>JAQOTM010000181.1:106907-135414 GCA_029168755.2 Tillandsia fasciculata | reverse complement strand
AGGGAAAGCTCCTGCTGAAGCACCCAAGTCTAAACCTCACTCCTACTGCAGCTGAAAAAGGAAGGCGCCAATGAGTCTGCCGGAAATAGAATGAAAACCTTGGCAAGGAAAAGAAGTGGTGCACAAGGATTTCAATTAATGAACCTTGGCCGACCTGCCACCATTTCAGGGATTCGTAGCTCCCACACGAATCAAAGAGTTTGAAAAGAGGGAATGCATAGGAGAGCGCACTGAATGTACAACAAATGAGGGATAGATCTGCAGAGTTTGGAGCTCTGTTTGATAGAGTTGGCTTGGTCCGATCTGCAACTTTCCTGAGAAACTGGATTTTGTCCACACTCAGTTCGGATCTTCTATCAAATGCAGCGAGTCTTATCGATGAGTTTCTGGACGCCGAGAATTTCAGACCTTTGTAAAAGGTACCCAAATTAAAGTCACTCCCCAACTGATTGGAGAGGTGCTCAACATGAATCCATCTCAGATGGACTACATTACTTGAAGACTCAGGTCTTCACAGCAATCGTGAGGATAGTTGTCGATGGAACCTGCTCTTTCGTGAGACTCCGTCTGCCGAAATTCAGTTTACTCCAGGGAACTCAAGAAGGAGTACAAGTACTTAAACTTCATTATCTGCTACAACATTCTTCCCAACATGAACACGAAAATCGTCCGATGGGATAGATTACTTTTTCTTTTCTTCTTGGAAATCCAACTGCGCAATTGGAGCAAACTGAACTTCCCCTACCTCATTTGGAATAGGATGACGCGATATATCGCGCACTCACATCCTTCTGAGCGACTGCCGTATCCCGATGATCATAATGCGCATCCTTCGGAAATTTAAGGTGGACACGAGAGCGAGTTCGTACATGTACAGTCTGGGGACGATCAATGAGACAACAATTGTCAAGTCACTGACAACAAAGCAGGATGATCCTCAAATTGGTCAACGAGTTCGACCTCAAGCACCTTCTTCCAGTGCCCCATTCCAACCGAAACATAAGGCACCTGCATCATCCACTTCTGACGACGATGCCTCAGTCACTCCATCTTCAAAGAACAGAAGCGGCTCTCGGATGAACAAGAACGCATATCCGCTGAATTTTCTGAGATGAAAGGCGACCTTCATGTCATGAAGAATGAGATGGAGATCATCACAGCTTCGCAAGTCACTTGACCAAGTCAGTATCCTCGGTGAAAAACTTGTGAAGAAGTTGTTTGCAAAGATGGGTTGCACAACTTCCGATGACTCCGACTCTCAGGAGTGAATCTATGATCTAATCATTTTCCTTTGTTTTCCTTATTTTTCTCTGTTGTGTTTGATGTGTGTTTTGTTTTGCAGGCTTATGGTTTGTATTTATGTTGCTAACTCTCCCTGTGATGTAATTATTTGGCGTTGTTTGTGACAAAAAGGGGGAGAGAGAGAGTGAGAGTTGAAGAGTTATAAACTCTGAAAATGAAAAACAATGAATTGAACTTTGAACAATGACTGTGAATGATCAAGGATGAATCAAGGTAAGTATGAATCTCAACTCAACTTGGTTTTTTCTTTTGTGGAATGTGACATGCTGATACTAACTATTTGACTAACTATTTGGGCATGTAATATGACTAACAAGTTGATGTTGGACTAACATACTTTGACATTTGGTTTTCAATTGCTTAGATGATATGTTGGTTTTAACTATGTTCTTTCACATATCTGATTCTTTCAAATGTCTTGATGAGATCAAACTCTAATTCTGCATTTGGTTTTCAATGTTTCAATTCTTGAGGTATCTAACGATTTTGTTTGTCAAGAATGTTTTCTGTGTGCAGAAGTTACAGATGTCTAAGTCTAGAGTCTGTTTTAGGAGTTTGTCTCATGTTTTTATTTTTCTGGACTCTTTTGTAAATTTTTGTTGTATGGTGATAGCAACAAAAATATCCTTTTTGAATTTTCTTTGTGGATCTGTGTTTTGTCACGAAACCGCCAAAGGGGGAGATTGTTACGGAATTTGAGTTGGCGCATTTCGTGAATAGTTTAAGTCTTGAAGATTGAAGATGAAGAAACTCTGGATCAATACCTCAATCTCAAGAAAGAAGAATTCAAAAGGATCAGGTACGTTTAACTAAATAATTTGTGATGATCCGAATACTTCTTATAGTGTAGAAACACCCGGAAGAGGTTTTAACTGCATATTCATCAAAAACTGGACATGGGACATGTTCAGGATCCGGATCATGTCTTTCAATCCGGATCCCGAAGGGTGTTCGTTCATACACTAGTTCAATCCGGATCATGGCATTGATGATCCGGATCCCGAACATGAGTTTTACCTGTTGGCTTGAACGATCCGGATCGTGGAATCTCAATCCGATCCCGAACACATTGTTCTGGTAAATGTATGAACGATCCGGATCGTGGATTATGATCCGGATCCCGAACAGGCGGTTTTCTGGAAATTGCTCTCTACGCGTAAGCGATCCGGATCGTGACTTGCGCAGTCCGGATCGCCGCCCGTAAAACTTTCCAGAAAAGTTTGTTTTTGATCCGAATATTCTTCCTAGGGTTTCTAACCTATAAATAGCCCTTCCATTTCATTTCTAGGGCAATCCACACATCGGAAAAAGAGCCGTCATTTTCAATATCATTTTATACGGCCTTAGATCCACATATAGAGAAGAACGGAAATCATTAGATCTATTTAATGGTTCTTCATCTATATTGATTAGTTTGATTCTAGGATTTTCATACTCATATCTTGAGTTGAATCAAACTAATGAATACTTAGATGGTATTTCCGATCTACTCTTGATCTAAGTATTCGGCGGATCATCACCACCCAAACAAACAACGATTTACCCCAAAATCGGCGCGTGGACTCGCGTGGCCTTGTGGATTCAAGGTGTTATCGCTCTCGTGGATTCGGAGCGAGGTGCGTTCGTGGATTCGAAGCGTACCATTGGGTGAAGACCGTGGATTCGGTCGGACGTCGTGGATTCGACGTTGGACGCTGTGGATTCAGCGTTGGCGGCGCAAATCGTGGATTCGAGAAGCGTTGCGGAGCGAGCGGAGAAGATCGACTAGGGCGTATGGTAAAAGGTTGAGTCGTCTGTGAGTACGTTATATCACCTTGTACGTGTGTTAACTCTAGTGGATTTCGCCGTGTTATCGGTCCCGTGGTTTTTTACTCCGGTTTGGAGTTTTCCACGTAAAAATCTTGTGTGTTCTTTTATTTTTCCGCATTGGGTTTTATCGCACAAAGATTTTTGAGTGTTTATTGTTTACACCTATTCACCCCCCTCTAGGTGTTTTTTCCCCTATTTGATCCTTATTAACCTAAACCCAACAAGTGGTATCAGACGAGATCAAGGTGTATAGTGTTGACAGGCGGAACAGAGGTTGCAGGTGATATACATGTTCGCGTTTCTTTTTCCTGGGAGTCGAGTGGTTTGCTCCGATAGTTTTACTATTAGGTTTGGTTTTCTTTCCTGCATATTATTACTATCGCATGTCGCTGACTACCCACTCCGTGACAGGTTCATCCAGGGGCTAGCGATAGGCGGCGGTGAGGACGGGACGAGAGTAGTCGGGGGTGTGAGGAGCCCTAGTTTGTATCTCCTATACTTTCCCTGCACTTTTATTTGGTACTGTAGACCACAGTGTGGTTCGCGATACCCTCGTCGGGGGTCGATGTGGATGTTGACTGCAGTGTTTTGGTTGGCAGTGTGGACTGCTTTTTAGTTATTCCGCGTTGGCTATTTCTTTCCACAAGCAAAACAACTAGAAAAGAAAAAAAAGGGAGCTTCGAAAACTGGTTTTCAAAACCTCGGGTCGTGTGGACCCGTTTTCCAAACCCTGTGGATTATTTTATGGCATCTTTCCAAAACGTTTTCAAACCTTGGGTCGTGTGGGCCTGTTTTTCAAAACCCGTGAGTTTTATGCTTTCAACTTGATTGCCGACGGGGCTCTCTGTATTGTTTACATTGTTGATTGAATGCTCGGACTGTTGTGATTATCTGAATGCTTGGGTTGAGATGTTGGAATAGCCGCGACGCCGTGCATATACAAGGAGACTCTGCCCGATTTTCGAGTAAATCTGTATATATGCGCGGGTCTGGGGCACGGCGCCGGGGAGGACTCAATTGAAAAAAAAAAATATAGACTCAACTTTTTAACTCTTCTTTTCCCGCTGATCGAGACCCCCGGGGCGTGACAGATTAAGATGGTATCAGAGAAAAATTTTTCTTTTAATCACAACAGTGAAGGTTCAACATCCACAGTAGTGACACACTTATCTACGAATAAATGAAAGGTGCAGGGCTTAAGGGTTAGGACGTGAGAGAGCGGGGAGGGAAGAGTCCGAGTCCTTTCTTTCGCTATGTGGTTCGTTGTCCGGTGGCCTATTAGCAAAGGCTAAAGCTGACCTTCCTTGTGTGACAGATAGAGGGCCGACTCAGCAAGCAACCGACGTCGGAAATGGACATCGCCGACGAAGCCAATCGCCTGCTCCGCAACCAGCTGCGCGACGTGGCTGGGCAACTGCTAACACTCGCGGAGCGCCTGAGCATGCTGATACAGGAACTCGAGGGCGTCGATCGATTCCGGGGCGGCAGCAGAGGCGTTGCCCCTCTCGGGACGCCACCGCGTGGCCCCTCCCGCCTTCCAGGAGACGGCTAATTTGGCCGGGTACACCAATGTTGAACGCGCCCGGCAGGAATACTCTCACCCGGGCCGGTAGGGGACCCCCAGCGGAAGGACCGGAGGCAACAAACGCCCGAGAGCCGAGCGTAACCTTGGTCAGACGCAGAGGAGCTTAGGCCACCGAAGCCGTGCGTCATATGCTCGGCACGCGCACCTCATGACGAGCTGCCCGTGGCGGGACGGCACTGTTTCCGATGTGGCAAGCCAGGCCACACGCGTTACGACTGCCCTTCGAAGCCGGGTGCACTAGACCCCCGGCGCCGCGGCATGATGAACCTAAGGGAACTGCTGCCCCCCACCCTTCAGGGGGCCCCGACCCAAGGAGCCGGCCAAACCCACGCCCGAAGCGGGCGCCTGAAGGCGAGCGAGGACTTAGAGGGAGCGCGCACTTGCAACCAGAATCCTGCATCATCTGTGAAGGCGCGCACCCGGTGACAGAATGCACTTGGAGGTACCACTACTGTAACCGGTGCGGTTTGCCAGATCACACCTATGCCTCCTGCCCCCAGGGACCAACCCATGACTCCGCCACCGCACCCCAACCGCAGCAAGGACCGGAGAGCACGGCGGCCCCTGTTCGGACAAAGGACACGCCCGGCAACCAGCAATCCGCGGACTCTTCTGACAGCAGACCCCTGCCCCAACCCGCGGTGCGACGCTGGCCCAAGGGTTGTGGGCGGACTTCCTCGGCCGCTCCGGTGGACGACGCGACCTCCCAAAGTTGGGAATGACAGGTACGTACTTGTTTGTTTTTGTTTTCTTTTCCTCTTTTGTCTAGATAGGAGTACTCTCCGAGCCGGAGCAACCCGCCCTCTTTTGACCCTTGCGAGCCTCCCCCTACCTTTAGCCTTACCCCTCGAATCCTCTAACCACTCCGGTTTCTGCACTAAATCGGGGGCGACGGTCCTTTCTAAGACTGATCCGTAATCGGGCTACCGTCAGTACCGAGTTCGGAACGGGGACATCCCGAAGACCGCCTTCCGGACCCGGTACGGCCATTACGAGGTTACGGTCATGCCGTTCGGGCTTAGGAACGCCCCCGCATCTTTTTTTTTTGTTCTCTCATGGATACGGTAAACCGGGTTGTTGGCCCTTCCTGGACCGATTCGTAGTGGTCTTCATCGACGATATATTGATCCATCCACCCACCGACGAGAAGCACGAGGACCAGGTACGGACGATACTCCTTCAGACCCTCCGAAAGCCGATACTGTTCGAGAGAATTCGAGAGGGGCAGCAGGCGGACTCGTTCTTGCAGCTTATACGAGACAAGATCCCGCCGGATCAGGGAGGGGACTTTTCCGTGGAAGACGATGGCGTCTTACGATTCCGCGGGCGGATCTGCGTGCCGGATACCCCGGAATTGAAGGAGGAAATCCTAGCTGAGGCGCACCGCGCCCCTTATGCGGCACATCCGGGGGGTACAAAGATGTACAGGGACCTTAAGCAGACTTTCTGGTGGCCCAAGCTGAAGGGGGATGTGACTCGTCATGTTGCACATTACCTGGGTTGTCAGCGGATAAAGGCGGAGCATCAGCGGCCGGCGGGAAAGCTACAGCCGTTACCTGTACCAGAGTGGAGGTGGGATCAGATCACCATGGACTTCGTCACCGGATTCCCACGTTCACAGCAGGGGCACGACACGATCTGGGTCATTGTGACCGGCTAACCAAGTCAGCACACTTCCTACCCATTCACACAACCTGGACTAGAGAGCGATTAGCCCAAGTCTACCTCAGCGAGATCGTGAGACGGCATGGAGTGCCGGCATCGATCACCTTGGATAGAGACACACGCTTTGTTTCGAAGTTTTGGCAAAGCCTACAGCAGGCCTTGGGGACCAAGTTACAGTTCAGCACGGCCTTCCACCCCCAAACGGACGGGCAGTCGGAGCGAGTGTTTCAGACGCTGGAGGACCCGCTGCGAGCCTGTGTGCTTGACTGGAGGATCGGTTGGGAGCGTTACCGGCCCCTCGTCGAATTCGCCTACAACAACAGCTACCAGGCCGGCATCCAGATGGCACCCTACGAGGCCTTGTACGGCAGACGCTGTCGATCCCCCTATCTGTTGGGACGACTTGGGAGAACACGTGTTTCTGCGGGTCTCGCCGTCCAGAAGAATCAAGCGCTTCGGGCTCAAGGGCAAGCTGAACCCACGGTACGTGGGGCCGTTCGAGATCCTGGAGCGCATTGGTCCAGGGGCTTACCACCTCGCCCTACCGCCGACCCTCAGCCGGGTGCACGATTTGTTCCACGTTTCGATGTTCAAGAAATACCTCCCCGACCCATCGCACGTCCTGGACGTCTCGACACTCGAACTGAAGGAGGACCTAAGCTTCGAGGAAGCCCCGGTGCGAATCCTAGCACGAGAGAGCAGACGCTCCGAAACCGAGTCATCCCCTACGTAAAGGTGCTCTGGAACAACCACGAGAAGCGGGAAGCGACGTGGGAGCTGGAATCCAAGATGAGGGAGGGCTATCCCTATCTTTTCACCGAGATCCAGGATTGAGCTTCGAGGATGAAGCTCGTTTTTAAAAGGTGAGTGGTGTAGTATCCGCGGGTTTAAAACGTTGTGGTTCAATTCTTGGGTCTACTTTTGATATTCAATATTTCGCGTTTCGTTCAGGGGTCCGGGAAGGGGGGACTAATAATTTTGTGTTTCTGGACAGACCGTCGGGGTTCGCGAGTATTTTTAGTCAATAAAGCTCGCGAAACGGAGAACGTCGGCGAAATCGGTTTTGGATTCCGACTCCGGAATCTCCCAGAATAAATTCCGAAAGTTTCAGTACGGTTACCGTGGCGGACTGGACCCAAGTTCGCACCCTGTTCGCTCCTTTTTGTTATTTAATTACTTTCCCCGACTTGGGGTTTAGTCCGACTGCGCCAAATTGGCTAATTAATTAATTTGGGGTTCGGGGGTTATTCCCACTTGGTAACCGACCCTTTCCTTTACGCTACGACTCGGGACTTAGGGTTTTATATTTCCCCTTTTTGTCCTGAGCGTAGAGCACCGAGATCGAGGAAGCGAAACCCCCTTCTCCGCAGACCTCCTCTTTTCTATCGGCGGATTCAGGGACCGTGCAGGGGAGGGAACGATCGACCACCCACAAGACCCGGCAAGCGCGGAGCGAACCTCTTCTTCCTCTCTTTTCCCATCGGCGATTTGGGAGCACCAAGACCGGTGAGTTTTCTTGTAAATTTTCTACGTCGTTCTTTTGTTCAATTCTTGGGTCGAGGCGTTCGTCGCACGAAGGGGGAAGGGGGAGACCCTTGGTCGGCCGTACGTCACCGCACGGGGGCACCGCGCGGACCTAGGCACCGCGCGGGGCGCCGCCCGCGCGTACGGGCAGGGCGCCGCGCGGGCCTGGGCACCGCGCGGGGCGCCGCCCGCGCGTGCGGGCAGGGCGCCGCGCGGGCCTGGGCACCGCGCGGGCGCCGCCCGCGCGTGCGGGCTGGGCCCCGTGCGGGCCTGGGTGCCGCGCGGGGCGCAGCCCGCGCGTGCGGGCTGGGCCCGTGCGGGCCCGGGCGCCGCGCGGGGCGCCGCCCGCGCGTGCGGGCGTGGGGCGCCGTGCCGGGCCGTTGACGCCGCCGGGACCGACCGGGCCGTTGCTTTCCCGCGCCGAAGAGCCTTTCTTGCGTCCAAGCAACGAGGGACTAGTCTGTGTCGGCCGCGTCTGATTTATAGGTGAGGGGTTTTTGACTTCGTCCTGACGGTGGGTTTTCGTAGGTTCAGGGAGTACACCGGGACGCGAAGGAGTTGAACGGCGGACATCACACGTGACAGGTGGGTTTCTTTGAGACTAAGTGTAGACTCGATGTCCTTGGATAATTGTTTAACTGCATATTTGAAATACTAATGCTGACGGTCTCTATATGGTCGCGATATTATTCTGTATCTGGGTTACTGTGCTCTTGGTTGCGACACGCGCACCCGCGGTCTGGCCACCGCAAAGGGTGCTCTTTTCCGGGAAAGCGGTCTTCGACCCGTGTTAACCCACATGGTGAAGCGGTGGGGGCCCCCGTAGGTGTGGGGTTTGAGGCATCAAAAGGTGGGGGGGGAAAGGTGCGATCCGTCGGGACGGGTGTCCGACGGGGTCAGGTGCCCCAAGGTGTGAGCGGTTGGATCTGTCGGGGTAGGTGCCCGACGAGATCAAGGTGTATAGGTGTTACAGGCGGTACAGAGGTTGCAGGTGATATACATGTTCGCGTTTCTTTTTCCTGGGAGTCGAGTGGTTGCTCCGGATAGTTTTACTATTAGGTTTGGTTTTCTTTCCTGCATATTATTACTATCGCATGTCGCTGACTACCCACTCCGTGACAGGTTCATCCAGGGGCTAGCGATAGGCGGCGGTGAGGACGGGACGAGAGTAGTCGGGCTGTGAGGAGCCCTAGTTTGTATCTCCTATACTTTCCCTGCACTTTTATTTGGTACTGTAGACCACAGTGTGGTTCGCGATACCCTCGTGGGGTCGATGTGGATGTTGACTGCAGGTGTTTTGGGTTGGCAGTGTGGACTGCTTTAGTTATTCCCGTTTGGCTATTTCTTTCCAAAGCAAAACAACTAGAAAAGAAAAAAAAAGGGAGCTTCGAAAACTGGTTTTCAAAACCTCGGGTCGTGTGGACCCGTTTTCCAAACCCTGTGGATTTATGGCATCTTTCCAAAACGTTTTCAAAACCTTGGGTCGTGTGGGCCTGTTTTTCAAAACCGTGAGTTTATGCTTTCAACTTGATTGCCGACGGGCTCTCTGTATTGTTTACATTGTTGATTGAATGCTCGGACTGTTGTGATTATCTGAATGCTTGGGTTGAGATGTTGGAATAGCCGCGACGCCGTGCATATACAGAGGAGACTCTGCCCGATTTTCGAGTAAATCTGTATATGCGGCGGGTCTGGGCACGCGCCGGGGAGGACTCAATTGAAAAAAAAAAATATAGACTCAACTTTTTAACTCTTCTTTTCCGCTGATCGAGACCCCCGGGGCGTGACAAAAACCCTGTGTTGCACTCAAGAACAAAACATATTGAACTTAGATATCATTTTCTTAGAGAGCTAGTTGAATCAAATATTCTTCAACTGTCATATATTTCAACTGAGGATCAATTAGCTGATATCTTAACAAAACCTTTGGATCAAAAACGTTTTATTCACTTGCGTAAAGCAATTGGCATGCTTTCCTTGAAATAACTTCTTTTGAAACTTTTGCTTAGGTTAGGTTTTGTTTTTGTTTTGTGTTTTTGTTCTTTATCTATGTTTGTACATAGGACATTAATTGAGCATTGATCATAATTGACTTTAATTGCATCTTTTCACGCATTTAGAAATTTATTATGCTTTTGATATCATAATATTTCAATGTTGCAATGATCATTTATGTTAATTAAGTCATCTTTTAAGTGATCGAAGTCAATTTCTCTCTCAATGATCTCTTGGTATAGTCATTATCTTATTTGACTGTTTAGTCGAGTATGAATGCGAGATCAATTTTTGGTTGAATACCTTATATATTAAATAATTGATAGCCAATTGAGGGGGAGTCAAAGAAATGTAATATGCTTAAAAGATGTGGAAAGAGTTACATCCCAATGAGGAGTGTGAAAACTACCACCACATGGAGGAAAGAGCAACCACCTCGGTCTTCCGAGTACTGTGTGCAGCTACCACATGAATACCAAGCATGGTTCGTCAATTTTTGAATTAATAAAATGCATATTGAAATACTTGACTCTGTCAAATTTCCAGGTTGGTATAAGGTGGAATTTTAATGAAAGATGCTCAAAGAGCCACTCTCTTCAACAGATTGTCTAGATACATTATCTAACTTATCTGGGATTTCAAACATCTATTGATCTTAGTATTTCATTTTCTTTACAAAATTGATGATTTGATAAAGGCATTACGCATAAGATCATGTTAGATGTAATTGAAGTTGTTCAACTTTAAGAGTTTTAATTCTCATAAATTTTCGTTTCATTTTTGAGTATTTTTGATAGATTTAGTATAATCTATTTCTTGTTGTATGAAACGATGATGTTTGTTTAAAGTTGATATGCTAAAGTGCTTACATACTTTTTCTGGATTTTATAGAATTTTTCTGATGAAAAAGTTGGAGCCGATCCGGATCGGACTAAGTTGATCCGGATCCCGAACGCAGGCTTATTCCTGCGGGTGGCCGATCCGGATCAAAATCTCGATCCGATCCGGATCACGGCTAGGGTTTTTAATGGAACGAAAGGGTTTTGATTTCTGTTACCTTAATCTTTTGTTCTTAAACCTCCAGAGCTTCTCTCACTAGAAATCTTCAATCTTGGAGCCTTCCTAACTCAAGTTCTTCGATTTCAAGTAAGTTTTATTGATCAAAATCTCGGTTTTTCACAGTTTTTCTATATTTTCCTCAAAACGTGATGAAATTTCTCTATCTTTTTCGTTTGTGAATGGTTTTTGGTCAAATTTCTTTTGAAATAAGAACTCTGGGTGGATTAGTTTTGATTATATGCTAGGTATTCTCTTGATTAACGAATTTTTGGGCTTCGATTTCCGAAAAATTCGGTTTTAGGGCATATAATTGGAATTTTTGAAAATCATGCAATTGATCTATTTTTAAAATTCTTTTTGCAAAACTAATTTGGTTCTTAGTCTCTCTACATGATTATGATTGTTTGGGTACAACTTTTCAAATTTTTAAAAACTGAAAATTTTTCATGTGTTCTTGAGTTGGTATTGTCACGCCCCGAGTTCAAAAACCAGTGTATAAATTTTTTTTTTTTTTAAATCAGAGTTACAACCAATCAGGGCAATGACAGACCGCCACATATATAGAAGAGTCCCAATACCCTATGGAATTGAGCCTTTTCTATATATGCACGGCTAGCTTGCAACAACATCAGAGTACTAACTACGTACATCTCTGAACAAATATTACAAGTTAACTTTACAAATATACAACTGAAATATAATTTCTTTTCACTCAACATCTATTACATAACTTTTCGGCTGTCCAGGGTCAACCTCTATATCGATACCTCGCCAATTCGTCCCGACATCCCAACACCCGCTCGACCTAAAAAACAGTCACCCGAGGGTGTGAGACACACCGGAGTGTATCCCAGTGGGCACGACGAGCCGAGAAATAGCAGATCGTACCTACTGGTATACAATACTAGAGGATAGTAATAATCAGGGGTTAGAATAATCAGATAGGCAACATGGAGATCAACCAATATATATAATCATGAGATCAACAGATATCTAGTCATGAAGGTAACATGGAAATCAGATAGGCAATCATGAAGATCAACAGATATATGATCATGGAATCACAGGTAGGATAAGCAACTCAATAATCATGATACTATAAGTAAAAGCATGCTGATGTATACTTAACAGGAACTGAGCAATTATAAGGAATAGCTAATCATGCATCAACTGATAGAAACCACAAGTACCCAATCAATGCCACTTTTGGCCACAAGGGCCTCAGGCTCACTGCCATGGAGCATACGACCTCAGGCTAAACCACTTTTGGTCATTGGGTCCGCAGGCTAAACCACTGTTGGACACCCTGGGGCCTCAGACCTAAAGCCATTCTTGGACATCCTGCAAGCTATCATAACCCCACTAGGCTCACGGGTCGATCAAACCTCTCTACCGGTAAAGAACACCGTGACGGTGGCCAAACCGTCGGTGTGCGTGACTGAAAGCTTGGCTCGACGGCGATCATAATGCTGATGCTCAAACCACGGTCCACTAGACGGCAAGAAGCCGCAGAAAATTCCCACTGGGATACAAGTATAACATGCCAAGTACTGAAGTAATCTCACCTATTCTAAACATGCAGTGAAGAATAGAGACAAGTATAGAACTATGCTAGTGACCAATCAAGCATGGCATGTGTCCAGGAAATGCATATCATCTGCTGAAGAAATCAGGATATAACTCAACATGATAAACAAGCAACTGCTGAATATAAGCATGATATGCAAGCAAGTAATAAGAGCAGGTATAGACTCCATATTAATCATAATGCTAAAACGCAGTTCACGGTCGGTAGACCGGACAGACGGCGGAACGCCGAGGAAAATCCCCACTGGGATGCAATATCAGAATCAACTTAGTCTCACTCATATGCAAGAATAAGCAGCAACTAAATATCATGGATCAGATATAATCAGGAAGTACTGATAATTAGGTATATAACCTAGCAAATGACCAATCATGCAAGGTATAATCTCAAACAAAGGAAGACAGGTTCAATCAATCATCTAGGGTAAGCAAGAACAGGGGTCCAACCAATACCGTACACAGAGGGCCGAAATGATAAAGCCCGGACCGAAGATGTCACGCCCCGGGGTCAAAACTGCGACCCGGGCTCGCCAACAGATCCGCCACCTATGCTAAAACCCGCATAGGCGAAGCGTCTAACCTGCAAAAGATAGTACTATAGCTACACAAATATCAGAGCTGAAATAAAAATGCTGTAAAATAAAATCCAATCACTGAACAATATGAAATAAAGTACAATATCCATTTCCTCAAATACAGATGATCATCATACAATGTCCTCAGTACAGCATCTCTCAACTATAAAAGGAGATAAACTAAAGCTATAGTACATCAGTCTCAACATCAGTTTCTCCAAATACAAAAGATCTCTCTCCTCCAGATAAACAGTAAAACCAGCCAACAGCTACGAGGGATCTCCAACCAGGGGATACAGCTACACTCCTCGGGTGGTAACGATCTAGCTCGTGACTCCCTCGCCCCGAACAACGACCGAAGATCAGCAACTCCAATGAGAACTCTGCAAAACAGGGGGGAGAAAAGAAGAGGAAACAACGGTGGGGGTGAGAACCACTAGTAAACCAGTAGCCTCCCCCTGTGGGTAAAGCCTCAAGCTCCGGCGTACCCACTAAATCTACTAGAGGCAAGAAAAGGGGCAAGGGGTAAAGCTGTAAACAGAACTACTGAATAAAAGGGGAAACCACAATAAGTATGCCTCTAAATGCAATACCGAAGGAAATGACGGTATGAATGCATCAGGAAACCATATCTGGCTAAATAGACCCAATCTAATGCCACCAGTAACACTGGTACTGCCTGCTCTGTCATCACTCACAACTCACCAACTGACCGGAACCCAACACGGTCTGAAGCCTACTCCGGAGTGGCACTCGAGGGGAGCGACCCACACGAGTAAAGTATCACTGTATCAAGCATCTCTGTAACCACTGTCTCATAATAGCAGGACTGGATCATGACTATGATCAAAGTGGGAAACTCCGTCCACTAATGAAACCCCGACCTGATGCAATAGTACTCAAAAAGTGGGAAATACCATCCACTAGAGAACTCTGATACCCAATCTGATGCAATAGTGAACATCCGGTCAACCGCCCACAGTCCGCGGTCACCGCAATAACCCCCAACCCACAATTGGGTACAATAATCAAGATCCAGTCAACCGCCTACTGTCCGCGGTTGCCGCAATAACCCCTAATCGAACATCAAGTACACCCTGTCACTGACCCGCAGGTCCCGGCTACACTATCCCAAAACCTTTGCTCGAACTCGAGCAACATGACTCAAAAGTCCAAATGAAAAGGAGAAAGAAAGCAATCATGGTTTCTCCTAAGTCAAATCCCAATATGATAGTGTAGCAATAAAATAGTGGCCTATCTAGATGTCCAAATAAGCATGCAAAAGTCCTCAGGCAATATGAAATGGAGAATAGCAAATAACAGTTTTGCAGGTGTAACAAATAATAAATCCACATAAATATTATCCTCATGCCAAAATCATCAGTTAACTACACAGGTATATAATCCCTGATCCATAATAAATCCCAAAGTGGCACCCGCACCTAGATATGTCATTATGTCCCAACAATTAACCCATTTAATCCACTTTCATAAAATATAGGTGCTAATATAGCATGTTAATTATCGCAATTAAATTATTTCAATGATCATGTTCCAATAGCAATATTATCCCAATAATATCCCCAACATGCTATATCCACAAAATTAATCTCAGATGGTAGGCTCACATTTATATCAGGCAATCATGCGTGATAATCAATCAATATGCACAAAAGTGGGGTTCTCTAATAAACTCAGTGAGCAGGTCAGATGTAGAGGCAAGCAACAACCACCCACCTGAAGCGCTAACTGTCCGGGTCCGTACAGCTGAAAATACCAAAAACTCCAATCCTACGCTCCGACAAGTACAGTACACCCGAAACACTCCTGGCACAACACAAAGTCCACTAAATACACTTAGGCTCCCAAATATTGCTTTAATTAACCCATACAACAACAGTCCCGAAACTGTTAAATTATCACCTGCCGAAAGTGCCCAGAAAATTCCCAGAAAAATATCACGGCGATCCTCGCGTCGATAGCTTCGCAACGGTACCTTGCACGCCCAAATCCGAGTTCGGTAAGCCAAGTTATAAATTTGTCAAGGCGGTAATCCAATCAACAAACTGTGAAGAAAAACTGTACACAGTACACTGAGAAAACAGTGATTATCACCTCGAAACAATTTTTCTAAAATCTAAGAAAAATCACCATTGCGTTCCTCGCGACGAGTAGATCAAAAAGTTGTATAAGCTCGTCTCCGTCTGACGCTCGTGCGCGAAGATATGGCTGAAATACTCCGCTGCTGTCAAGGAAATCCACACAGCAAAAAGGGTTCACTGTTTGCCTCGGGATCCGTGCCAAAACCTCGAAACAGAAAAGTGCGATCAAAATAAAAGTTGAAGCCTTATCTGTAAGGAGTCAGTCGGCGCAAGAATCACAGAAAAGGGACCTCGGAGTAGCCCAGGGGAGCCAAAACATCACTGCTGCGCCGAAGAAGGAACAGGAAATGCATTGTCGCGCCGCGCCGTAAAATGGGGAACCTCGGGATTCGAGCCTCCTAAAATCCTAGAACTTGGCAGGAAGATCAAGCATCAAGGGGTGAACAAATCTCCTTAAGGTGGCTCGGGCAGAAGAGGCTCGGAAAGGGGAGAAAAACTCGAAAAGAAGGGGCTCGGGTTGGTATATATAGGCCATTCCAAACAAATCCAAAAATGACCAACACGTCCTCGGTTCCGGGCGCCCGAAAATTTTCGGGCTGCTACAGTAACGGGCCCGGCCCGTTACTGTGCAGGCCGGAACCACCACGGCCCGCCACGTGGCCCGCACAGGAACCCGGCCCACTGACGGCCCATCCCGCACGGGATCCGGTCGGACCGCACGGGCGTCCGACCCGCTCCCCGCGCCGACACGTGTCCCCGAACACCGAACAGCGTATCCGGCCACTCCCCACACGCCGCGTGGCCAGCCCCGGGTCAACGCGGTAGTTGGCGCTGGCCAATAGGCGGCCGCCACGTGGCGCACGCGCGTGCGCCACGTCGGCGCCGTGGCCGCCACGTCCGCCGGCACCGCCACCTGCGCCGCCCCCGCCGCTGCCGCCCGTACGCGCACAGTGACGCGCCCAATCCCGCGCGCCACGTGTCCAAGCCAAACACTCGCTGCACCCGGTGCACGACACCTCCAAACACCTAACCAATAACGTGATGCCACGTGTCCAACCGGTCCACCGTGCACCACGCTACCTGCAACCTGCGTGCACAGTAGCCAGCCCAATCCTCGCGCGCCACGTGTCCAAGCCACGTGCTTGCTGCACCCGGTGTACACAACCCCAAACACCGAACCAATGCCACACTGCCACGTGTCTCTGCTCTGGTCCACCGTACACTCCGCTGTGCTCCGTTGTGATGACCTGGATCTCCGCAGAGCTGTTGCGGTGCGTTGGGGTGGCTATTGGAGGCCTACGCGGTGTGCTGGAGGCCTTTGGGGCATGTCGGCGGTGTTCGGGCGCCAATTTGGACTCAAGTGATGAACTTCGGGCCTAAATGGATCACGTGGGTGATCGGGTGACTCCGTCGGATGTTTAGAGGGGTTTTCGCGCGAAACGGATATTAAGATTGGACTCGGCGCGAATTTCGGAGTAAGAATACCTTTTCGGGGGCATTCGGCAATTTTTAGAGTGAGAATTTGGCGAAACGGACGTCAAATTCGGATTCAGCGCGCGAAAACGCTTCAGATGGACTATTTACTGCATTTTTGGGCTTCGGGTTACTGTTCATGCCGGAACAGTACTTCCGGCGATCGCCGGCGGCCGGCGGCGGCGGCGGGCAGCGCCGGCGGACGGCGGAGGGCGCTCGGGCAGGCGGCGCGCGGCCGCGGGCAGCCGCTGAGGGCGCGGGCAGGCGCGGCGGGGCCGCGGGCAGGCGGCCGGTCCACGCGGCGGGCGTGCACCGAGGCGGTGCCACGTGGCATGAGGTGGTTGGCTGGTCCACAGCACGCGGTCCACGGAATCCTCCGGTTGGCTCCTGGTCCGGGTGCACCGAACAGTAAGGTTGACACGTGGCGATCCCCTATTGGTCGGTCAACTGTGCGGGCAGGCTGGGCAGGCGCGTGGTCAGGTGCACGGTGCAGGCTGGTGGTGTGCCACGTGGCAGCTTCCCATTGGTTCAGGATTGGACACGTGGCAGTGTGCAGTTCGTCGGGTGCACAAGGTGGGTGAGCCGGGCGTAGCGAGGGCATGGTGTGCCACGTGTCGCGTTTTTATTGGCTGTTTTCGGTGTTTCCTGTTATGTAGGACACAGAGGTAATTTTTGGAAATGTTGGTTTTGGCTGTGGCTTTGAGGGAATCCGAGGCTCATTCAAAGGCTTATTTCTCCATCTTAGAGGCTCCATCTCCATTAGAGGTGAGAAGATGAAATCTTCATCTAGAAGAGAGGAACACTCCTGTCAAGTTTGAGGAATTTAGGAGGCTCGGATCCCGAGGTTGGGGATTTATCCGGCGCGGCGCGACGATCATTCTCCGGCAACCCGATTCGTCGCATTTCAGTGTTTAGGCTCCCCCGACTCACCCCGACCTCCTATTTTCGCGATTTTTGCGCCGTTGGATTCGTAACAGGTAGGGCTACGTTTCTTATTTCTACTGGTTTTTCCCCATTCCGAGGTTTTCATGGGTTTTTCGGATCATCTTGTGACCCCATTTTGCTGTGATGGAGTTTTGGACAGCGGTTCGGTATTTCGGCGATATCTCCACAACCGGACATCGGATTGAGGCGATTCAAAAGAGGATTTGCATCTACACATCGCAAGGAATCTCCCTGAATTTTCTTGGATTTTTGTGGAATTTCCCTGAAGGTGAGAACCCCCTTTTTACAGAACCTTGTAGCACAGTTTTTGGGTGGAAGTATTGTTCGGGGTGGTCCTCTTGTCGATTTTGGTTCTCAGCATAGAAAAATCGTGGGAAAACGTGCAGGTACTCGTTTCGACCGGTTCGTCGCGTAGATCGCAGTGGTATTTTTCTGGGAATTTATTGGGCACGTTTCGCAGGTGAAAAAGGCTAAACTGTGGACTGGTTGTATTGGGACAGATTTTGGTGTGAGCATGGTTCATTAATTGTGCTTGTTCTTTTGGGGTATTTTGTGCAGTACCGTGGTGATCGTTGAGACCGGGCGCGGACTTCGCTGTTGGGATCAGGATTTAGCGCTCGAGGTGGGCGGTTGTTTATTGCCTCTATTTTGACATGCTCACTAGGAATATTAGAGTGATCCCCTTTATTGGACATCTTGATTAATCATGATCGGGGTGGGTTTATGCATGCCGGTGTGGGAATAGGGTTGCTTTGATAGCGGTTAACCTTGCATGTGTTGTGGAATATTTATGTTGGACTATTTGATTATCCTGTTGATGGTACTACTTGAGGGTAGATGACATGCGTAGGTGGATACTGTTAATGATTAATGCCTTTAATTATATTTCCTTGAGAACACTTGCATGCTTGTATGGACATCTAGATAGGCCATCTTTTATTGCTACACTATCATATTGGGATTTGACTTAGGAGAAACCATGATTGCTTTCTTTCTCCTTCTTATTTAGACTTTCGAGTCATGTTGCTCGGATTCGAGCGGGGGTTTGGGATAGTGTAGCCGGGACCTTGGGGTCGGAGACAGGGTGTACTTGATGTCGGACTTGGGGGTTATTGCGGCAACCGCGGACAGTAGGCGGTTGACCGGATATCGATTATTCTACCCGATTGTGAATCTTGGATTTTGGGACAGGCAGGCTTGATGGCAGGGTATTGCGGCAACCGCGGACCTTGGGCGGTTGACCGGACAGTGGTTATTGCATCAGATTGGGTATCGGGTCTCTAGTGGATGGGGTTCCCACTATTGGTTTATCTTGCATCGGGTTGAGATCGGGTCTCCTTTTAGTGGATGGGTTTTCCCACTTTGATCAGAGTCATGATCCAGTCCTGCTGATTTGGTACTTGTTACCCAGGCATTATACTCGTGTGGGTCGCTCCCCTCGAGTGCCACTCCGGAGTGTGCGTTTTACAGGCTTCGAGTCCTTGAGACTCCCTTTTCCCTATCGGTGTTATGCGTTGGCCAGCATACCCGATTTGGCAGGCAGGCAGGCAGGCAGAGCAGGCAGTACCAGTGCTCACTGGTGTATCGATTGGGTCTAGGCAGGCAGGCATTTATGTTCTGATGCATACAGTTAGCTATCTCTTTAGCTTGGCATATTAGAGGCATAGTAGTGGTAGTTTCCTGTTTTCGGCAGTCATCATTGCTTACCACACTTCTTTCCTTTTTGCCTCTGGTAGACCTAGTGGGTGTGTCAGGATTTGAGGTTTTACCCACTAGGGGAGGCTACTGGTTTACTGGTAGTCTTACCCCCATTCTTCTTTCCTCTTTTTCTTCTCCCTTGTTTTGCAGTGTCTTCTGCGGGTGCTGCTGAGTTTTCAGCGACGGGTCGAGGAGAGAGGACGGCTGAGTAGATAGACTTCGAGGCAGGTTGAGCGTGTTAGCTGGACTGTTGGTGTACCCGTGTTTCCTCAGACGATTGTACTTTTTTTGGGACTGGCTTTTGCCAGCAGGTTGTATTTATTTTGGTGAGCTGGGAGAGACAGATGTATCATTTATACAGATGTATTGTATTTTATTTCCAGCTTCAGTCTGAGATGTATTAGTTTTAGTTCAGCTCTGTTTTTATTGCTCATTTATTATTATCTCTTATATATCTGAGCAGGTTTGGCGCTTCGTGTACGCGGGAAATACCGTGTGCACGGCGGATCTGTAGACGGGCCCGGGTTCTGGTTTACACCCGGGGCGTGACAGATTAAGTTGGTATCAGAGCTTAGGGATAGGTCAGTTGGGACTTAGGAAACCCTAGGCTTTTGGCGGACCCTAGGATGTTAGGGCGTGAGAGACGTGACTTTTGGCGAAAGTCGGTGATTTGGTTTTGACTCTTCCAGTGAGTGAAGAGGGATCGGCATACCCTATTTTGTGGGACAGTTATGTTGGCTGCAGACAACATAACGTTACAAAAATAGGGGGATGCCTTTGACTTTCGCTAGATTGGGTCGAGTGTTTGGGGTGTGCTGATTTGCGGTTTTGTCGTGGTGAGCGGTGTCTCCCCGACGTTGGGGCTCTGACCCGAGTGCACCTTGGTGCGGCAGTTGGGCCTGAGCTGGTTGTTTCGGGCCGGATACCCAGATTGGAGTCTGGGGGGGGGCTCCGGACCCGAAGGGTAGGAGTGTTGGAGGCAGTTGTCGGAGCGTGACACGGTTGTCGGAGCAGCGTGGAGACACAGTTGTCGGATCAGCACAGTGGTGCAGCTGTCGGAGCAGCGTGGTGACACAGTGGTCGGATCAGCACAGTGGTGCAGTTGTCGGAGCAGTGACACAGTTGTCGGAGCAGCGCGGTGACACAGTGGTCGGATCAGCACAGTGGTGCAGCTGTCGGAGCAGCGTGGTGACACAGTTGTCGGATCAGCACAGTGGTGCAGTTGTCGGAGCAGTGACACAGTTGTCGGAGCAGCGTGGTGACACAGTTGTCGGATCAGCACAGTGGTGCAGCTGTCGGAGCAGCATGGTGACACAGTTGTCGGATCAGCACAGTGGCACAGTTGTCGGACTAGTGAGTAGCCCCTCCGTGCCGACGTTTAGTGCTGGGGCACCGAGGAAGGGTGGACAGTTGACAGCAGGGAAAACTGTGGGGTTGCATTGAAAGAGTGAGCCAGTTTTGGCGGATGAGTTGCCCCGATTTGTGGGATTGTGTATGGAGCCTTTGGTGGCAGGGTCTTGTTCGGTGGGGGATTGAGAGTTCTAGGGACGCCTCATTGGAGTAGGCGCCGGGTATGGAGCGTGGCATTACAGTTCCTTTGGATTGGGACCTGCCGCCTGAGGCGAATTCTGATTGAGGCGCTTGGCGCCGGGTGTTGGAGGACAGGTCAGTCGGATGAGGCACTCCTGATTTCTTTTCTGGATAGTGGATTTTGAGACCGTCAGAGCACATAGATTCCAGCGGCCAGTGTGGCGGTAGGTTTGAATTGTTCCAGGCTCTTGGGTTCGTATCTTTCGATACGAGAGGTTTTCCCCTTCTTGGTGGGTAGTGTTTGGCTTCATTGTTTTGGGTTAGGGATAGGACGGTTACCGGTGTTCGGGAGGTCGTATTCCCTATCTTTTGCACCTGGGGGGAGTGTCGTGGGTCCTGCCCGGTGCAGTTGAGTCCTTGGTTGTACCTGTAGGCCTGATGGTCTTGACCTAGTTGTGGGGCTTGGTTTGGTACTTAGGACGGTTAGGCTGGCTCGGTTTTCTTTTTCTTTTCGCGGCAGCGGATTATGCTGCGAGGACGGTTTTCGTGGGAGCCAGGCCTGGAGGTGTTGGTGTACTTGGTTTGCTTGAGAGTATCTTCGCCTCTTTGGTTTTGACCTTGTGAGCGAGGCGGATGTCTCGTAGTGGGTGAGTAGCCTTTTGGCTGGTGTGTTTGAGGGATCTGCGGCGGCACCAGGACTTGGAGATACCCTTTTTGGTGGTGAGTTCCTAGCTGTTCTCCTATCGGAGTTGTTTGGCATGACACCAGTTTGGGAGTTGAGGACCCAACTCCAGGATTTGATGTGTTGGATTTGTGTCAGGCCAAGTGTGGCACCTTTGGGGGCGCCGGTGCTATTCGAGTTGTGGAAGGTTGGTTCACTTCGGCTTTGTGAGGACCCGTAAGAATTTGATGAAGTGATCATCGGGAGCTAGCACCCTTCTGCCAAGCTTGGAGGATTTGTTTTACCAGCTTCAAGGGTATTGGATCTTCGCGAAGTTGGATTTGCAATCTGGTTCTCTCGACTGCTCATGGCTGAGTGTTGATGCCGGAGGGTTAGGGATGTGCTTCTACGTCCTGACGGTTTGGATTGAGATCTGAGGTTACGAGATCAGTTGGGGGACTTATATCGGATGCCTCGGGAGTACAGAGGTACTTGGATCGAGCTTTTGTGCCGATGGACTTGTGGTTAGATTATCTGAGGCCTTAGCGGGGACAGATGCTTGTACCGATGCAGACTACTTGATGGCCGAGCAGTTAGCCCAGCTGTACCTAGTTGAGGTGGCGTGGTTCTCTGGAGTGTTCTCCTTTGCTTCGTTCTGGTTAGAGACCCGAGGATTACATCGCGTCTCTGGAGGAGGTATTTGTCAGCCTTGGGAGCTTGAGTGGTGGATGATTGGATATTTACCCCCTCTATTTGGTTGAGATTCCGAGTGGAGGAACGACTTTAGTTTCGAGGACGAAACTTTCTTTTAGTGGGGGAGGATGTGATGACCTGGATCTCCGCAGAGCTGTTGCGGTGCGTTGGGGTGGCTATTGGAGGCCTACGCGGTGTGCTGGAGGCCTTTGGGGCATGTCGGCGGTGTTCGGGCGCCAATTTGGACTCAAGTGATGAACTTCGGGCCTAAATGGATCACGTGGGTGATCGGGTGACTCCGTCGGATGTTTAGAGGGGTTTTCGCGCGAAACGGATATTAAGATTGGACTCGGCGCGAATTTGGAGTAAGAATACCTTTTCGGGGGCATTCGGCAATTTTTAGAGAGAGAATTTGGCGAAACGGACGTCAAATTCGGATTCAGCGCGCGAAAACGCTTCAGATGGACTATTTACTGCATTTTTGGGCTTCGGGTTACTGTTCACGCCGGAACAGTACTTCCGGCGATCGCCGGCGGCCGGCGGCGGCGGCGGGCAGCGCCGGCGGACGGCGGAGGGCGCTCGGGCAGGCGGCGCGCGGCCGCGGGCAGCCGCTGAGGGCGCGGGCAGGCGCGGCGGGGCGCGGGCAGGCGGCCGGTCCACGCGGCGGGCGTGCACCGAGGCGGTGCCACGTGGCATGAGGTGGTTGGCTGGTCCACAGCACGCGGTCCACGGAATTCTCCGGTTGGCTCCTGGTCCGGGTGCACCGAACAGTAAGGTTGACACGTGGCGATCCCCTATTGGTCGGTCAACTGTGCGGGCAGGCTGGGCAGGCGCGTGGTCAGGTGCACGGTGCAGGCTGGTGGTGTGCCACGTGGCAGCTTCCCATTGGTTCAGGATTGGACACGTGGCAGTGTGCAGTTCGTCGGGTGCACAAGGTGGGTGAGCCGGGCGTAGCGAGGGCATGGTGTGCCACGTGTCGCGTTTTTATTGGCTGTTTTCGGTGTTTCCTGTTATGTAGGACACAGAGGTAATTTTTGGAAATGTTGGTTTTGGCTGTGGCTTTGAGGGAATCCGAGGCTCATTCAAAGGCTTATTTCTCCATCTTAGAGGCTCCATCTCCATTAGAGGTGAGAAGATGAAATCTTCATCTAGAAGAGAGGAACACTCCTGTCAAGTTTGAGGAATTTAGGAGGCTCGGATCCCGAGGTTGGGGATTTATCCGGCGCGGCGCGACGATCATTCTCCGGCAACCCGATTCGTCGCATTTCAGTGTTTAGGCTCCCCCGACTCACCCCGACCTCCTATTTTCGCGATTTTTGCGCCGTTGGATTCGTAACAGGTAGGGCTACGTTTCTTATTTCTACTGGTTTTTCCCCATTCCGAGGTTTTCATGGGTTTTTCGGATCATCTTGTGACCCCATTTTGCTGTGATGGAGTTTTGGACAGCGGTTCGGTATTTCGGCGATATCTCCGCAACCGGACATCGGATTGAGGCGATTCAAAAGGGGATTTGCATCTACACATCGCAAGGAATCTCCCTGAATTTTCTTGGATTTTTGTGGAATTTCCCTGAAGGTGAGAACCCCCTTTTTACAGAACCTTGTAGCACAGTTTTTGGGTGGAAGTATTGTTCGGGGTGGTCCTCTTGTCGATTTTGGTTCTCAGCATAGAAAAATCGTGGGAAAACGTGCAGGTACTCGTTTCGACCGGTTCGTCGCGTAGATCGCAGTGGTATTTTTCTGGGAATTTATTGGGCACGTTTCGCAGGTGAAAAAGGCTAAACTGTGGACTGGTTGTATTTGGGACAGATTTTGGTGTGAGCATGGTTCATTAATTGTGCTTGTTCTTTTGGGGTATTTTGTGCAGTACCGTGGTGATCGTTGAGACCGGGCGCGGACTTCGCTGTTGGGATCAGGATTTAGCGCTCGAGGTGGGCGGTTGTTTATTGCCTCTATTTTGACATGCTCACTAGGAATATTAGAGTGATCCCCTTTATTGGACATCTTGATTAATCATGATCGAGGGTGGGTTTATGCATGCCGGTGTGGGAATAGGGTTGCTTTGATAGCGGTTAACCTTGCATGTGTTGTGGAATATTTATGTTGGACTATTTGATTATCCTGTTGATGGTACTACTTGAGGGTAGATGACATGCGTAGGTGGATACTGTTAATGATTAATGCCTTTAATTATATTTCCTTGAGAACACTTGCATGCTTGTATGGACATCTAGATAGGCCATCTTTTATTGCTACACTATCATATTGGGATTTGACTTAGGAGAAACCATGATTGCTTTCTTTCTCCTTCTTATTTAGACTTTCGAGTCATGTTGCTCGGATTCGAGCGGGGGTTTGGGATAGTGTAGCCGGGACCTTGGGGTCGGAGACAGGGTGTACTTGATGTCGGACTTGGGGGTTATTGCGGCAACCGCGGACAGTAGGCGGTTGACCGGATATCGATTATTCTACCCGATTGTGAATCTTGGATTTTGGGACAGGCAGGCTTGATGGCAGGGTATTGCGGCAACCGCGGACCTTGGGCGGTTGACCGGACAGTGGTTATTGCATCAGATTGGGTATCGGGTCTCTAGTGGATGGGGTTCCCACTATTGGTTTATCTTGCATCGGGTTGAGATCGGGTCTCCTTTTAGTGGATGGGTTTTCCCACTTTGATCAGAGTCATGATCCAGTCCTGCTGATTTGGTACTTGTTACCCAGGCATTATACTCGTGTGGGTCGCTCCCCTCGAGTGCCACTCCGGAGTGTGCGTTTTACAGGCTTCGAGTCCTTGAGACTCCCTTTTCCCTATCGGTGTTATGCGTTGGCCAGCATACCCGATTTGGCAGGCAGGCAGGCAGGCAGAGCAGGCAGTACCAGTGCTCACTGGTGTATCGATTGGGTCTAGGCAGGCAGGCATTTATGTTCTGATGCATACAGTTAGCTATCTCTTTAGCTTGGCATATTAGAGGCATAGTAGTGGTAGTTTCCTGTTTTCGGCAGTCATCATTGCTTACCACACTTCTTTCCTTTTTGCCTCTGGTAGACCTAGTGGGTGTGTCAGGATTTGAGGTTTTACCCACTAGGGGAGGCTACTGGTTTACTGGTAGTCTTACCCCCATTCTTCTTTCCTCTTTTTCTTCTCCCTTGTTTTGCAGTGTCTTCTGCGGGTGCTGCTGAGTTTTCAGCGACGGGTCGAGGAGAGAGGACGGCTGAGTAGATAGACTTCGAGGCAGGTTGAGCGTGTTAGCTGGACTGTTGGTGTACCCGTGTTTCCTCAGACGGTTGTACTTTTACTTTGGGACTGGCTTTTGCCAGCAGGTTGTATTTATTTTGGTGAGCTGGGAGAGACAGATGTATCATTTATACAGATGTATTGTATTTTATTTCCAGCTTCAGTCTGAGATGTATTAGTTTTAGTTCAGCTCTGTCTTTTATTGCTCATTTATTATTATCTCTTATATATCTGAGCAGGTTTGGCGCTTCGTGTACGCGGGAAATACCGTGTGCACGGCGGATCTGTAGACGGGCCCGGGTTCTGGTTTACACCCGGGGCGTGACAGATTAAGTTGGTATCAGAGCTTAGGGATAGGTCAGTTGGGACTTAGGAAACCCTAGGCTTTTGGCGGACCCTAGGATGTTAGGGCGTGAGAGGCGTGACTTTTGGCGAAAGTCGGTGATTTGGTTTTGACTCTTCCAGTGAGTGAAGAGGGATCGGCATACCCTATTTTTGTGGGACAGTTATGTTGGCTGCAGACAACATAACGTTACAAAAATAGGGGGATGCCTTTGACTTTCGCTAGATTGGGTCGAGTGTTTGGGGTGTGCTGATTTGCGGTTTTGTCGTGGTGAGCGGTGTCTCCCCGACGTTGGGGCTCTGACCCGAGTGCACCTTGGTGCGGCAGTTGGGCCTGAGCTGGTTGTTTCGGGCCGGATACCCAGATTGGAGTCTGGGGGGGGGCTCCGGACCCGAAGGGTAGGAGTGTTGGAGGCAGTTCAGTCGGAGCGGTGACACAGTTGTCGGAGCAGCGCGTGACACAGTTGTCGGATCAGCACAGTGGTGCAGCTGTCGGAGCAGCGGGTGACACAGTGGTCGGATCAGCACAGTGGTGCAGTTGTCGGAGCAGTGACACAGTGTCGGAGCAGCGCGGTGACACGGTGGTCGGATCAGCACAGTGGTGCAGCTGTCGGAGCAGCGTGGTGACACAGTTGTCGGATCAGCACAGTGGTGCAGTTGTCGGAGCGGTGACACAGTTGTCGGAGCAGCGTGGTGACACAGTTGTCGGATCAGCACAGTGGTGCAGTTGTCGGAGCAGCGTGGTGACACAGTTGTCGGATCAGCACAGTGGCACAGTTGTCGGACTAGTGAGTAGCCCCTCCGTGCCGACGTTTAGTGCTGGGGCACCGAGGAAGGGTGGACAGTTGACAGCAGGGAAAACTGTGGGATTGCATTGAAAGAGTGAGCCAGTTTTGGCGGATGAGTTGCCCCGATTTGTGGGATTGTGTATGGAGCCTTTGGTGGCAGGGTCTTGTTCGGTGGGGGATTGAGAGTTCTAGGGACGCCTCATTGGAGTAGGCGCGGGTATGGAGCGTGGCATTACAGTTCCTTTGGATTGGGATCTGCCGCCTGAGGCGAGTTCTGATTGAGGCGCTTGGCGCCGGGTGTTGGAGGACAGGTCAGTCGGATGAGGCATTCCTGATTTCTTTTCTGGATAGTGGATTTTGAGACCGTCAGAGCACATAGATTCCAGCGGCCAGTGTGGCGGTAGGTTTGAATTGTTCCAGGCTCTTGGGTTCGTATCTTTCGATACGAGAGGTTTTCCCTTCTTGGTGGGTAGTGTTTGGCTTCATTGTTTTGGGTTAGGGATAGGACGGTTACCTGGTGTTCGGGAGGTCGTATTCCCTATCTTTTGCACCTGGGGGGAGTGTCGTGGGTCCTGCCCGGTGCGGTTGAGTCCTTGGTTGTACCTGTAGGCCTGATGGTCTTGACCTAGTTGTGGGGCTTGGTTTGGTACTTAGGACGGTTAGGCTGGCTCGGTTTTCTTTTTCTTTTCGCGGCAGCTGATTATGCTGCGAGGACGGTTTTCGTGGGAGCCAGGCCTGGAGGTGTTGGTGTACTTGGTTTGCTTGAGAGTATCTTCGCCTCTTTGGTTTTGACCTTGTGAGCGAGGCGGATGTCTCGTATGGGGTGAGTAGCCTTTGGCTGGTGTGTTTGAGGGATCTGCGGCGGCACCAGGACTTGGAGATACCCTTTTTGGTGGTGAGTTCCTAGCTGTTCTCCTATCGGAGTTGTTTGGCATGACACCAGTTTGGGAGTTGAGGACCCAACTCCAGGATTTGATGTGTTGGATTTGTGTCAGGCCAAGTGTGGCACCTTTGGGGGCGCCGGTGCTATTCGAGTTGTGGAAGGTTGGTTCACTTCGGCTTTGTGAGGACCCGTAAGAATTTGATGAAGTGATCATCGGGAGCTAGCACCCTTCTGCCAAGCTTGGAGGATTTGTTTTACAGCTTCAAGGGTATTGGATCTTCGCGAAGTTGGATTTGCAATCTGGTTCTCTCGACTGCTCATGGCTGAGTGTTGATGCCGGAGGGTTAGGGATGTGCTTCTACGTCCTGACGGTTTGGATTTGAGATCAGAGGTTCGAGACCAGTTGGGGGACTTATATCGGATGCCTCGGGAGTACCGAGGTACTTGGATCGAGCTTTGTGCGATGGACTTGTGGTTGGATTATCTGAGGCCTTAGCGGGGACAGATGCTTGTACCGATGCAGACTACTTGATGGCCGAGCAGTTAGCCCAGCTGTACCTAGTTGAGGTGGCGTGGTCTCTGGAGTGTTCTCCTTTGCTTCGTTCTGGTTAGAGACCCGAGGATTACATCGCGTCTCTGGAGGAGGTATTTGTCAGCCTTGGGAGCTTGAGTGGTGGATGATTGGATATTTACCCCCTCTATTTGGTTGAGATTCCGAGTGGAGGAAACGACTTTAGTTTCGAGGACGAAACTTTTTTTAGTGGGGGAGGATGTGATGACCTGGATCTCCGCAGAGCTGTTGCGGTGCGTTGGGGTGGCTATTGGAGGCCTACGCGGTGTGCTGGAGGCCTTTGGGGCATGTCGGCGGTGTTCGGGCGCCAATTGGACTCAAGTGATGAACTTCGGGCCTAAATGGATCACGTGGGTGATCGGGTGACTCCGTCGGATGTTTAGAGGGGTTTTCGCAGCGAAAGGATATTAAGATTGGAATCGGCGCGAATTTGGAGTAGTAAGAATACCTTTTCGGGGGCATTCGGCAATTTTTAGAGAGAGAATT
>JAQOTM010000181.1:0-106807 GCA_029168755.2 Tillandsia fasciculata | reverse complement strand
TCCGGGTGTCAAACAGGGTTCGAGGCTCGAAAATTAGAGACGGAGGTAATACCTGCTACCACCTCCTCTGGCAGTACCGCTCCTTGCTGACCCATGGAGTAGAGTCTCCCTCCTGGTTGTGATCGCGATTCCCCTTCTGATCTTGGCGCCGGAGGGTGTGGGGGCATTCCCGTTGGCGCTCTACCCCGTCCTAGTGGCTGCGCCGTTGGGGCGGAAGCCGCGGAAGATGCCGCTCCCGTATTCAGGGGACAGTTGTATCGGAGATGCCCCTGTTTGCCACAGCGGAAACAGTGATCTTGTCTCTTAGGGCATTCCGTCACTGGATGCGATGCTCCGCAGATAACACATGGCTTGAACGATGGTCGTGGCCTTCCCGTAGGCGTACTCTTGCTTCCTTGTTGCGTCTTGGGGTACTTTGGGGGTCGGCTCCCTCCAGAAGAGCCCCCTCCCGGGTAAGTCTGTGTCCGCTTCTTTCCCGGTTATTTTCTGGTCCCTCACGTCGAGCTCGGGTGATGGCGAATCCCCGCTCCACGATGGTGGCCCTGTCCACCACCTCCCGGAATGTGCGCAAGTCTGCTGCCTGAACCATCTCGAAGATGTCGCTCCGTAACCCGTCCACAAAAAGGCGGGCCTTGTGGGGTTCATCCCGTATAACGTACGGGACGCAGTTAACCAATCTCACGAACTCTCTTTGATATTCCACGACCAAGCAGTTCCCTTGTCTAATATTCTTTAGGTCGTCTTCCAATTGCCGCTTGACGCTGTCGGAGAAGAAAGCGCCGAAAAGTTCCTCTCTAAAGGCCGACCATGTCGGTAGTGGGTCACTTGTAGACTGATCCGGGCGTACCGTCTTCCACCAGATGCGAGCATTCCCTTCTAGGAAGTGGACAGCTAGGGGAACCCGGTCGTGTTCCTCCATCAGTAGGTCCTCGAAGAGTTTTTCCATGGTATCCACCCATTTCTCGACGACCCATGGATCGGTCGTCTCTCCCTCAAAAGTGGGAGGGTCATGCTTCTTGAACTCGGTCAAATTCGTTCTGACCCTTTCCCTCGTCGCTCGCTGCTCCGGGGTTCCTCCTGCCGTGGTGGACCCCCCAAGAGTAGGGGTCGTCCCTATCTCCCCCGCTGTCGCTCCCAATACGGGCCCCGAGGTCGTCGGGGTAGGCACATCCCTTGGGGCTGGGGGCTGTTCCGTTGTCGTACCACCCGCCCCGTGCGGTTCCGTAGTGGGTGCGGTGGCTTCGGGCGGAAGGGTCGGATCGCGCTCGGCTGGCGCGGTTGCCTGTCGCTGCGTCAATTGACGAACCTGCTCCGTCAGTGTCGCCAACTGCCCGGCCATTTCCCGCAGTTGTCGCCGGAGGAGCTGGTTCTCTGCGGCGGCCGGGGTCACCCCGTCCGCGTCCGCATTGTCGGTGGTCGATCTAGTCCGGGCCATCGTCCGCTGTAAACAAAGAAACCACGTTAACCCTAAGGTTATAACCCTAGCACCCTGTCTTACGATCGCACCTAGGTTACATTCCCTTTTTCCCCGTACTCTCACGTACTACCGCACCTACACCTTGGTTATCTCATGTCCGATTTGCTTGTGGCACCTTACACTGTGGATGTGGATCACGTCTACTATGGTTATGGTTGTTTTTCTCTGATACCATTTAATCTGTCACGCCCCCGGGGATTTTGAGTCAAGCAATGCGGAAAATTGCGTGAATATTTTTTTTTTCTTAATATAGTAACATAAACCTCATCCCCGGTGCGTGCCAGACCGCCACATACACAAATTCTCTCTGTCCACGGACAGAGTCTCCTCTGTATATGCACGGCGTCTCATTTACAACATCATCCATCAACCATCAACCATACAGTAGACATACATCACCAATCAGAGTACATAGATTTAGCTACTGTTTTAAAAGACCGGTGTCCACTCGACACCTTATTTTTTTCCAAGTAAACTATTAAAGCGGCGTCACCATTTGGAAAGGATAAAACCCGCGGTTGTAAAACCCGTGCCCACACGGCACTTCGTTTGGGAAAACATTTTCGCAATCAATTGGTTTTTCATGAAAACGTGCCGCATATGAAACATCACTAATAGTATCTAAACATAAAAGTACATCTCATCCACAGCGCTAACTAATACATGTCCACAACTAATATAGTCCACAAGCAAATTAACTAATAAAAGCATAAAGGAAAATGAGATATATCCAAGAGTTCTGACTACGGTCCTCGCGACGCAGTCTCACCGCCATCCCGGCTAACGCACCTAGTATCACCTGTCACGGAGTGGGTAAAGTCAGTGACAAACAAAGTAGATGTATAAATAACAACAAGGAAAGAAGAGCAAACCGAATACACCGGAACCTTTCGCTAAAACCCTGCAACTTACTTTGCTCACTTTATTTACTTTAGTGCCACCGTCCCAGGGTAGTCAACGCTTCTCCCCTCGAGACTATTGATGCTTACAACCTCTTCACGGGCTAGTGCGGTACCTGTAGCAGCCGTGAGGAGGTCCCCACACTGCGTGGGGCACACGGGTCGTATAGACCACTTCTCCGGAAAAGTACACCCATGCGGAGGCCAATCCGCCTGTGTACGTGCAGCATCCGAAACCGGATTTGCCAAATCGGCGTGTATTAAGCACCGCGACCGCAGCCGCAACAGTCATTATATAAGATGAAAAACATTCATGCGAAAGGTTAAACAGTCCATCTACTTTGTTAGACATATTAAGAACACTTTTTACGATGATAGATGCACTTACTGCACTTGTTGCACTTATAGCAACTGTACCCACCTTGTTGCGGGAAGATCGGAGCACTCGGATCTTTCACACACTCCCGCTGCGCACCCGGACCTAGGAAAAGTCCGCAAGGATAAACTATGGTCAGAAACACATACTAACATCTCAAAACGGAAAACCCCAATTTACTCCTTTGACGGAAAAGTCCAGCACCGTCCGGTTTGCCGAAAACCGGACTCCCGCGCCGTCGTCGCCGCCCGTCGGAGCCCCGCGCGACTCGGGACCGCGCGGTGTGGCTCCGCGGGCGGCGCCCCACGCGGCGCGGCCCCTTGCGCGGCGCCCGCGCAAGCGCTGCCCGCGCGGCGGCCGCGCGGCGCCCGCGCGGGTCCGGCCCCGCGCGGTGCCCGCGCGGGTGCGGCCCCCGCGCGGTGCCCGCGCGACGGTGAGCCCGCGCGGCGCCCCGCGCGGCGCCCCGCGCGGCGCCCGCGCGGCGCCCCGCGCGGCGCCCGCGCGGGTGCGGGCCCGCGGGGCGCCCGCGCGGCGCCCCCGCGGGTGCGGGCCCGCGCGGCGCCCGCGCGGTGCCCGTGCGGTTGCGGGCCCGCGCGGGCGTCGCCCGCGCGGCGCCCGGGCCGGTGCGGCCCGCGCGGTGCCCGCGCGGTTTCCCCTCCCCCGTCTCCGCTCGCGGCGGCGGCCGGCCGTCCGCGGGGACCTTCCGCGCGATGCCCTAACGGCATCGCGCGTCTCCGTCGCTCGTTCCGTGCCCTAGCACGATGACGATGACGGCGACGGTGACGGAGACGACGGGGAAACCCGAAAACCCTACAAGAGAACGACGAAAAAATCCCGAAAAATTATAAAAATTATTTTACTAACCGAAGATCGACGGGAAGGTCGCCCGGTCGCGTTCTTGCCTTCGGTTCGATGTCCGGGAAGATCGGGCTCTTTCTCTTTTTCCTTTTCCTTCCTTCCGGCTAGGGTTCCGTCTTTTCCTTTCCTCTTTCTTTCTCTTCTCACCGGTTAGGGTTTTATTTTTCTTTCTTTCCCTCAGATAACCGGAATCACTTATATAATCCGTATTATTTGATTACGTATATTTAATTAATTTTCTCTTTAATTCGTACGTAAGAAAATTCTATTTTCCATCACCGGATAATTAATTAATTAATTAATTATCCCCTACGAGATAACCCACCTTATCTCCAACGGGTGCAAGATATTTTGCACGGATTCCGATGCATGACTAATCACCGCATCACTAAGAATTCCGTTCCGGGAGATCCCGACATCGGATTTCAGATCCGATCGCACCGTCGGTCATCATTTTTCGTGCTCTATCGCAGAAAAATACCAGCACCACGCACCGACCGACTTTTAAAAATTAAATAATTTTATTTCACCTAAAGGCTTAAATAGCTTACATGTGAGTCAAAAATACCCCTAAGGGCCGAATCACTACAGCACCTCATCGCGCGCTTCAAAGAGCTCAATTGGAATCATAACATCATCATCTTGCTTTTCCTTGGTGCCTTGAAAGGACCCTTCATTGAAGATAAAGTCACGACTTATGACTATTTTGTGGTTAGTAGGGTCCCACAATCGATACCCCTTAACACCTTTCGCATAGCCAAGAAATATACACCTCCGAGAGTTCTTATCCAATTTTGACCTTTTCTCCTTTGGTATCCATGCATAAGCATCACATCCAAAGACACGAAGATAGGAGTAATCAACGGACTTGCCGCTCTAGACTTCTCGCTGAAATCTCATACTTTGTCGCTAAAACTTTTCCCGCCATCGTTTCACCGTCAACGAACTACGAATAACCAAACGCTCCGATACCAATTGAAGGGGGACCGGCTGTGGGGTTACCGAGCACACCTCAACCCACACAGCACACGAGCGCAGCGGAAACAGAATCTTTCGTAGATGAAAGTAGGCGAAAACGATTGTAGAAAACAAGCACGAAAATAATTAAAGAAATAAAACAAATAAGGGAATGCAAGAACACGAGAATTACGTGGTTCGGCCAACAATGTGTCAACCTACGTCCACGGGCAAGACCACCTCAATGTGTTATTCGATTAATCCACGGCACAAAAGTACAAGTAGTAAAATTAGATTACAAGAAACTCTCTCACGGAGGCTCTTCACGTTTTTCCTCTCAATTAGGATTTTTCAATGAAGCCCTAAAAAAATAAAAGATGAATCGCAAGAGTTAATATAACTCTAAAAACCTAATTCTAATAGGAAACGATCTCCACCGTCCATCCGAGATTTTAAATCACTTCTAGTCGTCGTCCATATTCTCTTAAGAATTATCTTTAAGATATTCCTAAATCATCCCTAATTTTTAGGAACAAAATTGGATCAAATCCATATGGACTCGAAACATGATTTTACATAATCCAATATATACTACTTGCAAAATCTCACAGATATGCAGGAAAATGCATGGAAGAATCGATTTAATTTGGTGCCATATACTAAAAGGAATTTAGACTTAAAAGGTCAATGTCCTCCCTCTCCGAAAGAGATGACATCCGGATTAACCTTTCTGTGTGTCTATAGCCCTTGGCAGTCCACTCAGTTCATGGTTGTGGCCTCTTTCCTCAATGGAATCTAAAATATCTACTCATAACCATCAAAGTTGGTTTATATGGTCTCTCTTTATTACTTATTAATTTTCTGAGAAAATTTATATAACATTTACTAATTGTTTGTGGCCTAGAGGTGCGCAAAGATGGCTATGCATTGAGCACTTAAACTAACAATATGTGATGCTCGCTACAAGTGATGAAGCACCACCTCCCAAATCAGCGCGTCCAAACATTTTGAGATCAATAATAGGTAAGATCAATACTATACCTACAACATCAGGGTTGTAGACTTAATAGGTAATGAGCTTCTCGGATGTGACAGCATGAAAAGTGTTACATCACTTTCCCAGTGCATCCTTTTTATTTCCTAACTCTATGTGAGAGCAGCAATTATGAGCATTACTATTTATACAACTTTTTTTGGTGTAAATTTTATATTTTTGTCATTTAAAAATTTTATTTTTTTCACTACCTAGTTTTATCATTTTTATTTTTTTATTAATAAATCTCAAAATAAGTTGCATAAATTTTTGGACGGTGGAGATAAAATTTACACCCAAAATACTGGGTGTAGAAGCAGCATTTTTCATAATATATTACATGCATGCACATTCCAATTGCAGGTCGACATGAAAGAAACTCTAGACATCTATTTATTTTCCCCATCCAATGATATTCTTACAAAGTTGGGCAAAGCCCTGCGGGAGCGCATGTGCACGGGCGCGCCATAGTGTGCGGGCGGGGGTGGGCTGAGAGAGAGAGAGAGAGAGAGAGAGCGGGAAAGAGAGAGAGAGAGAGAGAGAGAGAGAGAGAGAGAGAGAGAGCAATTAAAGTGACAAAGACACGGATATGGCAGAGAGAGAGAGAGGGAGAAAAGTGGCAAGAACATGGGTGGGCTGGATAAGAGCAAGACAAGAGCTGGGGTGAAAGGAAAAGAGGAGTAAGCAGATGATTGAGAGAGCGGCATTCATATATGAGAGAAGAGAGCATAGAGAGGCTTTTAAAGGACTTTTGCCATTTTGGTGAAAGGGATGGTTGTTCTTCTCCGTTGTTGATGTATTCTATAAGATCCATTGTGATTACTGTTGATTGGCGTCCCAATTCATCCCCCATGTCCCAAAATTTGTGAAATAGGAGAGAGAGAGAGAGAGAGAGAGAGAGAGAGAGAGATAAGAAGCATCATACTAGGGTTGCAGAGAGCCATGCTTTACATGGTACGAACCAGCACCGAACTCTTTGACCAGCACATGGAGCTAGCCAAAATTATTGCCTACGCCGGCTGTGTAAATGCTTCTCATGCACCACCACCTAGAAAAAGCTATGTTTGAGGCCTCAAAATTAAGATTCTAACTCATTAAATAACTGATCGTTTCTAATGAAACTAATAAAGAGTTAAATACTTGGTATTCGAGATTCTAAGCTAGAAGTCAAGTTGAAAAAATGAACAAAGTGTAAATACTTCTCATGCACCACCACCTAGAAAAAGCTATGTTTAATGCCTCAAAATTAAGATTCGAACTCATTAAATAACTGATCATTTTTAATGGAACTAATAAAGAGTTAATACTTGGTATATTGGAGATTCTGAGCTACAAGTCAAGTTGAAAAAAATGAAGAAAGTGGATACTTAGCATGGTACCCCCTCCCCCCCCCCCCCCCCCCCCCCCCCCCCCCCCCCCCCCCACCCCTCTCTCTCTCTCTCTCTGGAAAAAAACAAAAAACTCATGAAATATATATTATGGTATTTGCAAGACCTATATAAAACATTATCAATATTTTTACTTTGATTTTTTATATTATGTAAAATAATGATATTTCTTTGCTAATTATTGAGACTGCTTAATAATATATTAATCAGTTTTAAAATTTTGTATTCTTTTATGTATAACTTTTTTAAATAATACAAATCATATTAAACAAACTATATTTTAATTTTAAAATATCAATTATCAAAGATTAGGCATGTATGAGACGCAAAGTTAATGCAGGTGCAGGCTATAATTTCTCTGGAGCTAGTGAAATATGGCGTAACATTTTGTGAGTGCCAAATAAGTACCATGGGAAAATTGCTCTAGTACGTAGTCCCTGAACTTTGGTTATGTTGCAATTTATTTCAGAAACTATTTGTTTGATATTGGAGACTCTGAACTTCTAGAAATGTTTTAGGAGTTTGAAATTTGAGACCCCAAACATTTTAAAATATTTTACTTGTTATTAGCTTGGAGTAAAAATTGTTGTTTGGGCTTGATTTATCCAAAAATTTGCACACAACGAATCTATTCACCCTTTATCAATCTGGTACTATTAGCGCAAAAAGGTCCAATCTTTGAATAAAAAAATTTTACAATCTAACGAATAGTAGAACTAAAAACATAGAAGAAATGATGGGCTGGTAGATGCATACTTCATAATATATACAAATGCATTTGGTGGAAGCAAAAATTTTGTTGTTAATAAATGCACCAATTAAACCTTCCAGAACTTTTGCATGTGGATAACAATCTAAACTTTAGAAAAATTCAGAACTGTTGCCCAGCATTTAAATTTTCATAATTAATCATCTAAATTTATATTCCATTAATTCAAAGTTACTAACATTAGCAAAATGGTCAAGCAACAATAAAAGTAACTCGCTGGCAATATTTCTAGTCTTCTTAACTATTGTTGGATTATGTAAAATCATGTTTCGAGTCCATATGGATTTGATCCAATCTTGTTCCTAAAGATTAGGGATGATTTAGGAATATCTTAAAGATAATTCTTAAGAGAATATGGATGACGAATAGAAGTGATTTAAAATCTCGGATGGACGGTGGAGATCGTTTCCTATTAGAATTAGATTTTTAGAGTTATATTAACTCTTGCGGTTCATCTTTTATTTTTTAGGGCTTCATTGAAAAATCCTAATTGAGAGGAAAAACGTGAAGAGCCTCCGTGAGAGAGTTTCTTGTAATCCAATTTTACTCCTTGTACTTTTGTGCCGTGGATTAATCGAATAACGCATTGAGGTGGTCTTGCCCGTGGACGTAGGTTGACACATTGTTGGCCGAACCACGTAATTCTCGTGTCCTTGCATTCCCTTATTTGTTTTATTTCTTTAGTTATTCTCGTGCTTGTTTTCTACAATCGTTTTCGCCTACTTTCATCTACGAAAGATTCTGTTTCCGCTGCGCTCGTGTGCTGTGTGGTTTGAGGTGTGCTCGGTAACCCCACGGCCGGTCCCCCTTCAATTGGTATCAGAGCGTTTGGTTATTCGTAGTTCGTTGACGGTGAAACGATGGCGGGGAAAGTTTCAGTGACAAAGTATGAGATTTCTCGATTTGATGGAGCGAACTTTGCGTTGTGGAAACTGAAGATGCAAGCAGTTTTGATTAAAGATGCTTGTGAAATCGCCCTGCAAGGAATAGAGTGTTACGGCATTTTGGTGTTGGCATATTTCGTGAGTCAAGTCAGTAAGTTGAGTCGGAGTCTTAAAGGGATCAAATTGTCAATCAGCAATCAAAGACTTAGAGAAGATTCAACAAGAGCTCAAGTTGACACTCAATGTCTTGAGTCTTGAAGATTGAAGATGAAGAATTGTGGATCAGTTACATCAATCTCAAGAAGAAAGTATTCAAAAGGATCAGGTATGTTTAACTAAATAATTTTGGTGATCCGAATACTTTCTTATAGTGTAGAAACACTTGGATGAATTTTTAATTGCATAAAAATCAAAAACTGGACATGGGACATGTTCAGGATCCGGATCAGACAATCCAATCCGGATCCCGAAGGGTGATTGTTCATTGGCAATTTCAATCCGGATCCTAGGCCATTCCGATCCGGATCCCGAACATGGGACTTTGCTGAATTGAATGAACGATCCGGATCGGACCTTGCAATCCGGATCCCGAACCCTTGGTTTTCTGGAATTGTCAATCTCGTTACGACGATCCGGATCACAGTAATCCCGATCCGGATCGCCGTCCTGAAAATTTCCAGATAAGGTATGTTTTTTATTCTTATCTCTTTCCAAAGGTTTCTAACCTATAAATAGACACTTAGGGTTTCTCAAGAACGATGGACCAATACCGAAAACACTTGAGAGCAACCCTAGAGGCTAGGTTTTTATCGTTCTTCTTTATAGCCTCTTTTAGGTCAATTCGACGGTTCTTCCAAGATCTATCTTTTGTCGAATTGATCTAGTCTTTGCTTAGAGATTTCTTCTACGGTTCCTCAATGATAATCTAAGCAAAGGATCACCATCGAAGCCTATATTCTTTATCGGCTACTTGCGTCGTGGATTCGACGTGGCATCGTGGATTCGGTGTGCTAAAGGCGTTTCGTGGATTCGAAACGTGTGCTCGTGGATTCGAGTGGCGTTCGTGGATTCGAACGTGTGCAGTGGACGTGCAATCGGTGAGCGCAAGGTCCGAAGAAGTTGAAGGAGGGGTTTGAGTCGGTAATCACCTTGTTATTCTTCTTTTCTTAGTGGATTGTTATTGCGTGTTGGTCCCGTGGTTTTTCTCCTGGATTGGAGTTTCCACGTATATCTCGGTGTGCTATTTTTATTTTCCGCATTGGTTTTTATTTTGCACTGAGATTTATTTTTTTAAATATTACACCTATTCACCCCCCTCTAGGTGTTTGATAGTACCTATTTAGATCCTTGTGGATCCTACATTATAAAAACCTACATAGAGAATAAGCCGGAAGAGATGACGGATAAACAATTTGAAGAGAATGACAAGATGGCTTTGGCAAACCTATATTTGGCACTGGATGATTCGGTGTTATTCAATGTGGAGACCGAGAGTACCGCAAAAGGGATTTGGGATAAATTAAAAAATCTCTATGAAGGAAAGTCATTGGTGAACAAAATTTTCTTAAGGCGACAATTGTACAATCTAAAGATGAAGGACGGGGCACCGGTACAAGAACATCTAAGTACATTCAACTCTATCGTGAACAAACTCGCTGCCCTAGACGTGAGAATTGATGAAGAAGAAAAGGCAAGTATTTTACTTTGCTCGATGCCGGAAACTTGGGATAATTTGATTATGAACTTGAGCCATGTTGAAACCCTTAAGATGGAGTCGGTTGTTGCATCATTACTTACCGAGGAGATGAGGCGGAAGTCTAGCCAAGGAAGTTCTTCGGGGGAGGCTATGATAGCACGGGGAAGACCTTTCGAGAGGGAGTATGGTGATCGAGGAAAGTCGAGATCAAAATCCAAGGGCAAAAAGAAAGTAAAGTGCTGGAATTGTGGAAAGTTGGGGCATGTGAAGAAAGATTGTCGGGTTAAAGGAGTTGATGGTAAATCCGATTCAAATAATTTTCAAGGTAATATAGCCGAAGCGGATGCTAAGTCGGCTAGTTCAGAAGACGGAGATGCGTTAGTCGCATTGGATAGATCCGAGCTTATTTATCATTGGATCTTGGATTCGGGGGTGTCATTCCACATGACTCCCTATAGGGAGTGGTTTCATTCTTATAAGTCACGGGATTGTGGAGTTATCTATTTGGGTGACAACACGGCATGTCCGGTGGTTGGAGTGGGAGACGTTCGGATCAAGATGTTTGATGGTGTTATTCGGACGGTTTCTAATGTTCGACATGTTCCTGCACTTCGAAAAAGTTTTCTATCACTTGGAAAATTTTGCAAATAAGGGTTTAAATTCATCGGCGAGAAAGATCACTTGAAGGTATGTCAAGGTTGTTTGGTGTTGATGAAAGGAGAGCAAGTAGGTGGCCTTTATAGATTAGTGGGCGAGACTCAAGTGGGAGAAGCGGTTGTTGCAAGCGCAAAGGTGGAGTCTTCAACGGTGTGGCATCGCTGTTTAGGACACATGAGTGAGCGCGGATTGCAGGTATTATCCAACCGTGAACTTCTTTCAGGTTACAAGTCCGCGCCATTAGATTTTTGTGAAGATTGCATCTACGGGAAGCAACGAAGGTTGTCTTTTTCTCTATCACATCAAAGAAGTAAGAAGCATCTCGAGTTGATTCATTCGGATACTTGGGAGTCGCCCGATACTTCGTTGGGCGGATGTTCTTACTTTGTTTCATTTATTGATGATTACTCTCGGAAGGCTTGGGTATATATTCTAAAGCGAAAGTTTGATGTGTTTGAGACTTTTAAGAAGTTCAAAACTCTTGTGGAGAATGAAAAGGATTTAAAAATTAAGTGCCTACGTTCTGATAACGGAGGGGAGTATTGTTCAAGAGAATTTGATGAGTTTTGTATTGAGCATGGAATTAAGCGGCATCTCACGGTACCAGGTACACCGCAACAAAACGGTGTAGCAGAGAGGTTAAATAGAACACTCATGGAGAGGGCCCGTAGCATGCTGAGTACTTCAAAACTCGACAAGAGATTTTGGGCGGAAGCCGTGAGCACGGCTTGTTATTTGATTAATCGAGCGCCGACAAAATCACTTGGTTTGGAAATTCCTGAAGAAGTCTGGAGCGGCAAGTCCATTGATTACTCCTATCTTCGTGTCTTTGGATGTGATACTTACGCGTGGATACCGACGGAGAAAAGATCAAAATTGGATAAGAACTCTCGGAGGTGTATATTTCTTGGCTATGCGAAAGGTGTTAAGGGGTATCGATTGTGGGACCCTACTACCCACAAAATAGTCGTAAGTCGTGACGTTGTCTTCAATGAAGGGTCCTTTCAAGGCACCAAGGAAAAGCAAGATGATGATGCTATGATTCCAATTGAGCTCTTTGAAGCGCGCGATGAGGTGCAAGCACAACAGGATGATGAAGTGGTTGATGATGAACCTGACTTGGAATCTCCGCAATCATCCGAAGATACAAATTCGCCGGTAGAGTCGCCAGCGGATTCCGGGCGTCCTAATAGAGTTATTAGACCTCCTGCGAGGTATAATGACTATATTACTTCATTTATTCCTTCTGCAAACCATGTTAGTGCATATGTTGCTTTAGTGGAAGAAGATGAGCCGACTTCGTATAAGGAGGCTTGTGAGTCGACTGACGCTGGGAAGTGGCAATGCGCGATGGAGGAGGAGATGGAGTCAATTCGGAAGAACAAGACTTGGGAACTTGTTGATTTGCCGAAGGGAAGGAACGCGATTGGATGTCGATGGGTGTTTAAGGTGAAAAAGGATACAGATGGGAATGTGGAGAGGTTCAAGGCAAGATTGGTGGTGAAGGGATATGCTCAGAAGCCGGGAATCGATTTCGATGAGATCTTCTCACCGGTGGTTCGTCTTACCATTATTCGGGTTGTTTTGGCGATCGCAGCGGTCATGGATTTGGAGCTCGAGCAGATGGATGTAAAAACAGCATTCTTGCATGCTGACCTGGAGGAGGAGATATATATGTCGCAACCGGAAGGCTTTGTCGAAAAAGATAAGGAGTATTTGGTTTGTTGGTTGAACAAATCATTGTACGGCGTGAAACAGGCGCCAAGGTGTTGGTACAAGCGATTTGATTCCTTCATTATAAGTTTGGGTTTTGATAGGCTTGAAGCGGATCATTGTGCATATTTCTGCGATTATAATGACGGGAGCTTCTGTATTTTGTTATTATATGTCGACGACATGGTGGTCGCCGGAAATAACAAAGGCCGGATATCTATTGTAAAAACTCAGTTAGCCGGTGAGTTCGATATGAAGGACTTAGGAACTGTGAATCAAATACTCGGGATGAAGGTACTACGGGAGAGAAAGAACAGGAAAGTTTGGCTTTCACAGAAGAGTTATGTGGAGAAGGTTCTGCGGCGCTTCAACTTGCAGAACGCAAAGCCAGTTTCTACCCCGTTTCCTATTCATTTAAAATTGTCGGCCGAGCAATCACCGGGTACGGAAGCAAAAAAGGCCGACATGGCTCGGGTACCATATTCATCGGCAGTAGGGAGCCTTATGTTTGCCATGGTGTACACGAGACCCGACATTGCTCAAGCAGTGGGAGCAGTGAGTCGGTATATGGCGAATCCAGGTTGTGAACATTGGAATGCAGTGAAGTGGATTCTCAGATATTTGAGAGGTACTGCGGATTTCTCACTCTGTTATGGTTCTGCAGGTTTGGAGTGTGTCGGATATGTGGATGCAGATTTCGCAGGAGATAAAGACAGAAGAAAGTCTACCACGGGTTATGTTTTCTCCATGGGCGGTGGTGCTATTAGCTGGGAGTCGAAGCTTCAGTCGGTAGTCGCTTTGTCGACGACGGAGGCGGAGTACATAGTAATGACACATGCTTGTAAGGAGGCTATCTGGCTAAAAAGACTTTTAGGAGAATTAACAGTGAAGCAAGATATGGTGGGAGTGAATTGTGATAGTCAAAGTGCAATACACTTGGCGAAGAATCCGGCGTTTCACTCTCGGACGAAACACATTGATATTCGTTATAACTTCGTGAGAGATGTGGTGGATGAGGGTTTTATCTCATTGTTGAAAATTCACACAGATGTGAATCCAGCGGATATTTTAACGAAACCGGTGACTCGAGAGAAGTTCAATTGGAGTATGACTTCTCTCGGTCTTCGAGCTACATGAGGAGAGTGGGAATTTGGCAAGATCTTCAATTTTGTGTTTTATGAAATTCGGCACATGTTTTTAAGTGGGAGAATTGTTGGATTATGTAAAATCATGTTTCGAGTCCATATGGATTTGATCCAATCTTGTTCCTAAAGATTAGGGATGATTTAGGAATATCTTAAAGATAATTTTTAAGAGAATATGGATGACGACTAGAAGTGATTTAAAATCTCGGATGGACGGTGGAGATCGTTTCCTATTAGAATTAGGTTTTTAGAGTTATATTAACTCTTGCGATTCATCTTTTATTTTTTAGGGCTTCATTGAAAAATCCTAATTGAGAGGAAAAACGTGGAGAGCCTCCGTGAGAGAGTTTCTTGTAATCCAATTTTACTCCTTGTACTTTTGTGCCGTGGATTAATCTAATAACGCATTGAGGTTGTCTTGCCCGTGGACGTAGGTTGACACATTGTTGGCCGAACCACGTAATTCTCGTGTCCTTGCATTTCCTTATTTGTTTTATTTCTTTAGTTATTCTCGTGCTTGTTTTCTACAATCGTTTTCGCCTACTTTCATCTACGAAAGATTCTGTTTCCGCTGCGCTCGTGTGCTGTGTGGTTTGAGGTGTGCTCGGTAACCCCACGGCCGGTCCCCCCTTCAACTATCACTCTTATCACGAATAAAATTGATCATTGTTTTTGCATTTAATTTTAATAATCAACTACTTAAATATTAAACTTTTTAACCACATGATTGAATTTTGAAAGGCCCTTCTTATTGTTCTGTGTATTCTTTAATTTTTTCTTAACTATTTGGTTGATACTAATAACTTTAAATTGGTGGAATATAAACCTAAGTTGTTAATTGCAAAAAAAAAAAAATGATAGCTAGAATGTCAAATGTAAAAAATTTTAAACTTTAGATGACAATTTGCAAATGGGCGAAAGTCTAATAATCTACTCTCTGATTATTGACTGAAAAACTACCCTCTAATAATAAATGACGATAAAAAATAAAATAAAGGTAAAAATATATATACGTAATTTATTTAAATTTTGGACTATTTTGAATTGATTATTTAACCTTTCAAAATTTTAATTTTACGATCCAATCTTTTAATTTGTTTGATTTGAGTCAGTCAATGATATATAAATTTTAATTTTTGAATGTATTATTTATATTTACGCAAGTTTAATTAGTATATTTTATTCAATTTTCAGAACTATAATTTATTAAAATAAAACAAAAATTTAAATTTTAAAATTAAAATATCGTTGACCGACTTAAATTAGATAAATTTTAAAAAATGGATAGTAAAATTGAATTTTTGAAAAATCGGATAGTAAATTCAAAATGATCCATATTATATATGTTCTTACCTAAAATAAATCATAAATTTTCAATTTTAAAATTTCGGAATCAAAATAAAATCTACGAAAAGTTCAAGGCCTCACAGTGCAATTACCAAACAAGTAATCTAATATGATTAGCTCGTATCCTTAAAACTAACTGCCGCTGCAAGCCTAAATTAAGTACTCTTGTTTATATGCATATTAGAAATATAGCGAGAGGCGTGGTCAAAGTTGGGAGGGGGAGGGAGTGCGGCCAAAGTTGGGCTAGGGCTAGGGCTAGGGCTAGGGCTAGGAATTACAATAATAATTGTCCGTTGTGGCCGTGGGAGCAAGACACGCGGATGCACTGGAGTGCTGGACAAGTCGTACGTAACTGAAAAATACAGTGTACCCTACAAAAAATAAAATATATTGTTCGTTAATGGAGACGAGAAAGAGAGAGAGATGGTCTTTAATCCTCTTAATTATGCTCCACAGCATCATTACTATCATCTTTTTTATTTTTCCCACTAATATTACGTTGGAAGGCTTGTACAATATATCTTAAAAAATTATATAAAATATTTTAAATTAAAAAATAATTAATTTTATTTAATAAAATTTATTATAAATATTATATATATAATTGAATAGAACACAACACATGTACTCTATATATAAAATATGAAACAATATATCTTTTCAAAAACACATCCCTTAACCAAGGACACAACTCTTAACTAAAAGACATATATAAAGGACACATCCTTTCATAAGCTATACAACTTTTAAATACTAATAATAAACAATAATAGACAAGTTTATAATCTAACAAATATTTTTGTTGATTCTTTTACTGCTTGGTAAAAATAAAAGAGGATTTTTTGGTCTCTCTTTTTTTGTATTCTTCAACTCGTTTCGTCGAGCTGCAGTTAACGTAATTTTTTCTTGTTCCGTTTGTTCTTGATACCTATTTTTAACTAAATTCCAAAGGTTTTGAGAACCAAAGAGTGCTTTCATTTGAATGCATCAATTCTTGTAATTATCTTTCAATAGTTTTGAAATTTAGGTTTGGAGAAGTTGATTAGCCATTTTTGACAGAGTTTCTTTTTAGAAACTTCAACCTAGCTTAGGCGTGGACTATCTTAAAGAACTATATAAAATATTCTAAATAAGAAAGACCAATTTTATTTAATTTAACTTTCAACAAATACCATATAATTGGATACGATTACAACACAACAAATGTCCTCCAAATATAGAACATGAAACGATACATATATTTATAAAAGGAAACAACTCTACATTTACACATCGTTAAACAAAGGACACAACTCTTAACTAAAAAGGCATAAAAATGACATATTTTATTAACCGTTCCTAACGCAAGTGACAAAGAGCTTGATGGTTAATACACGAAGTTCTGAGTTCGAAACCTAATTAAACGAATAATATGCTATCTTTATCTCTACTAGTCAATCATCAATAAAATTAAAATCAGATAGAAAAAAAGGGCTAAAAGCTTCGAGTTAAAAAATGTCCAGCTAATAATTATTGGATGATAAGAGGAACAGTTCTCTCCTCTTTCCTATTAATAACACACAGGTTTTAGCCTCCATTCCACACTCACTACTATTTTCCCTCACTACTACCTCAGTCCCCTCTCTAAAATCTCATCTCAATCCCTCTCGCTCTCACTGACTTTTTCCCCTTCCTCTATAGTCCATATATATTTCTCTATATATGATCATCACCGGTTGCTTCTAATAACACGCAAGTGAAGTAAATGGGAAAGGACGAAGGCAAAAGGAGAATCTGTTGAGCTCAAAATAGAGCAGCACTCCTTTCGGTGTCCTTCGCCGCCCAAGATGTCGAGTTCCTTCAAGAGGAGGTACTGTTCACCCTAACCTCTCGATCGTCTCATCTCCTCTATCTCTGTCCCTCCACATGTAGGATGCAACCCTAGCCACGTACTGTACATCTTCACTGCTCCCACACACAATCACCTGCTCGATTCACTTTCAAGCTTTTTCTGTAATTATTTTTTTCCAAATAACTACTTTAATCCTTTCTTAAGGGTTCAAATCCCATCATTGAAGATGTTGTCTTTACCTGACTCTCAGAACACCTTGGAGAAGTCCTTTTACCCGCAACTTGAGCTTTACCCTCCTTCCTCTAAGCTAGACTACACTAGCTTTACGCTTCCCTATTCTTCCCCTTCCTTCTTTCCTCAAGGACTTCTCCGCGAAGCTTCTTTCATAGATTTCTCACATCCAGCTCCTTTAGATCCATTTCCCAACAATTCAATGGTTACAACACCTATCTCGCCACCTATAAGAAAGAAAGGGAGCGGGGGAACTGGCGGTTGGAGGGCGCCAAGGAAAGATCGACACAGCAAGATTGATACGGCTGCAGGGCCGAGGGATCGTCGGATGAGGCTCTCGCGGGAGGTGGCGCGTAAGTTTTTCGATCTTCAAGACATGCTCGGTTTCGACAAGGCCAGCAAGACGGTGCAATGGCTCCTCACTATGTCAAAAGCCGCTATAAAGGACATTGCCGCTATCTCCAATTCCAACTTTTGTTGGGACGGCGGTCTCAAGAGTACCCACTCATCCACTTCAGATAGTGATGATGTCGCCTCGACTAATTTAGATAACAATTACATGGCAAAGTTCTCTGAGATGGTCGGGTCTAGGCCTAGTGATGGGTTAAAGATTCCCAAGGTAAGAAAGGTAGCTGCAAAGCCTTTGAGAATAGCTTCGCACGATCCAATCTTTGCAAAAGAGTCGAGGGCTTTGGCAAGGGCAAGGGCAAGGGAGAGGACGAGAGAAAGGAAAATAATGAGGTGGGTGAACTTAGCCTCACCGATTAGTATTGAACCGATCAAACAAGGATCAAGATCACACTACACAAACAACCAATCAGGAGAATTAGTGGGTGAAGAAGAAGAAAGATCTTTTTCCTCACTTTACCAGGGTGCAATTTTGAAGCCTGTCGGTGAAAGAACCCATGAGTACGATATGTCTCGGGGGTCGAATGAGATTCTTGTCTTCGACTACAGCCCGAACATTGTGAGCACCAATAGCACGGTTGGTGTCCTCGAAGAGCAGTGGGACATGGAAGGAGCCCTAATGGCTGATGCACACGTCTATTCAAGGCCATGGTAGTCCTTCAACTACAGTATTATTCCATGATCTCACCATCCCTAGTTTTCCTTCCCTTTCAATCTCATTATATACTTGACCAGCTCCCTGTAATGTTTGGCCTTCCATATTTGGGTTTTGTTGCTGTTCGAGGGTTTGTGAAGTAAATTTTGAGTGTGTTTTCCATCTTTTTGTTTGAATATTTTGCTTAATGACCCAATTAATCCTCAAAAAAATGTGGGAAAGTATGGATTTGATTATTTGAATTAGGAAATGAGAAAAACACAAGTATTGTTTAATTCAATGCATGGAATGAATTTCTCAAAGGAGATAGACAGATATTGGAACAGCAGGTTGTTTCATAAGTAGATTAATTATTCATATACTGATATAATTAATAATAATTTCGGATGGAGCGTCCACATAGTTGGTCTAAATTTATCATCAACTTCATACATAGTATAACATGTGCATGGTTTTCTTGTAATGTTCATATATATTCTCCTTAATTCAAGTTAACATTTTAGAGCTACTTCATCATATCTCACAGCTATTTTTTTTTTTCAAATTACATATTCTCCTAGGAATTTAGGTTTGACTAGATTGACATAGAAGGGAACGTTGTAATTAACTTAACAGAGGTGAAACCGCCAATTTTGTGTTTATCTACTAAAATTTTGTTATCAAACATGGCGTATTACCTCACTAGGAAAATGCACTTATTATTTGTAAACTTAGGCATAGATGAAAAGGGATCGTAGTCTCAAAAGGTTGTAGGGCCTTTTAACTCTAGTGTTTCCTTTTTTCACTGTACATTATTAATCAATCAAACTTGAAAGGACCGAGAGATTACCAAGCACACATAAAATCCAAACGGCTGGCGAGCGCAACAGAAATAGAATTCTTTATATATCAAAATATATAAAAATGATCTTAAAAAATAAGTATGAAAATTGCAAAACAATAAAACTAACAAGAGAGCACAAGAAACACAAAATTTACGTGGTTCGGCCAATAATATATCGAACTACGTACGTCCATGAACTACCTCAATGCATTTTTTGATTAATCCATGGCACAAAAGTATAAGGAACAAAATTAAATTACAAGAAACTCTCTCGTAGCAACTCTCCACATTTTCCTCTCAACTAAGCTGTCTACAATGAATCTCTAAACTCTAAAATATGAAATATAAGGATTTATAACCCTAAAACCCCAATTTTAATAGAAAATGATCTTCGTCATTCATCCGAGTCCCTGATTCACTTATAATTGTCGATCTCCTCTTAAAACTTCTTTCCAAAGTGTTTTTGGATGATTGCTAATCTTAAGGAATAAGATTAAATCAAATTAGAGTCAAATCAAATATATCCAACCCGTCGCAGAGTTGAGTACCGTTACTCAATATCGCATACCGATACACAATACAAAACACAAATTTTCAAACTTTGAATTTTGAGGAACTTTTGAGGTACTCTTCAATATCGGTACTCAAATTTCAAGTTTCGATAATCAACATCCAGAAACCTCAAAATTTTGACTTTTTCATCGTGTGTTGAGACCAGAATTTTCGCCACTTAAGGGAGTGACACGTGGCGTCTACCATCAGCTAAAGGGTATCAGCTGACGGAGGTTTGAGTCAGCAAAAAGGGACTCACGTCTCAATTGAGATAGATCTCATTCGCACAAGAATGCGGCACACGACATAGGTTATCTGCTAAGTGCATCAGCCAATAGGAGAAGCAGCTGACGCAAGGATTATCACATCGGCTAGGGTCGACTACGGTTGAAGGAAGGCATTCGACCGCCCCGATCAGTCGATGAAGCAGACTGGTTTTAGGTGCGTAGCGGTATAGTACAAGGCGCACGCTATCGGACGAAAACCTCAACTGAAGAAAGGGTCCGCATCCCGAAACGGACTAAGCCGAGTCACGCAAAGACAAAAGGCGCGACGAATGTTATCGGCTGAAGGTACCTGCTGAAAGGAAAGTCAGCCGACAAGAGAGGTGGTCAATAAAAAGATTATCGTCTCTTTTAGAACCGTCCGTCGGCGAAATATCAGATCGCCCCAATCAAGCGACGGAAGAGGCGAAGTTAAGCTTAATTCTTAGCTGCTCGAAGCTACACAAGGAAAGATCTTGGAATGAATGAAGGCGAGATTCAGGCGCGAAACTCGTAACAGACTGCGAAATGGCAAGCGGCGTCCAGCATAGGGAAGCGCCGGAGATAACGCTTCGGCACGACAATTAGGGGATGAATTTAGACAGAAAACAACCACTATCCTATTTAGGATAATCGATTCAAAAGAAAATGGTTGAATGATTCCCGGTAATTTTCCTTTGATTACGCCGATTTCTAAATCGGCGGTTGTACACCTTGGTTCGAACACTGTATGAATAAGCGAACCAACGAACGAAAATGGGTCGGGCAACATTGTAAATCTGGTACCACCCCAGCTTCTTCATTTATCTAGCAGTAGATTAACTTAACTTTTCAAACATGCATTTACTGTTTTCCTAGGAGTAGGTTTATTTGTAATCCTTCTATCTCTATCTTCTTCCTTTTATCCCCTTCTTCAAATTAATATAAAGTATAAACCGACCCATTCGGTCATGTCTTTATTTGCGCATTTAGAGTGTAAACTGGCTCATCTGCCATATCTTTATTTGTATTTATTGTGCTTCAAAGTTATAATCGGCTTCTTAGCCGTACATTTATCTCTTTACCTGGTTCGGCTATTTTAAGTTGAAACCAGCGATCTCTCTCTACCTCCGTAAACCCGCCTCAGCTGCCACCAGTTGAGCGGTCGTGAGAGCTACCATAGGAGAATCCGGCCGAGCATATCCCTCCTCGGCCCGATCGCTTGATTGTTGGCATACGGCGCACTTCGACACCTTTGGAGGATCACCCAGGGGCCGATCGCGCGTAAGCCACATTTTGGCCCCAACACCGTGATATCGATTCGAAACATGATTTAACAAAATCCAACAAAACTAACTTCATGACATGTTAAAAAAAGAATGCAATTTGATCATGTATTGCTCATTTGATCATGTATCTTCTCAAGGGGTGAAAGTGGTGAGAATACACTCACATCGAATTTGACATCGAATTTAATTGGATGCAAATATAGATGTCAAAATTATGCATCCGGTCGAATTTGAATTAAGATTCGGATGTTATATCTAAAATATTTTCGAACTCAGATTTTAATACGAATATATTTAAATATTTTGAATTCATATTCAAATTCAGATTTTGAATCGGATTCAAATTCAGATATTCAAAAATTAATATGAATTATTAATTTATATATTATAGAAAAATAAAAAGTGGGTGGTGTAGCTTCAAGTGTAGTGAGCTTTCTAGTGTGTAAGAGGTGTGGAATTCAATTTAATAATAATTATTAAATTTAAAATAATGATTATTTAAATTTAGATATATATTTAAATTTAATTTATATATATTATAATTATAAATTTGAATTTGAAATATAAAGTTAGGTTTGATTGCTTTTTATTATAGGAAGAAAAATGAGACATTAATATATTTTGTGGGGAAATAATGTGGTTTATTATATTTTTTCGTTCATTTTATTATGAGTTTGAGTTTCGTATTAAAATTGTATTTTATGTTTACTAAATCTTAGATATTAATCAACAAAATATAGGTACATAAAAATTTGAATACGAATATAAAATTTTGGTTATAGTGTTGGTAATTCTATTTTATATTCTTATGTGCATATTAGCATATATTATTATTCAAATAATATTCAAATATAAATTCAATTCATATTCTAATATGAAAAAATATCCGATCATATTCGATTCTGTTTTTAGTGAATATGGTAATAAAAATTTAGCATCCAACGCATATCTACATCAGAAAATGATATTGATGCGAATATGGTTTTGTCAAATATCCAACTGTGTTTGATTGTTTTTACCCTTAATCTTCCCAATCAATAATAGGATGTTTCAAAAAAGAACTTCCATTTTCCATTTCGACTTCCTTCACATGAGTGCCGTTATGATTGGCAATCATTTTATAAGTGGTAATCATCACTTCTTAAAAAAATGATAATAGGAGTCATATAATCAAGATCGAGAGTATAGATCTTGTTTTAAATAGTTAACAAAATTTTCTAATCAAAATTTAATTAATTTAAATTTCTTTACCCCATTAAACAGCCAAAAGACTCATATCTACCGATAAAATTATAAATTTTGCAATCCTTAGAGCATTAGGCCAATAATGTCGAAAAGATTTGAAATTTGATTTCTAAATACTATCAATGGTCTAAATCATGGTTAATAGCGCCGACGTCAATTTGGAAGCTTCGTCATCGAAAACAAATGGGTGGCAACGGAGCCCATTTGCTACCTGTCATGCCCCAATACTGCCAATTTGGTCGATTCAGGCACCCCAACAGGCCCGCCAATTGGACATGACCTCTCCCTATCCGAAAAGAACAATGATCATCTCAATATACAACATGCACAACGAGATACATGAATATCAGAGTAAAACTAAATTGTACAATCAACTTTAAATAAATACAATTGTATGAAGTTGGAATTGTAAGTATTAGAATGAACATTTAATTCATTGTTAATTATATATTTTTTCCTTTCCTCTCTCAAAATATATATATTTATGTTCACTCTATACAAAACGGAGCACTCTAGACCTTCTAGGTCTACTGCTCTGCAAAGCCTTTGCCCCTATCCGTGCCTCACCAGCGTTATCTGGATCTGTAAAGAGGTATAAACCACGGGGTGTGAGAACCTACGAATAGTTTCCAATGAGTTCATCCACCGAGAAATATACTCTACATCAGTTGGTTCAATGGAAGCATTAGTGACAAGATAATATTTTAAGTGGTAAATTCTACACTAATATGTAACTAAATCTTTTTACACCATTGGTTCAAATGCATCTACCACTATGCCACTATGCCACCACACACTAGGCCACTACGCCAACACGACCACTATGCCGCTACTCTTGGGTTACATCTAACCCGATCGCACTCGGTTTGTGATGCCTCAACTTTCCACGGGGTCACCCATCCTAGATGTCACGTCCCGGGATTTAAAAGTGGTTTAATTTTTTTTATATATATAAATCGAAAAGTCAATCCCCAGTACGAGAGCAGATCTGCCACGTGCATAAGAAATTTTCGCTCTAACCGGACAGAGTCTCCACTATACACGCACGGCTAGGCAATATACAAAAATACAATCAAAGTTCTCTAAACATAAAACATCCACAATAGTTGAACAATAATCTAAAATAATCCATCATCTACATAAGTGATAATATAAGTCAACTAGAAACTACATGATAAAGTCAACTACTATAATCCATAATCACTAAACATCCATACAACAACTAATAATAAAGGTAACCTGAATGTCAGATGTCATAATCGAAAATGTCAGAAACTAAATAGTAATCATGGTGGCAGGCCAGCTATCTAGTTAGCAAAATGGGACAACTCTACAGCATAGCCTCATATCATCGTCATCTCACCACCCGACGGACTTAAAAAAGGTGTCAATAGGAGGGCGTGAGATACAACTGAATGTATTCCAGTGGATACAACGAGCCGAAAACTAGCAAGTCGTACCTACTAGTATACAATAATCAAACAGATATAGTAAATCAACAGGTAGATATGAAAGCAAGTAAAAGCAAGTAAATTGACAGATATAACGAATCATAAATACTAAATCGAAGAGTTATAAGAACAAGGTATTGATAATCACATAAAGGAATACATGTTGTAACGAATAAATCCAGTAATGAATAATGAAGCAAGAACAGTAAGGAAAACTATCTAATGACCTCTGGCTAATGCCACAATCGGCACCTGTCAGGCTAACATATAACCTTCCACCCACTCGGTGCTATTTGGGACTCACGGGTCAAAAAGACCACTCTACCGGTAAAAAACACCACAACAGGGGCCAGTCCGCTGGTGTACGTGACATGTACAGCTGGTGCTGTGGCAATCACAATGCTAATGCTCAAGCTCGCGGTTTAGAGACTAAAAAACGGCTATAAGCCGGGAACTCCCAAGCGGGAACAATAATCATCAGTGTCAATATCTCATGCAATATAATCAAAAACATCAATCTCTTACTCTATCATGCATACAAGAATTAGAAGATATAGTATAGCATAATCGTAAAGTCTAAATATCAAACTATCTAATGATCAATCACCTCATGAAAACAAGTCAATAATCATGTCAACTAGCTGATACGGAAATCGAAAGAACAATACACAATCAAAATGAAAAGACTAGGGCTAGCAAGATCACCAAGGGTCCGATCGACTACGGTACCCAGTCAGGTTACACTATGCTAATGCCTAGATCGAAGTACCCACCTTACTGCAGACGATCTAGGAACCCGCTACTCAGCTCTCGCAAAGACTCCTGACTGCTCAGGCCTAAATCAAATTCACTGGTCAGTCACGGTCTCACACAAACCCAACCCAATGACTGACATAGTATATACATACTAAACCATGGACTTATGTCTAAGTCCCGGGATCCGTCGGAATTTTCGGTAATCCACCTATCGACCACTAATAGTCCAAAAAGTGCGTATAAACGGCTGAATCAATCCAAACTTCACCTGCTGCCCCGAAACGCTCCGTGCAAGGCGTCCGGGCAGCAATAATTAATGGTGTGCCATTATGAAGTCTAACTGTGCCATAATTAGTGAAATATCATCCCAAATTGTCGATTTCGGCTCCAAAAGTCACCAATGCGAACTAGAGGATGCTGGGTCAACCAGGACAGTGTTGGACCAGCCAAGGACACTTGGTGATCATAAATGTTTCGCTAATTTTCTCAGGATGTGGATTCCGCGCCGAAACAACGATAAACTGGCGATTTCGCCTATTTACGACTCGTAAATCAAATTTAATCTAACGAAAGCCACCGAATCTCGAACGATCAGTCACGAGGTCACGTGCACACTGCCCGAGGTATTCCACATGGCTACAATTACATCTAGACCCCTAGCTAATCCATAATTTGCATAAATACTCTATATTTTTAAGTTTTAGGCTTGTTACCTTGATTTAGAAAACTTCATACTGAACCGAAGGTGCTGGGAGATGGACCTTGACTCACTGAGACTAATGGTCGTTGTTCGAGATGTGCTTGGTGTCTAGGAAGTGCCTCGGGTCAACCTACAAATTGGTAAAAGATCCAACTCATGAGATCATTTCATGATGTCCAAACTAATGAGATCTGAGGTGAGCATCATGCTCAGGGAGGTCCAAGAATGCAAGGGCTTGCTTACATGAGCACCGCAAGTCGCTGGTGTAGAGTCCTGGCGTTCCCTTGCCCTTGTATACCCCCCTTTTATTTTGACGGGACTGGTAGGAAAACTTTTCACCGCTTTCTGCAATGGACTGACCGGGCCGCTAGTATTTTTCTGCGTTTGAGCTCGAAGAACGGAGGGCGGCAAAGCGAACGGATTCGGATTCCGATTTACGGATCTCCCGGAATGGGGGTCAAAGCGTTTGCTTTGAGTGGTGCATCGGAATCCGTGCTAAGTGGCTGGCACGCTTTTCGAGGCGATCGGACTTTCCATGTTTTTTTATGTCAGTGGGTTATTTTATCTTTTGGGTGGTACCTCGACCTTTCGGTTTTTCGTTCAGGGTCCTAATTTAATATTTTTCTTAGTTGACTAAGGTGGGGCGGAAATTCGAGAATTTTTGGGCTGATCATCGGGGTTTGCGGGTATTTTTAGGTGGTAGAGCTCGCGAAACGGAGAGCGGTGGCGCGATCGGATTTGAATTCCGACCCCGGGATCTCCCAGAATAAATTTCTGAAGGTAACCGGCAGTTCCAGGTGCATCAAAAAGCGTGCGGACGATCGGCACGCTTTTCGAGGTAAGATTGGACCCCTGGTCCGCGCCCGATCGTTGAGTGTTGAGTTTGGGGACTAGGATTTTTATTTCCCTATTCTCATCGCCTTGGATCGTGCGTTAGGGTTTCGGGGGCGCACAAAAAAAAGAGGAAAAAGCCCCAATCCCCATTTCTCAATTCAAGTATTGGCGTATAGAACCGAGGAAAGGAGAAGGAAGAATGGGGAATCCACCTTTCGGGGAGCTTTACGTTGGAGACAGAGGACGATCCTTTTTCCTCTTCCTCGCAGGGTCGGTAAGTGATCGCGTTGTTTCCGTTTGTTTTTTCTGTGGGGTCGAGGGTTGGGCGATGGTCGTTCGGGTGTCGCACGTGGCGTGGGTTTGGTGGTAACGGGAAGCCGCCATCGCCGTTGTTAAACGGGAAGCCGCCGCCGCCGTTATCATGCCCACGGAGTCATCGCCGCAGTCGCCGTGTTCTTGGGGTCATCGCCGGAGCCGCGGGAGACGAAAAAGGGGTTACTGTTCACCCTGGTACGGCCGCGGTCCACAGAGCTCGGCGTGCACCCGACGCATGGCTCCCGGGCACGGGGGCGCGGACCCGGCGCACGAAGGCGTGCGCCAGGCCGCGCGGTCCACCGTGCCTGGCGTTCACCCGGCGCACGCCCCGCAGCCCGGTGGTGAGGACCCGGCTCACGGGCGCGTGCGCCGGCCCAGCCCAGGGAGCGCGGTGCACGCGCAAGCGTGCACCCGGCGCTGCCGCTGCGGTCGGGAGCGCGTGAGCCCGGTGCGCGCTCTGCCGTGCACCGGCCCGGCCCATTTCGGTTGGTGCACGCCCCGGGGTGAGCCCGGTCTACGCCGCCGCTTCCTCTGAGCCGTGAACCCGGTCCACGCCTGGACCCGTGCACCCGACTGCCGCCAAGGTGTCCAGAAGCTCCGTTTTTGGCCCGTTTCGCCCCGTTTTTGAGTGTTTTTGACCACGACGAGATTATTAACGATACTTCTTACTGTAGCTCTTTTCGAACACAAGGTGGGAGCGTTTTAACTGAAGTTTCCGCACACTTTCTGCTCCGCATTTCAGGTGGGTACATCCTTAGCATCCCTTTATGCGTAATGTCGTTATGTTCATGTTTATTATGTGGTGGGTTTCATCGTGGTGTTTAGCGTCGGTCTCCGGCGGTCGTTTCACTTTTGATATTACATGTTAGCGGGTTGCTTTCGATTACACATGTTACGTTTTACCTTTGATTCTACATGTTAGCGGGTTGCTTTCGATTACACATATTACCGTGTTACTTTGGATTATACATGTCACCGTTTTACTCTTGTTTATATATTATGATGCTAACATGATGGTGGTTACGGTTACTTTGCTCGAGGCTGCAGCACGCGCACCCGCGGTTTGGCCACCGCAAAGGGTGCGCTTTTCCGGAAAAGCGGTCTATGACCCGTGTATACCCACGAGGTGACGTAGTGGGGCCCCTGTAGTTGTGGGGTTTGAGGCGCCGAGGTGCGAGCGGTGCGACCCGTCGGTTTAGTTGCCCGACGTGGTCGGGTATTGCAGGTACGGTACGGCTCGTCGGTTTAGTTGCCCGACGTGGTCGGGTATTGCAGGTACGGTACGGCTCGTCGGTTTAGTTGTCCGACGTGGTCGGGTATTGCAGGTACGGTACGGCTCGTCGGTTTAGTTGTCCGACGTGGTCGGGTATTGCAGGATACAGGGGTACAGGTTGTCTTTTTCCCTCTTGGGAGGGTGGTTGCTCCGGTTGGCTTTACGGTTTGTTTTACTACTTTTCCTGCTCTACTAGTATTCGTCACTGACTTCCCACTTCGTGACAGGGTCCAGACGGGGGGAGAGGTAGGCGACGGTGAGGACGGGGCAGGAGCTTCTGGGTCACTGGGGACCCCGGACTGTCTTTCCTTTATCTATCTTTGCATTTCATTCACATTTGTAGTTCTTTGTGTGGTCCTCGATACCCTCGTGGGGTCGGTGTGGATGTCGGCATGGTCTCTATTTGGTAGTTCTCTTATATATTTATCTTTCTTTTCACTTCTGTTGGCCGTTTGGAAAAGAAAAATGAAAACCAAAGAAAAGATTTGCGAAAACTGTTTTCAAAAATTTAAGTGTCGTGTGGGCACTGATTTCAAAACCCTGTGGATTTATGCTGTTTTCGAACGCGTTTTCAAACTCTGGGTGCCGGGTAGGCGCCGTTTTCAACGACTGTGGATTTATCCTTTTAAAATCTCTTGGCCGTGCTTCTTACTCAGTTATAGTGCATAGTTGTATGTTAGAACTGTTGTGATTGAATGGATGATTGCGTTTGGGACTTGTATTAGCTGCTACGCCGTGCATATACAGAGGAGACTCTGTCCGTTTGCAGAGTGATTCTGTGTATGCGGCGGGTCTGGGCATGCGCCGGGGAAGAAGGTTTATTTTTCAAAAAAAAAAATTTACGCGCCAAATGAGTACCTTTTGTGAACCGTTTCCGCTAAAACAAACCCCCGGGGCGTGACAGATTAAGATGGTATCAGAGAAGTTCTTTCAATCACAACAGTTAGTGCCGACATCCGTGGGGATACCTCACTTGCCTACAGGTGAATGAAATGGGTAGGGCATAGGAAGGTAGAACGCGAGTGATCGAGGGGGGGGGAAGAGTCCGAGTCCTTTTCCCTCGCTAGGTGGTTCGTTGTTTTGTAAGTGAAGTCTTGAGCTGACTCTTGTTGTTTGTGTTCAGATATGGCCCGTACCAGATCATCGGCCGGGGACACGGAGGCAGATACGACGACGTCGACGGCCGCGGAAAACTAGCTCCTGCGGCAACAGATGCGAGAGTGCGGGGACTATTGAGTTTCTTTTCCCGATATGGCTCGGGTGGTAGCACAACCCACCGGGGGTTGTTGGTTTGTCGGCCGTCTGTCGGTCATGAGTAACTGGATAGCCATTTGTCCAAACATGTACCTTCTGGGTTTTCTGGTGTTAAGTTACGGCGGGTAGTCGATCGATTCCTTTTGCACCATGGGCAAGGTACGGGTGGGAGTGAGGATTTTTTTTTTTTTCCCCTATAATTGTTACCCATAGTTCGGCCTTTCACCGCAGACACGGCGACGGTTGTAGAGATCGTCGTGATGGGTTCACGAGTGGCTCCTTTTGGTGGGGTTGTGGTGGTAAAGCTTTGGGTTGGGTTTCGGTTTTCTACACAAGCGCGTCGGTTCGGTTGTCCTGCTGGTGGGTTGGCGTGTGATCCCTCGAGTGCGTTTAGTGAACCTAGGCAACTTTTGACACGGTTCTTCTCGCTGTTTTCGTTGCTTGTCTTCTTCCGACCCTTAGATTTCAGATGGATAGTCTTCAGTACCTGGAGGTCTTTGCTGAACGGACCTAGAGCTTAGATTTTCTTCTAGTTGGGAGTGTCACTGTTGGTCTAGAAGTTTACCGCTCGATTAGATGCCCGGTGCTTGGTGGGGCAACGGTTTGGGACCGAGAGCTAGTGGCAAGTCGGAGCGTCGCACCCCGTCGGTGCCAGGACGGAAGTAGGACCTTACCTCGTGGGTTGTGTCGCCAGCTTCCCATGACTAACGCATAGCCTTGAGGCTTGGTTGGGAGCGTTGTGGATTGTGATCTTTTGGGGCTGGTGTGAGTCAAGGGGGGGATCTGGCGACTACTCGGAGTTTTGGTACTGGTCACATTCGGTTAGGAGGTCCTGTACGCAGCCCTTTCTGTGGGGTAGACCTTGTGGTAGGTCTTAGAGCTGAAACCTAACGATAGTCTTGACCGTCGCCTCGGTAGGATGGATAGTCGGAGCGGGTGGTCCGGGTTGGTGGTTATGCTCCGAGCTTGTGGCCCGTGTTGGTGACGGGTGGAGGTGTCCCGTGTTGGGGACGGAGGGGAGCGGTCCGTGTCGGTGACATGTGAGTTCATTGTTTTCAGGGGGGGGAAGTTATGGTAGTTAGTAACCCAGCCTGTTTGGTTGGCACCTCTCGGAGCCTTGTGAGGGCGTTGTGTGGCTTGTTTTCCTCGTCGTCGGGTTGGATGTTTTGGACTTTTAAAGGATCATTGGTATGGGTTGGGCGGTATGACTGGGGCACCTCGACGCATCGCGAGACTTTGTTGCTGACTGCTCAGCGCCGGCTGGGGTGGCGTGCGGACCGGTGTCGTCGTGACTGGGAATTTCGAGTCGGGAGGCAGGAATACGACGAGGTGCTGGGCAGGGACTGGTTCACGAGGTATCCGGCGGATGTATAGCTACTTGGTTTCAGTGAGCCTAGCGACTCGACCCTTTACGTCGTTCACTGACACCCCCTTGGTAGGGGTTTCTTCTGCCATCCTCCTGACTGAATTATCGGGAATACCCCCGGGAGAGAGGTCATCCTATCTTTCGAGCTTCTACCAGACACGCAACCTATCTTTTAGGCGCCTTGCGGAATGGCTTTTGCGGAACTGAGGGAATCTAAGGCACAACAAGGAGTTTTTCTGAATAAAGGGTTCATCAGACCAAGTGTGTCGCCTTGGGGAGCACCCGTGCGTTTCGTGCAAAAGAAGAACGGAAGCCTACGCCTACGCATCGACTATAGGGAGATAAACAATGTTACAGTGAAGAACAAGTCCGGGATTGATGACCTCTCCAATCAACTGCGAGGAGCACTTACGGACTTTTCTCCGGAATCTCAGGGACCAGAAGCTGTTTGCTAAGTTTAAGAATGTGAGTTCTGACTTCGCGAAGTGGACTTTTTGGGGCACATTGGGTCGGCAACGGGAATCACAGAGAAGGTGAGCGGAACTGCCCGACATACGATCCGGAACGGGCAACAGTCGTTTTCGTTTTAAAGCTCTGGAGACACCACCTTTTGGAGTTCATCGTGATGTGTTTTCGGACCGCCAGAGTCTTAAGTTTTGTTCACATAGAAGGATTTGATTTTTTGCGACAGAAACTTTGGTTGGAGTTACTGAAGGACTCGGCTTGTCCATTCAGTACCACCCCGGGAAAAGCAAGTGTGGTAGCGGATGTTTTAAGCAGGAAGGGTCAAATCGGGGGGGGGGGGGGGGGGGGGGGGACCGATGAGCGCGAGTACTCAGCAGGACCGGTGCTGTCGCGCGACTTTTGTCCTTGATGGTCAAGCCAACCCTTTTAGAGAAACCCTAGAAGGTCAGAAGATGGGCGCACGGATACAGCTTATTCGAGACAAGACCCCCCCGGACCACGCAAGCGACTTTTCGGCGAGTGCGAACAACGCAATCCGTTTTCGAGGGCGGACTTGCGTGCCCGAACTGCTAGTATTGAAGGAGTTACCGCCAGAGGCGCACGGCGCTTCCTCTGCGGCGCATCCAGGTGACACGAAGATGTACGAGGACCTCAAGCAGAAATTTTGGTGGACTAGAGACACTCGGCTGGTGTCGAACCTTTGGCAAGTCTGCAACGAGCTCTAGAGACTAAACCACACTTCAGCACGGCGTTTCACCCCCAGACCGGCGGACAGCCCGAGCGAATGAGCCGGATCCTCGAAGATGTGCTCTGAACCTACTTACTTGATTGTGGGTGACGGATGGTCACTGCCTTTGAGCTTAGAGAGGACCTGAGCTTCGACGGAACAACGGTGCGGACCTTAGCACGAGAGGACAAGAAGGATTGCGCAACCGGGCGATCCCCTATGGGAAGGTGCTGTGGAGCAACCAAGAAGAACGTGAAGCGACTTAGGAACGGGAGTCAAAGATGGAGGAGTGCTACTCAGTTTTATGCGTTGCGGACCAGGATTAAGTTTCGAGGACGAAACTTTTTTTTTAGTGGTGAGTGATGTAGAGTCCTGGCGTTCCCTTGCCCTTGTATACCCCCCTTTTATTTTGACGGGACTGGTAGGAAAACTTTTCACCGCTTTCTGCAATGGACTGACCGGGGCCGCTAGTATTTTTCTGCGTTTGAGCTCGAAGAACGGAGGGCGGCAAAGCGAACGGATTCGGATTCCGATTTACGGATCTCCCGGAATGGGGGTCAAAGCGTTTGCTTTGAGTGGTGCATCGGAATCCGTGCTAAGTGGCTGGCACGCTTTTCGAGGCGATCGAACTTTCCATGTTTTTTTATGTCAGTGGGTTATTTTATCTTTTGGGTGGTACCTCGACCTTTCGGTTTTTCGTTTAGGGTCCTAATTTAATATTTTTCTTAGTTGACTAAGGTGGGGCGGAAATTCGAGAATTTTTGGGCTGATCATCGGGGTTTGCGGGTATTTTTAGGTGGTAGAGCTCGCGAAACGGAGAGCGGTGGCGCGATCGGATTTGAATTCCGACCCCGGGATCTCCCAGAATAAATTTCTGAAGGTAACCGGCAGTTCCGGGTGCATCAAAAAGCGTGCGGACGATCGGCACGCTTTTCGAGGTAAGATTGGACCCCTGGTCCGCGCCCGATCGTTGAGTGTTGAGTTTGGGGACTAGGATTTTTATTTTCCTATTCTCATCGCCTTGGATCGTGCGTTAGGGTTTCGGGGGCGTACAAAAAAAAGAGGAAAAAGCCCCAATTCCCATTTCTCAATTCAAGTATTGGCGTATAGAACCGAGGAAAGGAGAAGGAAGAACGGGGAATCCACCTTTCGGGGAGCTTTACGTTGGAGACAGAGGACGGTCCTTTTTCCTCTTCCTCGCAGGGTCGGTAAGTGATCGCGTTGTTTCCGTTTGTTTTTTCTGTGGGGTCGAGGGTTGGGCGATGGTTGTTCGGGTGTCGCACGTGGCGTGGGTTTGGTGGTAACGGGAAGCCGCCACCGCCGTTGTTAAACGGGAAGCCGCCGCCGCCGTTATCATGCCCACGGAGTCGTCGCCGCAGTCGCCGTGTTCGCGGGGTCATCGCCGGAGCCGCGGGAGACGAAAAAGGGGTTACTGTTCACCCTGGTACGGCCGCGGTCCACAGAGCTCGGCGTGCACCCGGCGCATGGCTCCCGGGCACGGGGGCGCGGACCCGGCGCACGAAGGCGTGCGCCAGGCCGCGCGGTCCACCGTGCCTGGCGTGCACCCGGCGCACGCCCCGCAGCCCGGTGGTGAGGACCCGGCTCACGGGCGCGTGCGCCGGCCCAGCCCAGGGAGCGCGGTGCACGCGCAAGCGTGCACCCGGCGCTGCCGCTGCGGTCGGGAGCGCGTGAGCCCGGTGCGCGCTCTGCCGTGCACCGGCCCGGCCCATTTCGGTTGGTGCACGCCCCGGGGTGAGCCCGGTCTACGCCGCCGCTTCCTCTGAGCCGTGAACCCGGTCCACGCCTGGACCCGTGCACCCGACTGCCGCCAAGGTGTCCAGAAGCTCCGTTTTTGGCCCGTTTCGCCCCGTTTTTGAGTGTTTTTGACCACGACGAGATTATTAACGATACTTCTTACTGTAGCTCTTTTCGAACACAAGGTGGGAGCGTTTTAACTGAAGTTTCCGCACACTTTCTGCTCCGCATTTCAGGTGGGTACATCCTTAGCATCCCTTTATGCGTAATGTCGTTATGTTCATGTTTATTATGTGGTGGGTTTCATCGTGGTGTTTAGCGTCGGTCTCCGGCGGTCGTTTCACTTTTGATATTACATGTTAGCGGGTTGCTTTCGATTACACATGTTACCGTTTTACCTTTGATTCTACATGTTAGCGGGTTGCTTTCGATTACACATATTACCGTGTTACTTTGGATTATACATGTCACCGTTTTACTCTTGTTTATATATTATGATGCTAACATGATGGTGGTTACGGTTACTTTGCTCGAGGCTGCAGCACGCGCACCCGCGGTTTGGCCACCGCAAAGGGTGCGCTTTTCCGGAAAAGCGGTCTATGACCCGTGTATACCCACGAGGTGACGTAGTGGGGCCCCTGTAGTTGTGGGGTTTGAGGCGCCGAGGTGCGAGCGGTGCGACCCGTCGGTTTAGTTGCCCGACGTGGTCGGGTATTGCAGGTACGGTACGGCTCGTCGGTTTAGTTGCCCGACGTGGTCGGGTATTGCAGGTACGGTACGGCTCGTCGGTTTAGTTGTCCGACGTGGTCGGGTATTGCAGGTACGGTACGGCTCGTCGGTTTAGTTGTCCGACGTGGTCGGGTATTGCAGGATACAGGGGTACAGGTTGTCTTTTTCCCTCTTGGGAGGGTGGTTGCTCCGGTTGGCTTTACGGTTTGTTTTACTACTTTTCCTGCTCTACTAGTATTCGTCACTGACTTCCCACTTCGTTACAGGGTCCAGACGGGGGGAGAGGTAGGCGACGGTGAGGACGGGGCAGGAGCTTCTGGGTCACTGGGGACCCCGGACTGTCTTTCCTTTATCTATCTTTGCATTTCATTCACATTTGTAGTTCTTTGTGTGGTCCTCGATACCCTCGTGGGGTCGGTGTGGATGTCGGCATGGTCTCTATTTGGTAGTTCTCTTATATATTTATCTTTCCTTTCACTTCTGTTGGCCGTTTGGAAAAGAAAAATGAAAACCAAAGAAAAGATTTGCGAAAACTGTTTTCAAAAATTTAAGTGTCGTGTGGGCACTGATTTCAAAACCCTGTGGATTTATGCTGTTTTCGAACGCATTTTCAAACTCTGGGTGCCGGGTAGGCGCCGTTTTCAACGATTGTGGATTTATCCTTTTAAAATCTCTTGGCCGTGCTTCTTACTCAGTTATAGTGCATAGTTGTATGTTAGAACTGTTGTGATTGAATGGATGATTGCGTTTGGGACTTGTATTAGCTGCTACGCCGTGCATATACAGAGGAGACTCTGTCCGTTTGCAGAGTGATTCTGTGTATGCGGCGGGTCTGGGCATGCGCCGGGGAAGAAGGTTTATTTTTCAAAAAAAAAAAATTTACGCGCCAAATGAGTACCTTTTGTGAACCGTTTCCGCTAAAACAAACCCCCGGGGCGTGACAGCTGTAGTGGTCGCTAGAGTAACCTCGGCCAAGATCAAGAAGGCTAGGGCTCGATTTTGGCTTCTTCATAGAGCTCGACTCTAGGGGGGAAACTGTCACACCCCGAGATCACCAATTTGGACAGTTCGGGCACGCCAATAGACCCGCCAATCGAGCATGACCTCTCTATACCCGAAAGAAACGAAACATCCGTCTCAAAGAAAGCAAGTGATCAATGAGATGCAATATCAGAGTGTAAAACTACTAAACTAAAACTTTAATTCATTTAAACAAACAGTTTAGCATGCATCTGAAAGTAAAGCATAAGAGTGAGCCACAAATATAGAGTTAATTACATTTTTCTCTCAACATGTATTTAAACAAATATTACAATTTTACATTTTTTTCCTCACAATACAAAGTTCACTCAAAATGCCCAAAATGAAGGGTACTGACGATGCTAGACCTTCTAGGTCGCTAAACTGCCGTGCTCTTGCCCTTGTCGTGTGCCTCGCCGGAGATACCTGAATCTCTAAAAATGGTCACCGAAGGGTGTGAGAACTACAAATAGTTTCCAGTGGGTTTAACCACTGAGAAAATATATTCTACACCGCTTGGTCCAATGAAAGCAATAGTAGCAAGATGATATATAATATGGAAAAACTGTAAATGCTAAACTAGCATGCTGATATAAAATCGATACTCTACTAATCATGCTCAGATAGTATGTAGTACACCGATTTTCGCAAAATGGCGAAACTCGGCAAAAATACTTATAACACATTTCAAATATAATTACAAGTGAATTGGAAGCATTTCGAATCGATGCAAAAGCCGTTGAGTCGAAAAGTGAGTTGGAGTTGAGAAGCGGAAGCTTCAAGTTTTGAAGCTTAGCTCGTTGTGCGCCGACTCCGCAAAATGGCGAAGTGCGGCGAAAAGACTTGTAACATATTTTAAATATGATTACAGTCGAGTTCGGTACGTTTCGGACCGACGTGAAGAGTATCGGGTCGAAAAGTGAGTTGAAGCTCAAGGACTTAGTGAATTTTAGGAATCATGTTTTTTTTATCGGCAAGCTTTTTCGAGGCCCTCTCTTGAGGACTTAGAGAAGTCAAAAATTTTAAAAAAAAATCGTGCGGAGTTTCAAAAAAGTTTGCTGATAAAAAGGGATAAAGTGCCAAGGTGAGCGATCAAAGGAAAATAGGAGAAAAAAGAGGAGGAAAAACGATGAAAATTCTGAAAAACTGCAGTTGCTGGTGCAGTTTTATCGGCAAGCGTTTTTGGGGCCCGTTCTTTCGAGCCTAGAGCTTTTAAAAAAATACAGGGGATCTGTGGACGACTTAAGAAAATTTTTTAGATAAAATAGGATAAGAAAAATTATAATTTCTACTTTCCAGTTGGTGGCAAAACGCGAAGGAAAAGGGGTTCCCGAAATTGCTCTCTGCAGGAGCAAACTGCAGGAAATAGGGGCAGATAGGAAATTTTCTTTGTAAGTTGGGGGAAAATAAGTAAATTCACTTTCCTCCCCAACCACCACCTGCAGGGACATTTAATTTCCTCTATCTTTCCCTCTTGAATGCATCTACCTATCTATCTCTCTCTCTCTGCTGGAGCAGGGAAGAAAGAAAGAAGAAGAAAGAAAGAAGAAGAAGGAAGAAGAGAAGAAGAAGAAGAAGGCCATTTTTACTTCCTCCTTTCCTCTCAGTGTTTTTAAAAGGTGCTCCTCTCTCTCTCATATTCCCTCTATTGCACAGGGAAGAAAATAAAAAAAAAAAAGAAAAAAAGAAGAAGGGAACAAGTGGCTGCAGCTACACCATTGGCAGCTGCTGCCAGCAGCTGGCTCAGCTGCTCCTGCTGCGCAAGTAGTAGCAGCTGCCAAGCTGTAGCTGCACTAGGCAGCTGCCAAGCAGCTGGCAGCTGGTTTAGCTGCAGCTACAAGCAGCTGGTTCAAAAAAAGAAAAAGAGAGAAGAAGAAGAGAAAATTTAAGAAGAAAAAATTTCTTCTTTTCTCTTCTTCAATGGGCAAGATCCCTGATAGACGGAAAATTACTCAAATTGAGTATTCTCTCTAATTTTTTGGCATTTTGCCCTAGGCTAAAGAGATCAAAATTTCTCTTGGTAAGTATGACAAAGATGGGATTTTCTTTCCCTATTCTTTTGAATTGATACAAAAAGAGCTCATCGGGAGGAAAGTGATTAAATTGAGGATTTTCCTTTTATGTTTTAAAAAGGGTTTCTAGTTTTATAATTGTTATGGAATTAGTGAATTGTGAAAAAGAATTGTATCATGATTTCCCTCTCATTTTAGGAAAAATCTTGGAGATAAAGAGAGCAATTCTTGGCTCCCTCAAAATCAGAGAGAAACCTTGAGGTGGGGGATTCTAGCGAACGAGGGTGACCTCTCCCCTTGTCTTTTACTTTCAATTAGAAGCATGTTGATAAAATGTTTAGGGTTGTATACTATATGTTAGTGTAAAAGTGGCTTGTTGCAAAAATGGAAATCTTGACTTAGGAGAAAACCTAGTTTATGGCTCTAATGAGTGGCATTCACCTTAGGATTTTACGAGTGACATTATGCATGAGTCAAGCTAAAGTTATGAAAAAGTTAGATTTAACTTAGAGTGAGTCTCTAAGAGAAAAGGAAATAGGGGTTGAGGTTAAGAAATGTGAATGAGTAAATCCCTAGAGTTGGTCTTAGGGAGTAAAAGAATGAAAGTAAGAAAATTTAAGTCCAAGGGACTTTTGGTTACCTTGAGGTAAGGACCTAGGGTAAAAGAAAGATAACGAGTAAAGAAATTGCTTAATAAGCAAGATAAGTTAAAAAAGTTAAAAACTTAAATGAAAGAGAAACAGATTGCCAGTGGCAATGTGAGCTATAAACTCGAATGAGAAAGAAAAATAAGTGCTTAAGAGCAAAGAGAAAGGCAAGAGCATAAAGTGCAAAGAGGCTAAATGCTAAAGCAAAAGAAAAGAGATAATAAAACGGGCGTACCTTCGGGGGTGAAATGTACTCTTGTCGGAGTTAGGACAGTATCCCTCTCCCGGGCAGTGACCCGTATGACAAGTTCCCCGACGGACGGGGTAACACTTGAGGTGTTATCGGCAACCTTAGAGATCTTGTCTTATGGTAGCATGTCTGCTGGGTTGGGGCCCATTGGGTAGGATTCTCCGAGGGTTTAGCAACTTTAACTAAAGCACAAAGAAAAAAAAGAATGTGATTGGTCAAGTCAAGTCTTGGATAGAGTGGCACATTAGAACGACATAGTGTCGTGTTACGGCAAAGGTAGAGTTATTAAGCATATTAGATAAAATTTACAGCTTTCAATACTGTATTTATTTTCTATTATATTGCTTCCATTAGACTAAGCGGTGCAGGACATTTTTGCTCGGTGGTTGAACCCACTGGGAACTTCGTTGTAGTTCTCACACCCTTTGGGTGACATCCCCACAGGTCCAAGTACATCGAGCGAGGCAAGAAAGGGGCAAGGGCCCAGCAGAGTAGCGACCTAGCAGTCTAGAGTCGCCCACATCATTTTGGAGTATTTACTATTTTGAGCGAAATTGTATGTGAGGAACATTGTAAACATTAAATGTTTTAAGTTTATTTTGAAAAAAAAAGAGAGAGTTGTAATATTTATATTGAAGTTGTATGTTAAAGAGAGTTGTAATACAGGTAAAGTTTTATATTTCGCTCAAATATTGTACTTTCATTTTCTTCTAACTGTTCGTTTGAATGAATGGAAGTTTTTAAATTCATAGTTTAGTTCTCTGATTGTTTACTCTTCCGCTACACTAAACTGTGATTGTTGGAATTAAATTGTTCCTTTTGGGTCTTGAAAGGTCATGCCCGATTGGCGGGTCTGTTGGCGCGCCCGAACTGTCCAAATTGGCAGTCTCGGGGCGTGACATAGTATGATACTATGCCATGACTCGGCCACTATGCCGCCATGCAAGGGTTACAACTAACTCGACCACCTTGGGCACTCTACATATTCATTTCGCTTTGCTTTAGTTTAATTATTTATACCTTTGGAAAGACCTCGTCCATTGGGCCTGTGCCCTAGTAGTCATGCTACCAAAAGACAAGACAATCCAAAGGCGCCAGTACGGTGCTCTGTATACCATTCGGAAGTACCTTGCTTGCCAAAGGGCCTTGTAGTGACCCGACCCTTAGGGGTATTTTTGAACTCACATGTAATCGCTTAAGCCTTAAGCGAAATAAAATTATTTAATTTTCAAAAGTCGGCCGGGACAAGGTGTGTGTATTTTTCTGCGATAGAGCGCGAAAAACGATGACCGACGGTGCGATCGGATTCGAAATCCGATGTCGGGATCTCCCGGAACGGGATCCTTAGCGACGCGGTAATTAGTCACGCTTCGGAAACCGTGCAAAAATATCTTGCACCCGTTAGAGATGAAGTGGGTTATCTCGTAGGGGATAATTAATTAATTAATTAATCAATTATCCGGTGACGGAAATTTAAATCCTCCTACGTACGAATAAAAGGGGGGATTTTATCTCGCGGATTGGATAAGAGATAAAATCCAGATACTTAAATTTGGAAATTTATCTTCCCAAGATTATTTAATGAAGGGGATTAAATAATCGGTGACCGGGATTTGAAAATTGGAAATTTAAATAACCGATGATTTAAATCCAAGTGGGAATTTATTCCCCATGATTATTTAATGAAGGTGATTAAATAATCGGTGGCCAGGATTTAAAAGGGTGAGGATTTTATCTCGTAAGTCAGATATTTATTTGAGAAATAGAAACAGGATGTTTTGGGTTTTCCTAGTTACGCACGTGTAAGATAAAGCGGATATTAATTAAATAATTAAGTAATAGGGTTATCGGTAAGGACTAATTAATTAATAAATTAATTAATCGGAGTCAAAATATCCGAAAGGATTTTGACGGTGCGTATGCGTGAAATTGGATAAAAAGGATAAATAGATAGGGAGATCTATTTATTCCCCCGTTTACCGAACGAAACCCTATTTTTAAAATACTGCCTCCTCAAACCCTCCTCTTTCGTGCGTACCGAAACCCCAACCGGTGAGGAAAAGGAAAGAAAAGAGAGAACGGAACCCTAACCGGAGGAAGGAGAAGGAAAAGAGAAGGAGCCGATCGTCCCAAACGCCGACCCGAAGGCAAGAAACACGACCGGACACCTTCCCGACGATCTCCGGTTAGTAGAACATTTTTTAGTAATTTTTCCGGATTTTTCCTGTCGCCTTTTCGTCAATTTCTTGAGTTTCTCCGCCGTCCCCGTTACCGTCGCCGTCGTTGTAATTGTGCTAGACGGACGGAACGGACGGCGGAGACGCGCGGTGCCGCTAGGGCATCGCGCGGGGAGGGGGAAAACGATCGCGGACGACCGGACGCCGCCGCAAGCGGCGACGGCGCCGCGCGGGTCGCACCCGCGCGGGCGCCGCGCGGACACCGTCCGCGGAGCCACGCCGCGCGCGGCTCCGACGGACCTCGACGGCCGCTCAAGGCAAGGGTGTCCCGCCGGACAGCGGGACGGTGCCGGACTCTTCGTACATAATAGAGTGGGGTAGTTCTGTTGCAATATGTTAGTATGTATTCTGATCTTAGTATCCGTGCGGACTTTTTATAGGTCCAGGTGCGTAGCGGGAGAGTGCAGAGGGCTTGGGTGACCCGTCTTCTCTCCAACCAGGTGGGTAGGGTTGCTATAAGTGCAACAAGTGCAGTAAGTGCATTTATCGCCATTAAAGTACTCTTAAATTTACCTAACAAAGTAGATGGACAGTTTAACCTTTCGCTTAATGATGTTTTATCTAACAATTTAAGCGGCTGCGGTCGCGGTGCTCACCACACGCCAATCTTGGCAATCCGGTTTCGGATGCTGCACGTACACCGGCGGATCGGGCCACCGCATGGTGTACTTTTCCGGAAAAGTGGTCTTTTTGACCCGTGTACCTCACAAAGGGGTGGGAGCCGTGAGGACCCCTTCACGGCAGCTATAGGGGCCGCACTAGCCCCGTGAAGAGGTTAAAAGCATCAAAAGGTGTTTGTGCACGAGGGGGGACTTTAGTCTCCCCGACAGGTACTCTGGGGTTGGTGCCCAGTTTAAAATATGCACAGGGGTTTAACGAAAGGTTACGGTGTACTCGGTGTATTCGGTTCGTTTTTCCTTCCTTGATACTATTAGACATCTACTTTGTTTGTCACTGACGTTACCCACTCCGTGACAGGTACTGCTACTAGGTGCGTCAGCCGGGGTGACGGTGGGGCTGCGTCGTGAGGACCGTAGTCGGACACTTGGTTATTATGATTATATCTCATTTCCTTTTTCGTATAAATACTTAATTTGCTTGTGGATGGCTTTAGTTGTGAACATGTATTAATTAGCTCTGTGGATGAGGTGTATTCTTATGTTTTAATTACGTTTAGTGGCGTTCCTTTTATGCGGCATGTTTTCATGATAAATTAAAGGATTGCGAAAATGTTTTCTCAAAACGAAGTGCCGTGTGGGCACGGGTTTTGCAAACGCTGGGCTTTATCCTTTCCAAACACTGACGCCGCTTTATAAACTTGCTTTAATTGGTGATAAATGTCTACGGTATGGTTGTTGGTTGGTGACTAATGTGTGATGAATTGTATGTTGTAAATGAGACGCCGTGCATACACAAAGGAGACTCTGTCCGTGGACAGAGTGAATTTGTGTATGTGGCGGTCTGGCACGCACCGGGGTTGAGGTTTATATCACCTTATTAAGAAAAAAAAAATAGACACGCAATTTTCCGCTTTAAATGACTCAAAAACCCCCGGGGGCGTGACAGATTAAATGGTATCAGAGCAAAACAACCATAACCATAGTAGACGTGATCCACATCCACAGTGTAAGGTGCCACAAGCAAATTGGACATGAGATAACCAAGGTGTAGGTGCGGTAGTACGTGAGAGTACGGGGAAAAAGGGGATTTAATGTAGGTGTGTTCGTAAGTTTAGGTGCTAGGGTGATAACCTTAGGGCTAACTTGGTTTCTTTGTTTGCACGGCTAATGGCCCGAAGCCGCTCTTCAATCGATGGTGCAGAAGAGGATACGACGGTTCCGGCAACAGTGGAGAATCGGCTACTCCAACAACGGATTACGCGACATGGCATAGCGCTCTCCCCTTTTTGTTAGGAAAGACGAACCCTACCAGGCTCGCCTTCCCAAAGGTGGTCCACATAGCGACACTAATCGGGTAATACCGACGGTGGGTCTACCCGCTTACCGAGAAGTGATCGATAGGACCACTATGGTGGGGCGGGAACTGGCCGTTCCACGCACCCGGCAGAAGGATCATGAGTCTGCCGGGGGCCGAAACGACCCCAGCCATAACCCGGGAACGACTTTCCCGACGGGGGCCGACCACCCCAATATCCGAAGACACCGCAAGGAACCTGGAAACACATCAGACAGAGGACTCAGAGTACGACATGGACAAGAAACGACCCCAGCCCTTCTCAGGAGGGGGATTTTCTAGCGGAGACCGGCCATGCATCATCTACAGAGGAGCACCTCGGGGGAAATTATTCATTCCGGAAGCACGACCTTTGCTTCTAATGTGACAAACTGGGACAGTTCCGTTTTTACTGCCCCGAACCCGGAAATGATTCTTCGGAGTCGCGACACGGATGAGAGGTCTTATGCGACGACACAACAAAGGACGCACTACCCGAGGGAAGTAGTAGCAGGAAAGACCCCTTACGAAGAGTAATGTTGGTCTTGACCCCAGGAAAACCCTTAGGAGCAAATACTCTGTACCTTCCTGCCCAATAAGGATGCGAAGACTTAGTTGTTTTTGGTGTTGGCCCTTTATTATGGGTCAAATAGGTCCAACTTCCTGCCTTGAGACAATAGGCCCAGGGGACTAGTGAGTTGGGTTGGGTGAGCCCAATAGGTTGGGTGGGCTGCGGTCCGCAATAGACCTAACGGCAAGAGGCCCATCAATAGACCCAACGTCCAGGTGGGTTGGCTCCGGTCGAGATCTGTGGTGCGGTGTAAGCCGCTCTAAGTGAATCGGACGTGCACCTCTAAAAGCTCAGGCGTTTAGGGTTAATGGTTAGCTCCAACGATCCGATGTTTGAGACTTAGTTGTAAGAGAATTCGAGGGGATACTCGGAAGGGATGGGCTTACCGAGTGACAGGCGGTCATCGACTGCGAGAAGCGCCAGGTGTAACTACAGAAGCCGGGATTCCCGGAAAACGTGTACTTGGCATGTAAAAGCACTTCCTTTTTGTCTGTCATCTCCGCGTCGCGGGCTAGGAAGCTAATAGAGGGCGGGTGCGTGGCCTATCTAGCCTCGGTAGATTTAGCCACCCGACCCGTTCCCTCGCCTTCCGAAATTCCCGTGGTAAGGGAATTTCCGGATGTGTTTCCGGCAGAGCTCCCCGGAATGCCGCCGGAACGAGAGGTCGACTTCCCTATTGAGCTGCTTCCCGGCACCAAACCCATCACCAAGGCACCGTACAGGATGGCCTTCGCGGAGTTGAAGGAACTCAAGGCACAGTTGGAGGACCTTTTGGATAAGGGTTTCGTCAGACCTAGCGCGTCACCCTGGGCGCGCCCGTCCTGTTCGTGAGAAAGAAGGACGGAAGTCTCCGGTTGTGCATCGACTACCGGGAGATAAATAAGGTCACCGTTAAGAACAAATACCCCCTGCCAAGGATCGATGACCTCTTTGACCAATTACAGGGGGCGACGGTGTTTTCAAAGATTGACCTGCAGTCGGGCTATCATCAGGTCCGGGTTAAGGGGGGGAGATATTCCCAAAACGGCTTTCCGGACTCGCTATGGCCATTACGAATTTACAGTAATGCCATTCGGGCTCACAAATGCCCCGGCAGTGTTCATGGATATGATGAACAGGGTATTCAAACCCTTCCTGGACTTATTCGTGGTGGTCTTCATCGACGATATCCTCATCTACTCCCGTACAGACGAGGAACATGAAGAACATCTGCGCACAGTCCTCCAGACCCTACGGGAGCAGAAACTCTATGCCAAACTCAAAAAGTGTGAGTTTTGGCTCCGTGAGGTCGGTTTCTTGGGGCATGTAATCTCGGCGGCTGGAGTCGCGGTGGATCCGAAGAAGATAGATTCGGTGACAGACTGGCCCCGACCGACCACGGTGACGGAAATTCGAAGCTTCCTGGGATTGGCCGGGTATTACCGGCGCTTCGTGGAGGGCTTCTCCAAGATAGCCACCCCCTAACCCGTCTGACAAGAAAGGGGGAAAAGTTCATCTGGACAGATAAGTGCCAGAGAAGCTTCGAGGAGCTTAAGGATAGGTTGACGCGAGCCCCGATTCTCGCCCTGCCAGAGCCAGGGGAGGATTACGAAGTATATTGCGATGCGTCGCGAAATGGATTGGGTGGAGTACTCATGCAACGGGGAAAGGTCATAGCTTATGCATCAAGGCAGCTCAAGGAGTATGAGCGGAATTACCCCGTGCACGATTTGGAACTCGCAGCGGTGGTGTTTGTCCTCAAGCTTTGGAGACACTACCTGTATGGGGCACACTGCAATGTGTACTCAGATCATAAGAGTCTCAAGTACCTCTTCACCCAAAGGGAGCTAAATCTGCGACAAAGGCGGTGGCTTGAGCTATTAAAGGACTACGATCTAACGATCCACTATCACCCGGGAAAGGCCAACGTGGTGGCCGACGCCCTGAGTCGCAAAGGACAGGCCGTGGAGGCGGATGTAAGCGCCATTACACGGCAGGATAGTCTGATTGCGGAATTTTCGCGATTAAGACTAGAGGTAGTGCCGGCAGGGACAGTCGCACAGCTTCTGACATTGGTGGTCAGACCTACTCTGCTTGTAACGACCCGGCCCACTAGCAATAATAACTCGTTGGGCCCAAACCACAGCCCAAAATGCTTAAGCCCAGTTATTATTACTAGTGTCCAAGTCTCATATAAACCCAATCACAAATCCATCCACATCCGATGTGGGACTAATGGGGGCGTCACAGACTCCCCCCGTTTAGGCCTGACGTCCTCGTCAGCCCAAACACACACACAAGCCCAAGATCACCAGGCGATGTGAGACTCGTCTTGCTAGCCCTGTCATCTAGACCCAGACTCAGCCGAGACTCGCCGCACACTTCCGGCTGGTTATTGGCTCCGGTATCAAAAAGGGTTCTTGCACGATAAACTGAAACAAGTGTGGTACCTGCGACGACGTGCTCGGACGGGTATGCCTCCTGCTGATTCATTGAGTAGACACGGCCTCCCGATGGTGGCGGCCTGTCCCCTGCTGGTCGGGTTGCCGGTGGTCTGGGAGCTGACGCCATCGGGGCCTTTCCTCGCCCCGCGTGCTGGACTGACGGCGCGGAGGCTGCTGAAGATGCAGTGCCTTGGTTCAGGGGGCAGTTGAAGTGGAAGTGCCCCTGCTTGCCGCATCGGAAACAATGGTCCTGTCTCTGGGAGCAGTCCGTCACTCGGTGCGCCCCACCGCAGATCACGCAGGGCCGATCGTCCGAGCGTTGTCCTCCTCCTGGCGCGCCTCTGTTCCTCTGTTGGGACCTCCACCGCTTAGAGGGCCGACTCCCACTGGAGGAGCCTCCCCCTGAAAAGGTCTGAGTCCGCTTCCTGTCTTCGTTCTGATGGGGACCATCCCTTCGAGCGCGCATGACGGCGAAACCGCGCTCTACTATGGTGGCCCGGTCGACCACCGCCTGAAAGGTATGCAGATCTGCCGCGTCCACCACTTGGAAAAAGTCGGTCCTCAGTCCATCTACGAATAGCTGAGCCTTATGGGACTCGTCCCGAATGACGAACGGGACGCAGTTCGCCAGCCTCACGAATGCTCGTTGGTACTCCATCACTGTCCTGTTTCCCTGTTTAATGTGGTTGAGTTCGTCCTCGAGTTGTTTCTTGACGCTGTTCGTAAAGAACGCCCCGAACAGTTGTTGTTTAAAGGTGGTCCACGACGGGAGGGCGGTACCCTTTGCGGAGTCGGGGCGTACCGTCTTCCACCAAATGCGGGCGTTCCCCTCCAGAAAGTGAACGGCCAGGGGAACCCGCTCGTGGTCTTCCATCAGCAGGTCCTCGAACAGCTTTTCCATTGAGTCCACCCACTTCTCCACAACCCAGGGGTCCGTCGTCTCCCCCTCGAACGTCGGCGGGTCGTGTTTCTTGAAGTTTGCTAAGTTGGCACGCATGCGCTCCCGCTCCGTTAGCGGGGCTGAGCCCTCCCCCGTGGCGATAGCGGCCACGACGGTAGGAGGCCTCACCCCGGTCTCCGCGGTAGTGTCCCTAGCGGAGATTCCCGGTGTCGATCCTGCTGCTGCCGCCGGAGGGGCTACCACTGGCACCGTCTGTTGGGTTAGCGGTACCTCAGGCGCCGCGACCCGCGTAGGGGCAGTCCCCGCCCCGGCCTCCATCGTCGGCGGTCCAGTCGCCGGTGCAGTTGGCCCCGGAAGGGGACCCGGGGCGACCGCCGCCGCTGCAGCGGCCTGCTGTTGCTGCGTTAGTTGGCGCACGTGATCCGTCAAGGCCGCCAACTGTCCCGCCATCTCCCGTAGCTGCTGTCTCAGGAGTTGGTTCTCCGCAGTCGCTGACGCCGCTGCGTCCACCCCTGTGTCCTCGGCGGTAGCTCTAGTCCTCACCATGATCTGGACACATGTACAAACCAGTTACATCTAGCTTAAGCCAAAAGATAACGCTGCAACCGCTGGCCCTAAAGGAAGAAAAACGCTAATCTCCCCCTTTCCCCCACGAGCACTCGCGTTCTACTTTTCTATCCCCGTTCACTTTATTATCAGTAGTTAGTACATTGCGCCCCGTGGATGTTGGGCCCCGACTATTGTGGTTAACACTTTACCTCTCTGATACCATCTTAATCTGTCACGCCCCGGGGGTTTAAATGCGCGGAAGAAGAGCCACCGATGCTCCCAAATCAGTATATATATATTTTTTTTTTGAAAATCATTACTCCCCGGCGCGTGCCCAGACCCGCCGCATATACAAATTTACTCTACAAACGGGCAGAGTCCCCTTTGTATATGCACGGCGTCCTGATTACATCATACATTCGTCTCAAGCATTAACCACACTAATCGAGGTACAAACACAAACGACTTGCATTCCAACCATTCCAACAACTTTTATACAAGGAAAAAGGGCCGACTGATTTGAAAGGATAAATAATCGCAAGGTTTTGAAAGCGGCGCCCACACGACGCTATTATTTGAAAACTATTTCGAAACAACATAAGTCCACAGAGTTTTGGAAAACGGCACCCACCCGATGCCAACTTTTGTAAAGCCAGTTCGAAACCACATAAATTCCACAAGGTTTTAAAATCCGGTGCCCACACGACACCCACAGTTTTTAAAACGGTTTTCGCAAACGGTTTTCTTCATTCGTTTTCTTTTCATGGTTTTAAACGGCCAAGCAAGGAGTAACAATATATTCGCATAAGTGAAAAAGAATACATCCACTTCGACCCCACGGGGGTGTCGCAATCCACAACTAACTAACAGAAATAATAAAGGAAAAGAGAAAGGAGAGTCACTGTGTCTGAAGACGCTCAAAGTCAGAACAGCGCCCTCGCGGCCTCACCGGTGCCCTAGCACTCGCCCCTGGACGAACCTGTCACGGAGTGGGGAGTCAGTGACTAGAAATAACATAATAGGCAAAAGAGCTAAAATATAGCAAACCATAAGGACCGGAGCAACCGCCCTCCTCAAATACCGTCCATAGTAACCTCACCCTGCACCAAACCAAACCGGGCACCTACCCCGATCACCGCACCGAGCCCCTATCCCGGTGTCCCCCGCCGAGCACCCGCCTCGGCCGCCGAGCACCTGCCTCGGCATCACCGCTCACACCCCCCACCTGCGAGGGCCCCCATTCCTAACGCCACCGTCGCGTGGGGTACACGGGTCAACGTACCACTTTTCCGAAAAGCACACCCTTGCGGTGGCCAAACCGCCGGTGTGCGTGTAGCAAAATAAGAGCGCACGTATCGATAAATGAGTAAAATAATGCAACAGGGTTAGTCAGATAAACATAAATCCCAAATACCTTGCACCTTGCCTCGACATGTTATTCCTAATAAAACAAGTCTATCCCCGAAACCCCCGGAGAAGTACCCACCTCGTGTATGTCGTCCGGAACTCAACTCGTCCGTGTCCGCGCGCCTACAACGTCCCGCACTCCTGAGAAAACAAGAGCAAGTCAAACTACGAGATCTGAAACCCACACTGACCCCCGACTGAAACCAGATGGTGGACGTAGCTCTGGTCTCCGGGTGGCAGAGTTCCCCGCACGGCACCGACCCGTACGGCGTGCACCCCGCCAGCGCGTGGTCCCGCGCGGCACCAGCCCGCGCGGGTGTCCCACCTGCGGGCGGCCCCGCGCGGTCAAGTGCCGCGCGGCGCTCCGTCCGCGCGTGCGGGGCAACCCCGCGCGGCACCGGCCCGCGCGGGCACCCCGTCCGCGGCGGCCCGCGCGGCCTAGCGCCGCGTGGGCGCGCCGCCCGCGGGTGCGGGGTGGCCCCGCGCGGCACCGGCCCGCGCGGGCACCCGCCCGTGGCGGCCCCCGCGCGGCCTAGCACCGCGCGGCCGCGCCCGCCCGCGGGCGCGGGGTGGCCCCGCGCGGCACCAGCCCGCGCGGGCACCCCGCCCACGGCGGCCCCGCGCGGCCTAGCGCCGCGCGGGGCGCGATACCCGCGGGTGCGGGGTGACCCCGCGCGGCACCAGCCCGCGCGGGCACCCCGCCCGCGGCGGCCCCGCGCGGCCTAGCGCCGCGCGGGCGCGCCGCCCGCGGTGCGGGGTGACCCCGCGCGGCACCAGCCCGCGCGGGCACCCCGCCCGCGGCGGCCCCGCGCGGCCTAGCGCCGCGCGGGCGCGCCGCCCGCGGTTGCGGGGTGACCCCGCGCAGCACCAGCCCGCGCGGGCACCCCGCCCGCGGCGGCCCCGCGCGGCCTAGCGCCGCGCGGGCGCGCCGCCCGCGGTTGCGGGGTGACCCCGCGCGGCACCAGCCGCGCGGGCACCCTGCCCGCGGCGGCCCCGCGCGGCCTAGCCCGCGCGGGCGCGCCGCCCGCGGTTCCCGCTTGCCCATGGCGGCACCCCCGACGCCGGACGCCCCCAACCCGAAATTTCGAGATGATAATCCTAGGAAAACAAGAATGCCACAATGCTCACCTCGATGCGCAAAGGAGAAGGAGGGAGAGGGATCGTCCGCTAGCTCGAGTCCTCGGTTACACCTAGAGGGAAGAAGACCGCGTCGGTAGGATTTCCTCCTCGGTAGACCGTCCAAATCGTCTCCGTCCCCCTTCCGTTTCCTCGATTCACCCTTGCCGGCGGCTACGTGAGGAAAGAAATGAGAAAAGTAGGCGGACAAAAGAAAAGGAACCCTAAGTCACTTCTTTTCCTTCTATTAAATATAACCCGAGCCGTACAGATCCAACACGGATCCCGGGGCACTTACCAGGGGGTCCAAACTTTGAAAATTGATTCTGGACGAACCGGGAGTCGGAATCCGGAACCGATCGCGTCCCCGTGCTCCGTTTCGCGAACCCTACCGCCTAAAAATGTCCGCGAGCCCCGACGGACAGCCTGGGAGAAACCCAAAAATCAGGCCCTAAGTCGAACCGTCAAAAGAAAAGGCGAATGGTAAAGTCAAAGGGAAGGCCGGGTCTTACACTGCTGGACAGGATTCTCGAAGGCCAATCGACTGATAATCAGCTCCAGCTGGTGCGGAGTAGAATAACCGCCGACAAGGAGAGCGATTTCATGGTGAACTCCGACGGCACGATACGATTTCGGGGACGAATCTGCGTGCCGGATCTACCGGAGCTCAAGGAGGAGATTCTGCGGGAGGAGCATGCTGCCCCATATGCAGCGCATCCCGGGGGAACGAAGATGTACAAGGACGTCAAGCAAACCTTCTGGTGGCCCAAAATGAAGGGAGACGCGACGCGATTTGTGGCACACTGCCTGGTGTGCCAACAGGTGAAGGCCGAGCACCAGCGCCCGGCAGAAAAATTGCAACCGTTACCGGTGCCCGAGTGGAAGTGGGATATGATCACCATGGATTTTGTGACCGGATTCCCGAGATCGCCACAGGGACACGATGCGATATGGGTGGTCGTGGACCGATTGACGAAATCGGCCCACTTTTTGCCCATACACACGACGTGGACTCGGGAACGACTGGCACAAACATATATCGATGAAATAGTAAGGTTGCACAGAGTACCGACATCCATCACGTCGGACAGAGACACACGTTTTGTGTCGAACTTTTGGCGAAGCCTGCAACAAGCGATGGGGACCAAGTTGCACTTCAGCACAGCTTTTCATCCGCAAACCGATGGGCAATCAGAGCGGGTGATACAGATCGTGGAGGACATGCTTCGAGCATGCGTTCTGGACTTGGGCGAAGGGTGGGCACGGTGTTTGCCCCTGGTGGAATTTGCCTACAATAATAGTTACCAGGCCAGTATTCAGATGGCGCCGTACGAGGCACTGTACGGGCGCCGCTGTCGGTCTCCAATATGCTGGGACGACTTAGGTGAGCGAAAGTTTCTGGGCCCAGATTTGGTGGAGGAGACCGAAGCAAAGGTGCGATTAATTAAGCAAAGGTTACTGACCGCCCAGAGCAGGCAGAAGAGTTACGCGGACAACAGACGCCGAGACCTAGAGTTTATGGTGGGCGAGCATGTGCTGCTCCGGGTTTCACCCTCCAAGGGAAACCGGCGTTTCGGCATAAGGGGAAAGCAAAGTCCGAGGTACGTGGGACCGTTCGAAATCCTGGAGCGCGTAGGACCGGTGGCATACCGCTTAGCCCTGCCACCGAACCTCGAACGAGTCCACAACGTCTTCCATGTTTCAATGCTCCGGAAATACCTGGCAGACCCCTCTCATGCCTTGGATGCCTCCACCATCGAGTTGCGAGAGGATTTGAGCGTCGAGGAGACGCCGGTGCGGATTTTGGCAAGAGAGGACAAGAAGTTGCGCAACCGAACAATCCCCTATGTGAAGGTCCAGTGGAGCAACCACGACGAGCGCGAGGCGACGTGGGAACTGGAGTCGAAAATGAGAGAATGCTTTCCTGAGGTGTTTAGTGAGGATTGAGCTTAAGTTTCGGGACGAAACTTTTTATAAAGTGTGAGTGGTGTAGTGACCCGACCCTTAGGGGTATTTTTGAACTCACATGTAATCGCTTAAGCCTTAAGCGAAATAAAATTATTTAATTTTCAAAAGTCGGCCGGGACAAGGTGTGTGTATTTTTCTGCGATAGAGCGCGAAAAACGATGACCGACGGTGCGATCGGATTCGAAATCCGATGTCGGGATCTCCCGGAACGGGATCCTTAGCGACGCGGTAATTAGTCACGCTTCGGAAACCGTGCAAAAATATCTTGCACCCGTTAGAGATGAGGTGGGTTATCTCGTAGGGGATAATTAATTAATTAATTAATCAATTATCCGGTGACGGAAATTTAAATCCTCCTACGTACGAATAAAAGGGGGGATTTTATCTCGCGGATTGGATAAGAGATAAAATCCAGATACTTAAATTTGGAAATTTATCTTCCCAAGATTATTTAATGAAGGGGATTAAATAATCGGTGACCGGGATTTGAAAATTGGAAATTTAAATAACCGATGATTTAAATCCAAGTGGGAATTTATTCCGCATGATTTTAATGAAGGTGATTAAATAATCGGTGGCCAGGATTTAAAAGGGTGAGGATTTTATCTCGTAAGTCAGATATTTATTTGAGAAATAAAACAGGATGTTTTGGGTTTTCCTAGTTACGCACGTGTAAGATAAAGCGGATATTAATTAATAATTAAGTAATAGGGTTATCGGTAAGGACTAATCAATTAATAAATTAATTAATCGGAGTCAAAATATCCGAAAGGATTTTGACGGTGCGTATGCGTGAAATTGGATAAAAAGGATAAATAGATAGGGAGATCTATTTATTCCCCCGTTTACCGAACGAAACCCTATTTTTAAAATACCGCCTCCTCAAACCCTCCTCTTTCGTGCGTACCGAAACCCCAACCGGTGAGGAAAAGGAAAGAAAAGAGAGAACGGAACCCTAACCGGAGGAAAGAGAAGGAAAAGAGAAGGAGCCGATCGTCCCAAACGCCGACCCGAAGGCAAGAAACACGACCGGACACCTTCCCGACGATCTCCGGTTAGTAGAACATTTTTTAGTAATTTTTCCGAATTTTTCCTGTCGCCTTTTCGTCAATTTCTTGAGTTTCTCCGCCGTCCCCGTTACCGTCGCCGTCGTCGTAATTGTGCTAGACGGACGGAACGGACGGCGGAGACGCGCGGTGTCGCTAGGGCATCGCGCGGGGAGGGGGAAAACGATCGCGGACGACCGGACGCCGCCGCAAGCGGCGACGGCGCCGCGCGGGTCGCACCCGCGCGGGCGCCGCGCGGGCGGCCCCGCGCGGGGCGCCGTGCGGGGTGCCGCGCGGGCGCCGCGCGGGCACCCGCGCGGGGCGCCGCGCGGGCGGCACCGCGCGGGCGCCGCGCGGGCACCCGCGCGGGGTGCCGCGCGGGCGGCCCCGCGCGGGGTGCCGCGCGGGCGGCCCGCGCGGGAGCCGCGCGGGCACCCATGCGGGGTGCCGCGCGGGCGGCCCCGCGCTGGCGCCGCGCGGGCACCCGCGCGGGGTGCCGCGCGGGAGCCGTGCGGGCACCCGCGCGGGGTGCCGCACGGGCGGCCCCGCGCGGGCGCCGCGCGGGCACCCGCGCGGGCACCGCGCGGGCGGCCGCGCGGGCGCCGCGCGGGCCCGTGTCCGCACGGGCACCGCGCGGACGCCGCGCGGGGCACTATGCGGGCGCCGTCCGCGGAGCCACGCCGCGCGCGGCTCCGACGGACGGCGACGGCCGCTCAAGGCAAGGGTGTCCCGCCGGACAGCGGGACGGTGCCGGACTCTTCGTACATAATAGAGTGGGGTAGTTCTGTTGCAATATGTTAGTATGTATTCTGATCTTAGTATCCGTGCGGACTTTTTATAGGTCCAGGTGCGTAGCGGGAGAGTGCAGAGGGCTCGGGTGACCCGTCTTCTCTCCAACCAGGTGCGTAGGGTTGCTATAAGTGCAACAAGTGCAGTAAGTGCATTTATCGCCATTAAAGTACTCTTAAATTTACCTAACAAAGTAGATGGACAGTTTAACCTTTCGCTTAATGATGTTTTATCTAACAATTTAAGCGGCTGCGGTCGCGGTGCTCACCACACGCCAATCTTGGCAATCCGGTTTCGGATGCTGCACGTACACCGGCGGATCGGGCCACCGCATGGTGTACTTTTCCGGAAAAGTGGTCTTTTTGACCCGTGTACCTCACAAAGGGGTGGGAGCCGTGAGGACCCCTTCACGGCAGCTATAGGGGCCGCACTAGCCCCGTGAAGAGGTTAAAAGCATCAAAAGGTGTTTGTGCACGAGGGGGGACTTTAGTCTCCCCGACAGGTACTCTGGGGTTGGTGCCCAGTTTAAAATATGCACAGGGGTTTAACGAAAGGTTACGGTGTACTCGGTGTATTCGGTTCGGTTTTCCTTCCTTGATACAATTAGACATCTACTTTGTTTGTCACTGACGTTACCCACTCCGTGACAGGTACTGCTACTAGGTGCGTCAGCCGGGGTGACGGTGGGGCTGCGTCGTGAGGACCGTAGTCGGACACTTGGTTATTATGATTATATCTCATTTCCTTTTTCGTATAAATACTTAATTTGCTTGTGGATGGCTTTAGTTGTGAACATGTATTAATTAGCTCTGTGGATGAGGTGTATTCTTATGTTTTAATTACGTTTAGTGGCGTTCCTTTTATGCGGCATGTTTTCATGATAAATTAAAGGATTGCGAAAATGTTTTCTCAAAACGAAGTGCCGTGTGGGCACGGGTTTTGCAAACGCTGGGCTTTATCCTTTCCAAACACTGACGCCGCTTTATAAACTTGCTTTAATTGGTGATGAATGTCTACGGTATGGTTGTTGGTTGGTGACTAATGTGTGATGAATTGTATGTTGTAAATGAGACGCCGTGCATACACAAAGGAGACTCTGTCCGTGGACAGAGTGAATTTGTGTATGTGGCGGTCTGGCACGCACCGGGGTTGAGGTTTATATCACCTTATTAAGAAAAAAAAAATAGACACGCAATTTTCCGCTTTAAATGACTCAAAAACCCCCGGGGGCGTGACAGGCCTATACCCGGGGAGACGACTATCGCTCTCACACTTCCAATGCGAGTCCCAAATCCGAAGGTGTCATTTTCATTATCTCTTGCTTTTTCTTTTTACTTTTACATTTTTCTTTTGTCTTTTACTCTTGCCTTTTTCTTTTGCCTTTTATCCTAGGTTATTAACTCTAGGATAGCCATGATGTCTCACGGATCATCATAAAGGTTGGAGTTATTTTATTTGCTCAAGTTGCACATTCACACTAAGTTCATAGCTTTATGGTCGCTATTTGTCCATAAGCACACCAACCTCAACCAAACCACTCTAATTCTAGAGTTTATGAACTCTATGTTGAGAACTCTATTATTCATCCTTACGTTTTTTCCTAAGTTGATGCCACTCATTTAACCTAAAGTTATCTCCTAAGTTTTATGCCACACATCTTGATCTCTTAATCTAGGTTTTCTCCAAAGTCAAATATCATTATCCACATGCAAGATTAACCTATACTAGGTTTTATATACATGAATCTCTTGGGTTAAACTCCATCATAGTTGTAATCATATATAATCTTTACAACTACTCTTACTAACATGCTTCTAGTTTCAAAAACAAAAGAAAAGGAGAGAGACCACCCTTTTTTGGTAGAATCCCCCACCTTGAGTGTTCTTGTAAAGGAAATGTGGTTTGATCTTCCAAAACTTCAAGAAATCTCCTAAAAATGGGATTAGAATACATAAGAGACTATTTCATCTCTTTTAAACCCATAAAAACTCAAAACTCCAAAAGCCCTAGAAGACTTACCTCTTGTTCTTGTTCCAAAACGTGAAGAAAAGGATCCTTCTTCCTTCCCAAGCCTCCTTTGGGAGCTTCCTTCAAGTCTTTAGCCCTCCAAGAGATCAATCCCTCTAAAATCCCAAACTAGGGTTGTCCTCTTTCAACTTCTAGAGAGAGAAAGAGAATAGAAGGAGAAGAGAATGAGAAAGAGGGTGTGTGGGTTTGTGTTCTCTATGAAGGGGGAGTAGGTTTAAGACACCTTAACCCAAGGTAAACCCCCTTTTAACTATGGTCCCACCAACTCTGCACTTGCTGTCAGGAGCTTAGAGTACCGATACACGGGCTGGGCTACCAGTACACGGGTTGAGGTTCCGGTACCTGAATTCCAATTCCGATACGCCATCAATTAGATTTTCCAACCCGAGAGCTGAGTTTTTTCTATTTTGTATGGGGCACCGGTACTCGAGGGCCAGTACCGGTACTTCAACACTTAGAAATTTTTCAGAATTCTTCCAACCCGAGAGTTGGATTTTTCAGCTTTCTATGGAGTTCTGGTACTACCTTGGGGTTCCGGTACTCCATTTAGTATTTGAAATTTACAGATTTTGATCTTCCCAATCTTGCTTTCTCGACTCAACTTTGGTCTAAAGACTTTTATTCCGAACCAACACACTTTAAACTCATTCTTGATAGCATTTTGAACATGCTCGGAGTAATTTAACCGCACTTTGCTATTTAGCGAAAGTCGATGCTGTCACGCCCCGGATGTAAACAAGAACCCGAGCTCGTCTCCAGATCCGCCATGCACGCGAAATTTTCCGCATACACAAAGCGTAAAACCTGCTCAAATATAAAAGATAAACATAAAAGAGCACAAGTATAGAGCTGTAAACTAAAACTGAAACATCTCAGACTGGAACTAAAAGTAAAATAGTAATAAGGTACAACATCATCTCTCAACTCTCCAAAATAAAAGTATATCAGTCTGAGTAACAGGGGTACAATAAAAGTCTAATCCAGTCCCTCTCTCTCTCTCTCACACTGGCAGGAGATCTAACTACTCGGCGATCCCCTTACCTCGGTCGGCGGTCGACGGACCCGCAGCTGCCGCAGAAGACTCTTGTAAGGCCTGGCCTTTCTTTGACTTTTCCCGTTACCCCTCTTCTCATGAGGTCCGACTGAGGGTCTAATTTTGGTGTCTTTCCGAACAGTCCGTCGGGGCTCGCGGACAATTTTAGGCGGTAGAGCTCGCAAAGCGGAGCACGGCGAAGCGAACGGATTCGGATTCGGATTTACGGATCTCCCGGAATGGGGGTCAAAGCGTTGCTTTGAGTGGTGCATCGGAATCCGTGCTAAGGGGCTGGCACGCTTTTCGAGGCGATCAGACCTTTCATCTTTGTAAGTCAGTGGGTTACTTTATCTTTCGGGTAGCACCTCCGCCTTTCGGTTTTTCGTTTAGGGTCCTAATTTTATATCTTCGGTTGTTAAGGAGGGGAGGTTGAAATTCGAGAATTTTTTGGGCTGATCGTCGGAGTTGCCGGGTATTTTTAGGTGGTAGAACTCGCAAAACGGTGAACGGTGATGCGATCGGATTTGAATTCCGACCCCGGGATCTCCCAGAATTTAATTTTAATGTTTGGACCCCTTTTAGGCGCTCCGGGATCCGTGCGAGCGATTGACACGCTTTACGAGACATTCTTAGCCGCCGGTTTTCATTCCGGGTATATTAGGTTTTCTTTAGAACCGGGGGTCGTAGGGTTTTTCCCCTTGGTTTCCCTCTTGACGGCTAGGGTTTAGGGCGGCGTTTAAGAAAGAAAAGAGGGAACCCCATTTCTCTTTCTTTCCCTCGTTTCAACCGTGGGCGTGAGGAACCGAGGCGACGAGATGGAAAGGGAAAGAAGAAACTGCCTGGAACCGATCGAGCAAGGACGGCCGACCCTCCTTCCTCCTCCTCCTCCGTCGGCGAATCAAGGTGAGTGGTTCACATTTCTTAGGTTTTCCCGTGGTGGAGTTTTCTTGTCGATGTCGCGTGCGATGCGAGGTTGATAACGGGAAGCCGCCGCCGCCGTTGTCAAACGGGAGGCTGCCGCCGCCGTTATCGTGTTCTCGGGGTCGTCGCCGCAGTCGCCGTGGTCGCAGGGTCGCAATCGGAGCCGCGAAGGGCGAAAAGGGGGGACTTACTGTTCATCTCGTACGGCTGGCCCTCACGCGGTCCACCGGACCGGCGTGCACCCGGCGCACGTGTCCGCGGCCCGAAGGCGCGGACCCGGCGCACGGGCGCGTGCGCCAGCCCACCCCCGCACCACGCGGTCCACCGGACGGGCGTGCACCCGGCGCACGAGTCCGCGGCCCGAATGCGCGGACCCGGCGCTCGGGCGCGTGCGCCAGCCCGGCCCGCAAGCGCGGTCCACGCACGGGCGTGCACCCGGCGCTGCCGCCGCGGCCGGGGACGCGTGAGCCCGGTGCGCGCTCAGCCCGTACACCGGCCCGGCCCATTCCGCCTGGTGCACACTCCCGGGGTGAGCCCGGTCTGCGGCGCCGCCTCCTCTGCGTCGTGGACCCGGTCCACGCCTGGACCCGTGCACCAGACTTCAGAAAATGAGCCCAGAAACTCCGTTTTTGGCCCGTTTCGTCCCGTTGTGCAGTGTTTTTGACCACGACGACGTTTTTAACATTATTACTTACTGTAACTTTTTCGGGCACAGGGTGGGAGTGTTTTAGCGGGAGTTCCGCAAACCTTCTCCTTCGCGTTTCAGGTGGGTACATCCTTAGAACCCCTTTATGCCCATTTTCGTTACTGTCATGATTATCGTGTGGTGTGTACTTGGTTCATTATTGTTGGTTTCGTTTTGGGTACTTGGTTCATTATTGTGGGTTCTGTTTTGGGATTCGGCGTCGGGTTGTCGGCAATTGTATCTTGTTTAAAATAAATATCTAATTGTGCTAACATGGTGTTCCTTGTGGTATTTATTGTTGAGTATGCATGTTAGCGGGTTACTGCTAGTACACATATTATCGCCTTGTTTTCGATTATACATGTCAGCGGGTTACCTTCGATCACACATGTTGCTGTTTTACTTTTAATTATACATGTTGCCGTTTTACTCTTGTTATATATTATGATGCTAACATGATGGTGGTTATGGTTACTTGGCTCGAGGCTGCAGCACGCGCACCCGCGGTTTGGCCACCGCTAAGGGTGCGCTTTTCCGGAAAAGTGGTCTATGACCCGTGTATACCCACGAGGTGACGTAGTGGGGCCCCTTATTAGTTGTGGGGTTTGAGGCGCCGAGGTGCGAGCGATGCGACCCGTCGGTTTAGTTGTCCGACGTGGTCGGGTATTGCAGGTACGGTGCGACCCGTCGGTTTAGTTGTCCGACGTGGTCGGGTATTACAGGTGTTACAGGTGTTACAGGTGTTACAGGTGTCACAGGTGGTTTGGGGGGGGGGCTTGCTCCGGCTAGTCTTACTTTGAGGCTTGGTATTACTTTACCGCTTTTAGTACTCTATCATGATAGTGTCGCTGACTACCCACTCTGTGACAGGTTCGTCCAGGGACGAGTGCTAGGACGACGGTGAGGCCGTGGCAAGAGTACTTTCGGTCCTTCGAGACCATAGACTGTACGTGCTTCTATTTTGCTCATTTCATTACCTGTTAGTAGTTTGCTATGTGGATTGCGATACCCTCGTGGGGTCGATGTGGATGTTGGAATGTCATCTATTATCTTTGTGAGCGTTTGTTTTGCTTTTCCCGTTGGGCCGTTTTCAAACTACAAAAGAAAGCATTTCGAAAGCTGTTTTAAAAATGTGGGTGTCGTGTGGGCACCATTTTAAAAACCCTGTGGATTTATGGATTGCGAAAACCATTCTGAAAACCTGGGCGCCGTGTGGGCGCCGTTTTTAAAACCTGTGGATTTATCCTTTCAAAATTAGTCGGCCCTATTGAATACTTATGAGAAAGAGCTGTATGCTTCCGACCGTCGAACTAGTGTGGTTATAGCGATAGTTGTATGGCTGTTGTAGTCAGGACGCCGTGCATATACAAAGGAAACTCTGCCCGTTCGCAGAGTGAATTTGTATATGCGGCGGGTCTGGGCACGCACCGGGGGAGTTTGATTTCAAAAAAAAAAAAGTATACGCAACTTCAACCATTTTCAGTGGTCGTCTTCCGCTTAATGAAACCCCCGGGGCGTGACAGATTAAGATGGTATCAGAGAGAAACAGCTTTAACCACAGTAGTCGCTGTCCAACATCCACTGGAGCACATTACCACTGGCTACTAGCTAATGAAATGATCAGGATATATCTGCGTAGAGATGCGAGAGTGCGGGGACTATTGAGTTTCTTTTCCGGTTTAGTTCAGGTGGTAGCACAACCCATCGGTGGTTGTTGGTTTGTCGGCCGTCTGTCGGTCATGGGTAACTCGATAGCCGTTTGTCTAAACTTGTACCTTCTGGGTCTTCTGGTGTTAGGTCACAGCGGGTGGTCGGCCGATTCTGCTTGCGCCATGTGCAAGGTAGATGAGGGAATGAGGAATCCTTCCCCTATAATTGTTACCCATAGTTCGGCCTTTCACCGTAGACACTGCGACGGTTGTAGAAATCGTCGTGATGGGTTCACGGGTGGCTTCCTTTAGTAGGGTTGTGGTGGTAAGGCTTTGGGTTGGGTTTCTGTTTTCTGCACAAGTGCGTCGGTTCGGTTGTCCTGCGGGTGGGTTGGCGTGTGATCCCTCGAGTGCGTTTAGTGAACCTAGGCAACTTGTGACTCGGTTCTTCTCGCTGTTTTCGTTGCTTGTCTTCTTCCGACCCTTAGATTTCAGATGGATAGTCTTCAGTACCTGGAGGTCTTTGCCGAACGGACCTTGAGCTTTGTTTTTCTTCTAGTTGGGAGCGTCGCTGTTTGGTTTGGAGTTTTACCGCTCGATTCGATGCCGGTGCTTGGAGGGGCAACGGATTGGGACCGAGCGTTAGTGGTTAATCAGAGTGTCGTACCCCGCCGATGCCAGGACGGGGGTAGGACCTGACCTTGTGAGTTTTGTCGCCAGCTTCCCGTGGCCAAGGCATGACCATGAGGCTTAGTTACGAGGGTTTTTGGGTCGTTGATCTTGTGAGGCAGGTGTGGGTCATGAGGATCTGTCGACTGCTTGGAGCTTTGGCACTGATTACTTTCGGCTAGGATGCCTTGTACGCAGCCCTTTAGGTGGGGTAGACCTTGTGGCAGGCCTTAGAGCTGAAGCCTAACCTTAGTTTTGACCGTCGCCCCGGTCGGACGGACCGTCGGGGCGGGTAATCCGGGACGGTGGATATGCTCCGAGCTTGTGACTCGTGTTGGTGACGGGTGAGTTCGTTGCTCTCGGGGGAGAGTTTCTGGTAATTAGTAACCCAGCCTGTTTTGTTGGCACCTCTCGGAGCCTTGTGAGGGCGTTGAGTGGTTTGTTTTCCTCGTCGTCGGGTTGGATGTTTTGGACTTTTAAGGAATCATCGGCAGGGGTTTCTTCTGTCATTCCCTTGACTGAATTGCCGGGAATACCCCTGGACGAGAGGCCATCCTATCTTCCGAGCTTCTACCAAACACGCAACCTATCACTTAGGTGCCTTGCGGAATGGCTCTCGCGAAACTGAGGGAATTTAAGGCACAAGGAGTTTTTCTGAATAGAGGGTTCATCAGACCGAGTGTGTCGCCTTGGGGCGCACCCGTGCGCTTCGTGCAAAAGAGGAACGGAAGCCTACGCCTACGCATCGACTGTAGGGAGATAAGCAAAGTTACAGTGAAGAACAAGTCCGGGATTGACGACCTCTCTAATCGACTGCGAGGAGCACTTACGGATTTTTCTCCGGAATCTCAGGGACCGGAAGCTGTTTGCTAAGTTCAAGAATGTGAGTTCTGACTTCGCGAAGTGGACTTTTTGGGGCACATTGTGTCAGCAACGGGAATCACAGAGAATGTGAGCGAAACTGCCCGACATACGATCCGGAACTGGCAGCAGTCGTCTTCGCTATAAAGCTTTGGAGACACCACCTTTTTGGAATCCACCGATGTGTGTTTCGGGTCATCGGAGCTGTAAGTTTGGCTCACATAGGAAGAGTTGCCTTGCGACAGAGGCGTTGGTTGCAGTTGCTGAAGGACTCGACTTATCCATTCAGCATCACCCCAGCAAAAGCAAGTGTAGGAGCGGATGTCTTGAGCGGGATGGGTCAAATTGAGGAGGAATCGATAAGCGCGACTACTCAGCAGGGCCGGCACGGTCGCGCGACTCTTGTCCTTGATGGTCAAGCCAACCCTATTAGAGAAATCCTGAAAGGCCAGAGGACAGGCGCACAGATCCAGCTTGTTCGAGACAAATCCCCCGGACCACGTGAGCGACTTTTCGGCGAGTGCGAACGGCACGACACATTTTCGAGGGCGGAATTGCGTTCCCGAGCTGCCAGAGTTGAAGGAAGAGGTATTGTCCGAGGCACACTGCGCTCCCTATGCGGCGCATCCAGGTGACACGAAAATGTACAAGGACCTCTAGCAGAATCTTTGGCGGACTAAATCGAAGGGGGATGCAACACAGTTCACTGCCCGTTGTTTGGATGATGAACCAGTAAAGTTCGAACATCAGCGCCCGGCAGGGGAAAACTACAATCTCTACCTGTACCAGAGTGGAATTGGGAGCGAATCAGCATGGAATCCGTCACGGGTTTTCTGCATCGCATCGAGGGCACGATGCAGTTTAAGTCACAGTGGAGCGACTGACGAAGTCAACTCTCTTCCCACCCATTCGTATGGCGTGGACTAGAGACACTCGACTGGTGGCGAACATTTGGCAAAGTCTACAGCGAGCCCTAGGAACCAAGTTGCACTTCAGCTCAGCCTTTCACCCCCAGACGGATGGACAATCCGAGCGGGTGATTCAGATTCTCGAGGACATGCTCCGGGCTTGCGTACTAGATTTGGGAGACGGATGGTCGCGCCACCTACCCCTTGTAGAGTTCGCTTATAACAACAGCTACCAGGCGAGCATCCGGAGGGCGCCGTACGAAGCATTGTACGGCAGACGCTGTAGACCCCCGATTGGTTGGGACGATCTGGGGGAGCGAAGGTTTTTGGGACCAGACTTGGTGGCGAAAACTGAGGAAAAAGTACGCCTCATCAGACGGCGGTTGGCGACCGCCCAGAGCCGGCAAAAGAGCTACGCAGATCGGAGGCGTCGCGATTTGGAATTCCAGGTGGGGGAGCATGCGTTGTTGCGGGTTTCACCGTCAAAAGGGGCGAAGCGGTTTGGGTTGAGGGGCAAGTTGAGCCCACGGTATGTGGGGCCGTTCGAGATTCTGGAGCGCACCGGCCCGGTGGCCTACCGCCTCGCCCTACCGCCGAACCTTGACCGATTTCACGGTGTGTGCCACGTGTCCATGCTTCGGAAGTATCACCCCGACCCATCGCGAGTGCTCGACGTCCCTGCAATTGAACTTTTGAAAGACCTAAGCTCCGAGGAAGTGCCGGTGGGGATCCTAGCACGAGAGGACACAAAGCTACGAAGTCGGACAATTCCCTACGTGAAGGTGCTTTGGAGCGACCAAGGAGAACGTGAGGCAACTTAGGTACCAGAGTCAAAGATGAGGGAGTGCTACCCGGACCTCTTCGCCGCAGGTGAGGGTTAAGTTTCGAGGACGAAACTTGTTTTTAGCGGTGAGTGGTGTAAGGCCTGGCCTTTCTTTGACTTTTCCCGTTACCCCTCTTCTCATGATGTCCGACTGAGGGTCTAATTTTGGTGTCTTTCCGAACAGTCCGTCGGGGCTCGCGGACAATTTTAGGCGGTAGAGCTCGCAAAACGGAGCACGGCGAAGCGAACGGATTCGGATTCGGATTTACGGATCTCCCGGAATGGGGGTCAAAGCGTTGCTTTGAGTGGTGCATCGGAATCCGTGCTAAGGGGCTGGCACGCTTTTCGAGGCGATCAGACCTTTCATCTTTGTAAGTCAGTGGGTTACTTTATCTTTCGGGTGGCACCTCGGCCTTTCGGTTTTTCGTTTAGGGTCCTAATTTTATATCTTCGGTTGTTAAGGAGGGGAGGTTGAAATTCGAGAATTTTTTGGGCTGATCGTCGGAGTTGCCGGGTATTTTTAGGTGGTAGAACTCGCAAAACGGTGAACGGTGATGCGATCGGATTTGAATTCCGACCCCGGGATCTCCCAGAATTTAATTTTAATGTTTGGACCCCTTTTAGGCGCTCCGGGATCCGTGCGAGCGATTGACACGCTTTACGAGACATTCTTAGCCGCCGGTTTTCATTCCGGGTATATTAGGTTTTCTTTAGAACCGGGGGTCGTAGGGTTTTTCCCCTTGGTTTCCCTCTTGACGGCTAGGGTTTAGGGCGGCGTTTAAGAAAGAAAAGAGGGAACCCCATTTCTCTTTCTTTCCCTCGTTTCAACCGTGGGCGTGAGGAACCGAGGCGACGAGATGGAAAGGGAAAGAAGAAACTGCCTGGAACCGATCGAGCAAGGACGGCCGACCCTCCTTCCTCCTCCTCCTCCGCCGGCGAATCAAGGTGAGTGGTTCACATTTCTTAGGTTTTCCCGTGGTGGAGTTTTCTTGTCGATGTCGCGTGCGATGCGAGGTTGATAACGGGAAGCCGCCGCCGCCGTTGTCAAACGGGAGGCTGCCGCCGCCGTTATCGTGTTCTCGGGGTCGTCGCCGCAGTCGCCGTGGTCGCAGGGTCGCAATCGGAGCCGCGAAGGGCGAAAAGGGGGGACTTACTGTTCATCCCGTACGGCTGGCCCTCACGCGGTCCACCGGACCGGCGTGCACCCGGCGCACGTGTCCGCGGCCCGAAGGCGCGGACCCGGCGCACGGGCGCGTGCGCCAGCCCACCCCCGCACCACGCGGTCCACCGGACGGGCGTGCACCCGGCGCACGAGTCCGCGGCCCGAATGCGCGGACCCGGCGCTCGGGCGCGTGCGCCAGCCCGGCCCGCAAGCGCGGTCCACGCACGGGCGTGCACCCGGCGCTGCCGCCGCGGCCGGGGACGCGTGAGCCCGGTGCGCGCTCAGCCCGTACACCGGCCCGGCCCATTCCGCCTGGTGCACACTCCCGGGGTGAGCTCGGTCTGCGGCGCCGCCTCCTCTGCGTCGTGGACCCGGTCCACGCCTGGACCCGTGCACCAGACTTCAGAAAATGAGCCCAGAAACTCCGTTTTTGGCCCGTTTCGTCCCGTTGTGCAGTGTTTTTGACCACGACGACGTTTTTAACATTATTACTTACTGTAACTTTTTCGGGCACAGGGTGGGAGTGTTTTAGCGGGAGTTCCGCAAACCTTCTCCTTCGCGTTTCAGGTGGGTACATCCTTAGAACCCCTTTATGCCCATTTTCGTTACTGTCATGATTATCGTGTGGTGTGTACTTGGTTCATTATTGTTGGTTTCGTTTTGGGTACTTGGTTCATTATTGTGGGTTCTGTTTTGGGATTCGGCGTCGGGTTGTCGGCAATTGTATCTTGTTTAAAATAAATATCTAATTGTGCTAACATGGTGTTCCTTGTGGTATTTATTGTTGAGTATGCATGTTAGCGGGTTACTGCTAGTACACATATTATCGCCTTGTTTTCGATTATACATGTCAGCGGGTTACCTTCGATCACACATGTTGCTGTTTTACTTTTAATTATACATGTTGCCGTTTTACTCTTGTTATATATTATGATGCTAACATGATGGTGGTTATGGTTACTTGGCTCGAGGCTGCAGCACGCGCACCCGCGGTTTGGCCACCGCTAAGGGTGCGCTTTTTCGGAAAAGTGGTCTATGACCCGTGTATACCCACGAGGTGACGTAGTGGGGCCCCTTATTAGTTGTGGGGTTTGAGGCGCCGAGGTGCGAGCGATGCGACCCGTCGGTTTAGTTGTCCGACGTGGTCGGGTATTGCAGGTACGGTGCGACCCGTCGGTTTAGTTGTCCGACGTGGTCGGGTATTACAGGTGTTACAGGTGTTACAGGTGTTACAGGTGTCACAGGTGGTTTGGGGGGGGGGGCTTGCTCCGGCTAGTCTTACTCTGAGGCTTGGTATTACTTTACCGCTTTTAGTACTCTATCATGATAGTGTCGCTGACTACCCACTCTGTGACAGGTTCGTCCAGGGACGAGTGCTAGGACGACGGTGAGGCCGTGGCAAGAGTACTTTCGGTCCTTCGAGACCATAGACTGTACGTGCTTCTATTTTGCTCATTTCATTACCTGTTAGTAGTTTGCTATGTGGATTGCGATACCCTCGTGGGGTCGATGTGGATGTTGGAATGTCATCTATTATCTTTGTGAGCGTTTGTTTTGCTTTTCCCGTTGGGCCGTTTTCAAACTACAAAAGAAAGCATTTCGAAAGCTGTTTTAAAAATGTGGGTGTCGTGTGGGCACCATTTTAAAAACCCTGTGGATTTATGGATTGCGAAAACCATTCTGAAAACCTGGGCGCCGTGTGGGCGCCGTTTTTAAAACCTGTGGATTTATCCTTTCAAAATTAGTCGGCCCTATAGAATACTTATGAGAAAGAGCTGTATGCTTCCGACCGTCGAACTAGTGTGGTTATAGCGATAGTTGTATGGCTGTTGTAGTCAGGACGCCGTGCATATACAAAGGAAACTCTGCCCGTTCGCAGAGTGAATTTGTATATGCGGCGGGTCTGGGCACGCACCGGGGGAGTTTGATTTCAAAAAAAAAAAAGTATACGCAACTTCAACCATTTTCAGTGGTCGTCTTCCGCTTAATGAAACCCCCGGGGCGTGACAACTCTGCAAAACAAAAGGGAGAAAGAGAGGGGGAGAGCAACCCAGGGTGTGAGAACTACTAGTAAAACCAGTAGCCCTCAGTGGGTAAATCCTCAAAGTCCGACGTACCTACTAAGTCTACCAGAGGTAAGGAAAAGGGGTAAGTGGTAAACTGTAAATAGAACTGTTGATAAGGAAAAACTACCACTATTATGCCTCTAATGCAGTATTGAATAAAGCGATTGTATGTATGCATCAGTAAATAAGAACTGCCAAAATAAACTCAATCAAATGGACCAGTATAAAATCCGGTACTGCCTGCTCTGCCGTCGATCTCAAAAACCCAGTAACTGATTGGCACACGACTCGATCTCAAAGTAACCAACTGACTGGCACATGGCTCGGCCATAACGCCTACTCCGGAGTCGCACTCGAGGGGAGCGACCCACATGAGTAAAATAACCATGCCGAAAGTATCTCAATAAGTAGGACTTGATCATGACTATACTCAATGTGGAGAACTATATCCACAAAAGGAATCCCGGTGTCACGCCCCGAGTTTTGAAAAGCAGGCTATTTTTTTTATTTTTTTATTTTTTATTTTTTATTTTTTTATATCAGAGTTTAAAAGCAATTCAGGGCATGAGCAGATCACTACATGTATAGAAAATTTCCAATCCCCTTGGTCTGAGCCTTTTCTATACATGCACGGCTAAGCACTTACAGCCAATATCAGAGTAGTCTAAACTACACATCCAACTACACAATTAACCAGCCATTTTAAAACATTATTACATTTAACATTTACATAAATACATGATTTGCGGAAGATAAAGTAAACGGTGACAAAAGGGTCAGTGTTATCATGACAGCCTCACCAACACGTCCCGACATCCCAGCACCCGACCGACCTGAAAAATGGTCACCCAGGGGGTGTGAGATACAACATAAATATATCCCAGTGGGCACGACGGGCCGAGAAATAGCAAGTCGTACCTACCGGATACCATAATAAGCGGATAATGAAATAGGCCGGCATAATCAAGCAAATAACAGATATAGTAAATCAATACTGTAAACAAGAGGGTACATAGATACAAGTAAATATTATACCGGACTAAGATCAACAACTGAAAGGCAGAATAAAAGAAACATGCATCAACTTCAGAAATAAAGTACCCAATCAGATGCCACTATCGGTCTCACAGAACCTCAGGCCAAATACCACTATCGGTCTCACAAAACCTCAGCCAAATGCCACTATTGGTCTCACAGAACCTCAGGCAATGCCACTATTGGTCTCACAGAACCTTAGGCTAAATGCGCTATCATAACCCATGCACACCTGTGCGACCATGGGCCCACGGGTCGATGTGACCGCTCTACCGGTAAAGAACACCGTTGCGGATAGCTAGTCCGCGGTGTACGTGACTGAAAGATGGCTCAGTGGTGATCATAATGCTGATGCTGAAACTCACTGTCAAAAACCAGGTAATCGGCAAAAAGCCAAAAAATCCCTACTGGGACACTGATACCGAGATAAAATCATCCAATGTGCTGAAACTGAATCTCCTATACTAAACATGCAGTGAAGAACACTATATAAAATCTATAACTGAGATAGTGACCAAACAAGCATGGCATATGTCCAGAGATATACAGCTATATGTACTAATGCGGAAATAGAAGAATAATGAAAAGCTCAACTGTAGAAATACTAAAAATAGAAGCATAATGAAAAGCTCAACTGTAAGAACGAGGCTATATAGCTATAAAGACTGAATGCTGGAATGAAAGCAAATAGAAAGGCTTAATCTTAGGATCAAGGCTACTCCAAACACAGGGGTCCGACCTACCACGGTACACCATAGGGCCGAAATGATAAAGTCCGGACCGAAAATAAACCCACCTGTGTATAGGCGGACCAACGACTCCACTAGAAGACTCGTGGGCCGGAGTCAGTATAGGCGGACCAACGACTCCACCAGAAGGCTCGTGGGCCGGAGTTAGACTGCAAAGACCTGAATCATAAACACTGATCAGGAATGACTCACACACCCAATCCACAGACCCACTAAGCACAGTAAGTTTAACCCTGGATCTTTTCCAGATTCCCGTAAATTGCCGAAAATTTGTCGATCGATCAATTTTGACCCAAACAGCGCCTACAGATTTTCGAATTCAGTGAAACTTGACATGCGGCCCCAGAACGCTTCGCTGAAGGCGTTCGTGTAATAACACTCTGCTGGGTGCATCCCTGAGCTAGACCGATGCCATAATTACTAAAATATCCCGGGAAAACCCCTTCTTGGTTTTCGGGAGTTGCCAGCAAATAACCCACGCATGCTGGATCCTCCAGGACTATGCTGGGAACTTCAGACAGCAATACATTAATCGCCGCAATTCCTCGAATTGCGTGATTAACGTTGGGTTGCCGATAAACCGATGATTTTGCCGATTTACGGATCGATAACCAATTTCCACTCAACAAAAGCCATCGGATCTCCAACGAAAAGCATAGAGATCATGGGCACATAGCTCAAGACAGCACGTGAGGTAACAATTGCATTTAGACCCCTAAGGTTCCACAAAATTGTACTTTTTCGTGCATTTTAGAGCCTTTTTTGCTCGTATTAATTCTTAGAATACTTTTAAATTGAACCGAAGTTGGTCGTGACAGCTCACTAGATCGTCCTGACGTCTCAGCACCTGACTAACCTAAAATAGTGGTCATTCAAAGGGTGTGAGATACATCATAAATGTATCCCAGTGGGCACGACGGGCCGAGAAATGGCAAGTCCTACCTACTAGATACTGTAAGCAGCGGATAGTAAAACAGGCTATAATCTAAAAGCTGAAAGACAAGGTGCAGATACTTAAACTAGGTACTCATATATAAAACTAATCATGTTGTAACTGGCAAATTTGACAAACGGGGACTGATCATGCTATAGAGTAGAGCTAGTATGATAATCAATACATATCGATGCTGTAAAGAAAGAATGTTGATACTCATGTGCCAGTTGTAATGACACGGTGTTTTGTAATATTTAACCCTCCTTCTATTTTAGTGTTCTTTTAGTACTCCGGGAATATTACTTTTGGTTTGTCGATCGGTGTGTGTGGTGCTTGTATTTTTCTGCGAAAGAGCGCGAAAAATGATGACCGACGGTGCGATCGGATCGGAAATCCGATGTCGGGAACCCCCGGAACGGGATTTTTAGTGATGCGGTGATTAGTCGTGCATCGAAATCCGTGCAAAATATCTTGCACCCGTTTGGGATAATGGGGGTTATCCTGTATGGATAATTAATTAATTAATTAATTAATTAATTATCCGGTGACGGAAAAAGAGATTTTTCTCTACGTACGATTTGGAAAAATAACAGAAAATAAGAAAAAATAAATAAATAGATAATATAAGTATTTTTCCTCCCCCTCGTTAAGAAAAGAAAAGAGAGAATTCTAAACCCTAGCCGTAAGAGCGAAAAGAAAAGAAAGAAAAGAAGAAAGGCGAAACCCTAACCGGAAGAAAGGAAAAGGGAGAAGACGGCGGATCCGATCACCCCGAAGCACGTACCGGAACCAAGAACGTGATTGGTCGTATCCCGTCGATTAATCCGGTGAGTTTTTATTTCGTAGTATTTTTCTGGTTTTTTTCTTTTGATTATTGGGTGTTTTTCCCGTTCTCGATTCCTCCGCCCGCCGCCGTCACCGTGCGAGGTAGGGCACGGTGCGCGCGGCGGGCGACGCGCGGTGCCGCTAGGGCACCGCGCGGATGAAGGAACGCGCGGTGCCGCTAGGGCGCCGCGCGGACGGGCGCCACAAGGACGGGCGCCGCGCGGATCCCACGCGGCACGGCGCCGCGTGGGCGCCGCGCGGCCCGGCACCGCGCGGGCGCCGTGCGGACAACCGCGCGGGCGCCGCGCGGCCCGGCGTCGCCGCGCGGCCCGGCGCCGCGCGGGCCCTGCGCGGGCGCCGCGCGGCTCGGCCCCGCGCGGGCGCCGCGCGGCTCGACGCCGCGCGGGCGCCGCGACCGACCCCGCGCAGGCGCCGCGCAGCCCGCACCCGCACGGGCGCCGCGCGGCGTGTACCCGCACGGTGCGGGCACTGCGCGGGCAGTCTCCGCGCGGGGGTCGGCAGGTGCGATTCTCGTCGCCGTTTTTGGGGTTACGGCGCAGAGGTGATTAGGGTTGCTTTTCCGGTAAACGTGTAAGTTATTGACTATTATTTTGGGGATTTTTCTTAGGTCCAGGTGTGCAGCGGGAAGGTGTCTGAGACTCGTAGTACCCCGTTTCTCCCGCGACCAGGTGGGTTCTTTTGCATCAAGTGCTGTAAGTGCGTTGAGTGCAACATATCACTAAAGTATCTATTGCTAACCGGTTAATAAAGTAGATGAGAGGTGCTAATGTTTTAATCCTTCGCATTTTGTAATAATCAATCCACGCCGATTTCGGCATCCCTGCTTTGAATGCTGCACGTACACCGGCGGAATAGGCCCCCGCATTGGTGTACTTTTCCGGAGAAGTGGTCTGTAGGACCCGTGTGCCCCACGTGTGTTGTTTGGGGACCTTATCACGATGGCCAAACGTGTCGCTCACGCATCGTGAGAGGGTTAGAGCTTCAAATGTCCCGTGGGGAGATTCGTCGACTACCCTGACGGGACGGTGTGAACTAAAGTAAATAAAGTATTTAAATTAACTTGCAGGGCGTCGGGTAGCGAAGGTTCCGGTGCGGTGTAACTCTTTTTGAGCTCTTGTTTAATTCTGTTAAAGCATCTACTTTATTTGTCACTGACTTTACCCACTCCGTGACAGGTCCTAATAGGTGTGTATATGTGAGGTCCCGAGATCCCCCGCGTAGGAGTTGCTGGTTGCTGGGCAGCTTTTAGTGGCCGTTGGGAGTGTTTGTGCGCGTGTCGGGCCCAAGAAATGGATTTGTGATGCAATTTGGGATTTAGTTGCATCCCTGGAGGCCTGCGTGATGTGACGGTGGTGTTTGCGCGCAATTTGGACACAAGTTTTGGACTTCGTGCTTAAAGGGAGACCCCGTGGGAATTTGGATGACCCGTCGGGTGTTTAGAGGTGGTTTCGCGCAATTCGGATGTCAAAATTGGACTCCGGGCGAAGTTTGGATAAAAGTTTACCTCTCCGGTCGCCTTCGGGAATTTTTAGAGTTGGAATTTGGCAAATCGGACTTTAAAAATGGACCCGGCGCGAAAATCGGATCGAGTGGGCATTCGGCAATTTTTCGGGCGAGAATCTGGGAAAACGGACATCGTTTTTGGATTCAGCGCGCGAAATCGCTAAGAATGGACTATTTATTTGTTGGTTTTGGAGTCCGATAGGCGTGCGCGTTTTTCGAGGCGACATGGCACGCAAACCGAGGCGCGGCGCGGCGCGGATCCCGAGGTGGCGCGGTGGCACGCTCCTCGAGGTGCGCAACAGGCGCGCTGGGGCGCGCTGGGAACCGCGCTCCGGCACGGAACTCGCGGAGCCCGCCACGTGGCGGGCTCCCACTCGCGCCCGCGCGGGCGCGGGGGCACGCGCGCCCGGTGTGGCGGGCGCGTGTCTCGCGCCTGGCGCGGGCGCGGTGTAACGCGCCCGTGTGGCGGGCGCGTTACCGCGCGCCACGTGGCCCGCCTTTTGGCCGCCTGGACCGGGTGCACACGCATGGGTGCGTGGACCGGGGTTTGGGCCTTCCTGGTTGGTTGGCGCCGTGGACCGGATCCGTGGACCGAATCCGTGGAGCACTCCCCTTTCCTCTTTCTCTTCTTCTTCTTCTTTCTTCCCCGCACACCACTTCTCTTCCATTTTCTTTTCTTCCTTCTTCACCCGAGCGAGAGAGGGAGTGAGGAGGAGATTTTGGGTGGTGTGGTGGCGCGTCGTGAACCTCGTGGAGCGTGCGCGGGGTCCCGTTGGAAGTGTTTCGACGGCGGCGGCACAGTCGGGTAGGTCCCGTGTGTTATTTTTACGGTGTTTTTGGCACAGTTTCGGGGCGTTCTTTTGGACTGTAATTAACCCCTTGTTCTTATCTGTGTTTGGGACTGTGTTTGTAATGACACGACTTTTCTGGTATTATTTTACCCTCCTGCTAATAGAGTGTAAGTTAGAGGAAATTAAAATATCGGGCTCTTTAGAGTTGACTAACACGCGGTGCGGATATTTTTCGGTGATAGAGCTCGAAAAACGATGAACGGCGGTGCAATCGGATCCAAAATCCGACTTACGGATCTCCCGGAATGGGGTTTTGAAGGTCGCGGTAACAGTGGGGTGCATCGGAATCCGTGCAAAAGATCTGGCACGCTTTTCGAGGAATATTAGAATTATCTCTTAAGGAATTATCCTTAAGGAATTATCCTTAAGGAATTATCTCCAAAGGGATTATCGATAAGGAATTATCCTTAAGCAATTATCTTTAAAGATTTACCCGGAGGATTATCGGTAAAGAATTAATTAATTAACGAATTAATTAATTAGAGTCAAAAATATCCGAGGAGGATTTTGACGGTGCGTACGTATGAAATAAGATAAAAAGGGATAAATAAATAACGAGATTTATTTATTCCCCATATACCGAATGGAAACCCTAATTTAAAATACCGCGTCCTCAAACCCTCCTCTTTCGTGCGTACCGAAAACCAAACGAAACCCTAGTTGAAAAGAGAGAAAGGAAAAGAGAGAAAAGAAAGGAAACCTAACCGGAGGAGAAAAGAGGGAAAGAAGGAGAAATCGGAGGAACCCGATCGCCCCGATTGACGTCCGGAGACCGGAGAACGAGACGCCATCATCTTCGGGGAGCGGATCCGGATCTCCAACGCCGCAAGAACCAAGATCGGTTCTTTATTTCCGATAGATTGAGGTGAGTGATCATCGTTTCCTTGGTCGAATTAATCGGGGGTTTTCCATGGTCGTTTTAGTCGGTGCAATGATTACGGATTCTTGATTTTGGTTTTGATCAATGTTTTGTTCGTTTTCTTGATCGGGTGTGATCGATGGTCTTTATCGGACTTGGTCGGAAATTCGATCGGGGTTCCGATTTATGTTTTGGTTGCTCGTAGATCAACGGTTTAGCCGTTAGATTTACCGCGGATTTATTCGGAGATTTTTTTGGGGGTGTTTCGTTGGAACATAGTGGGTTAACGGGAGGCCGCCGCCGCCGTTGTTAAACGGGAGGCCGCCGCCGTCGTTACCATGGTCGCGGGGTCTTCGCCGGAGTCGCACGGGAGCGAAAACGGAGAAGAAATCGCGAAACGGGAGCGAAAACGGCGAAGAAAACCGCGAAATTAGGGTTTACTGTGCTTATCCGTACAGTGCGGTCCACGGGTCCAGGCGTGCACCCGGTGCACGCCCGCAGCGTCGGAAGCACCAGACCCGGCGCACGGTTTCGTGCACCGGCCCGGCCCAAGGCGCGCTGCGCACGCCTCATGCGTGCACCCGGCGCATGCCGCTCGGCCACCCGACGCGCAGACCCGGTGCACGCCTCGCGCGTGCACCGGCCCGGCCCAAGACGCGCGGTGCACGCCTCCTGCGTGCACTCGGCGCATGCCGCCGCCTCCACCGAGCGCTGAACCCGGTCCACGCCCCGGCCTGTGCACCATCCGACAGCCGGGAGTTCGGTAGCTCCGTTTTTGCCCGTTTTTCCACCGTTTTGAGCGCCGTTTTCGCCATTGTTATTTCCGTGGTTCTCTTGGCATGGCCACCTTGGACCTTTTGGGTCACTGTTTTATTATGTCGGGTGTTAATTTTGCCGACGCTCCGCGCCTCGACGAAATCGTCGGGGGCGCGCCGTCGGGTCTTTTTCTCACCATTTTCGCCGTCGGGGCCTTCAAGGTCTAACCATTGACGTCCCGGGTGGGCTACCGGTTGAGAATTGGGTTTTGTTGGATTTTTCGTTAGCGGTTTTGAGTTCCGACGGAGTTCGCGACGAAATAGTCGCGGTCCGATTGTTGTTAGTCTTTGGCGTTACCGGTTTGATCTAGTTTTCAGTTTTACTCGATGGTTTCGACTTGTTGGGTTTTTGACCGACGTTGCGGTCCCCTAGGCACGATGATTTCGGTTTTTGTGGGTTTACTGTGTCAGTGGTTGGGACCAATGATTTTACCTGATTAGGGTAAGGTGTTAATTTGTACTCTTGGATATTCTAGTAGGCCGCGAGGAGTTCTGATTTGCTTAGGAGGGTCGCGGGCGCGGTCGGTTATCTTCAACCAGGTGGGTACCGTTGCTATAAGTGCAACAAGTGCAGTAAGTGCATCTATCATCATAAAAAGCCTCTTAATTTGTCTAACAAAGTAGATGGACAGTTTAACCTTTCGCATGAATGTATTTTATTTTATCTAACAACTGAAGCGGCTGCGGTCGCGGTGCTCAATACACGCCGACACCGGCAAATTTTGGGGTGGGATGCTGCACGTACACAGGCGGATTGGCCTCCGCATGGGTGTACTTTTCCGGAAGAGTGGTCTTTTTGACCCGTGTGCCTCACAAAGGAGTGGGAGCCGTGAGGACCCCTTCACGCCAGCTAAAGGAGCCGCACTAGCACCGTGAAGAGGTTAAAAGCATCATGCAAGAAATGTGATTGTGCACGAGGGGAGACTTCTGTCTCTCCGACAGGTACTCTGGGGTTGGTGCCCAGCTTAATTGATGAATCTGGGGTTGGTGCCCAGCTTAATTTATGTACAGGGTTTTAGCGAAATGGTTCCGGTGTAATCGGTTTGCTCTTTATTCCTTGTTGATATTTAGACATCTACTTTGTTTGTCACTGACTTTACCCACTCCGTGACAGGTTTGACTAGGTGTAGTAGTCGGGACGATAGTGAGGCAGCGATTAAAGAATATTAGCTGTAAGAGGTCTATTCCGTTATTCTTGCTTGGGTTATCTCATCTCCTTTTATCTAAGTTTAAGTTCTCAATTGCTTGATTGTGGAATGTTGTGGATGTTGGATTGAGAGATTGTTTTAATGATTCTTAATGATTTATGTGCGGCACGTTTTACACTGAACGAAAAGGGTTTCGAAAATGTTTTCCAAAACCAAGTGTCGTGTGGGCACTGCTTTGAAAACCTGTGGATTTATCCTTTCAAAATGATGTAGCCGCCTTACTGTGAATGTGTAGACGTTTTTAAAGGAATGGGTGTCGAGTGGACACCGTTTGCAAACTTGTAGGTTCCTCTTAATGTGATTAAATGTCTTTACACTCTCGTACTTGTTGACTGTGACTGTGTGGTTAAAGATCGTATGTTGAATGTTGTAAATGAGACGCCGTGCATATACAAAGGAGACTCTGTCCGTGGGCAGGGTGAATTTGTGTATGTGGCGGTCTGACACGCACCGGGGACGAGGCTGATGTTAATTTATTAAGAAAAAAATTTATACACGCACATTTCCGCTTATCTTTACCTAAAAAACCCCCGGGGGCGTGACAGATTAAATGGTATCAGAGAAAAACAGCTTTAACCACAGTAGTCAGTAAGTAACCAACATCCACAGTGCATGATGCCACAAGCAATTTGAACGTGAGATAACCAAGGTGTAGGTGCAGTAGATCATGAGTGTGCGGGGGAAAAAGGGGAATAATTTCTGATGTGTCTGTAGGTCATGGTGCTAGACCAGTTAGGTCTAGGGGTGACTTGGTTTCTTTGTATACAGCGAATAATGGCCCGAAATGGGTTATCAGCGGAGAACGCAGGGGCAAAAAGTACGGTGCGAACAGCGGCGGAGTATCAGCTTCTCCGACAACGACTACAAGAGATGGCCGGGCAGTTAGCAACCCTTATGAAACAGATGCGATAGTGGGTGAAATAGTCGGCTACACCAATGGAGGTCGCCCAGGCTTCTCTGCCAGGACCAACCGCACCAGCGACTTTGGGACCTACGCTGGGAGCCGTTATTGGAGACCCCTTGAGTGAGAGACGACCGACCCTTGGGTCGTAGGAAAAAAAAAAAAGGTAGATACCATGGAAAGGCTCTTTGAAGCTTTGCTAATGGAGGAGGATGAATGGGTCCCTTTGGCAGTCCTTTTCTTGAGGGAGACGCCCGCAAGTAGTGGAAGACGGTGCGCCCGTACCTTTCGAAGGGCACAGCCCTTCTATCTTGGACCACGTTCCGAGAAAAACTGTTTGGGGCATTCCCTCCGACAGCATCAAACAGCAGATGGAAGGCGACCTGAAGCTCATCAAGCAAGGAAGTCGGACAGTTATGGGATATCAACGGGCACTTGTGAGGTTGATCAAATGTGTTCCCTTTGTTATAAGAGATGAATCTCACAAGGCCCATCTTTTGGTGAATGGCTTATGGAGCGACATCTTCGAGGTGGTGCAAACGGCGGGTTTGCACACCTCCCAGGAGGTGGTCGATAGAGCCACCGCGGTGGAGCGGGGATTTACGATTTCACGAGCCCGACGGGGGAGCTCAGAACACAGCAGGGATAAGAAACGAACTCGGCCAAACTTCGAAAGAGAGCATACCAAGAGGAGCCGGCCTCCTAGATACTTGAGATTGCGACAGGGAACCAAGGATGCGCCGACGGGAGGACAATGGCCGGCGGACAAGTCTTGCATCGTTGTGATGGAATACACCAAGTGACCGAATGTCCCCAGAAGCAAGACCATTGTTTTCGAAGCGGCAAACCGGGGCACTATCGTTGCAACTGCCCCTCGGAAACGAGGACATCATCCGTAGCAGCATCTCCACCTTCGTCTCCGCAATCGGAAGGAGGGAGAGTCTATGCTATGACCCGCTAGGGGACGGACCCGTAGAGGACGATGTAGTAGGTAATACTCGAGTTTCAGATCATCGTGCTCGAACTTTTATGTCAACACCTAGGCATCCCACTCTTTCACCTCGCTTCATGTTTTCGCCCTACCTTAGTTATTAGAAGAAATCCCCATCGTAGAAATAAGTTCGGTCGGATCCTCTGGCTACCTCTCGAGGCAGGCGGCTGTACCCCTTCCTGCCCAGCGAGGGTGAGGCGGGTTCTTAGTCACTAAGAACTAATGAGGATCCGTTAAAGGTTGTCGGTGTAGCGCTTGGGGCCGACAGTCGCGGCAATCTTTAAGCGGTAGTTGACTGCTTGAAGTTCCAAGCGAGTCTCCGGGAACCGGACTTACCGGAACTTGTAAACTCAGCTTGTAGGAACGTCTTCTGCTCGCCTCTCTTTGTTGCGGGCAAGAAGCTTGGTAGAAGGCAGTCGAGTAGCGTTCACAAGTACCGTATGGATCTTGACACGAGAAGAACAAGTACCTCTCTACCTCGGATAGATGACCTATTCGATCAACTACAAGGAGCAACAGAGTCCCTAAAGACTGATCTGCGGTTCGGCTATCACCAGCCTAGAGTCCGGGGTGATGACATGCCGAAAACAGCCCTGCGAGCTCGGAATAGTCAACATGAATTTACGGTTATACCGTTTAGACCCATTAACGCACCAGCGGTGTTCACGAGCATGAAGAATAGGATACTCAAGCCCTTCTTAGACCAGTCGGTGATAGTCCTATAGTTGACGTTCCGGTCTACTCTCGCACAGACAAGGGGTATGGGGAACACTCGCGCGTGGTCCCCTAGACCCTCCGGGACCAGGAAGTGTATGCCAAACTCATAAAGTGTGAGTTATGGCTCCGCGAGGTGGACTTTTTGGGGCATATTATTTCGGCGTCTGGAATGGCAGTGGATCCGAGGAGGATTGAATCGGTGATCAACTGGGCTCGGCCAACAACGGTGATGGAAATCCGAAGCTTCTTAGGACGGGCAGACCGCTACAGATGCCTCGTGGGAGGCTATTTCCCTAAATGGGCTAACCCAAAGGGGGGGGAGAGATTCGTCTAGATGGCCCAGTGCCAGGAGGGTTTCAAGGAACTTAAAGACGAACACGCACAGGCGCCAGTGCTTACATTGCCGAACCCCAGAAAGGACTATAAGATTTAGTCTGACGAATCTCCAAGAGGATCTTGGGAGACCAAATAACGGACACGTGACTACAACTGGTGCGAGACAGAATGTCCTCGGAGCAAGACGGAGTTTGTATGACTGACTCGGATGATGTAATAAGGTGCCGGGGATGAATTTGTGTACCCGATAAGCTAGAAATGAGGGAAGAAAATCTAACAAAAGTATATCATACCTCCTACACCGCGTATCCTGGAGGTATAAAGAGGTGCAAGGATCTGTGGCAGACCTGCTGGTGGCCCCAAATTGAAAGAGCAATGCGACATAGTTTGTGGCGCAATATTGGGTGTGCCAACAGGTGAAGGCGAAACATCAGCGACCGGCGGGGAAACAGACGCTTCGGCTTACGTGGGAGGTAGTGGCAGAACAGACCTCGTACGAAGAGTAATCTTGGTCTCGACCCCAGGAGAACCCTTAGAAGTAAATACTTTGTACTTTCCTGCCAAATAAGGAGGTGAAGACTTAGTTGTCTTATGTGTTGGCTATTTAGCTAAGGGCTAAATAGGTCCAACTTTCCTGCCTCGTGACAATAGACCCAAGGGACTCACAAGTTGGGTTGGGTGAGCCTGGTAAGTTGAGTGGGGCTGCGGTCCACAATAGACCTAACGGCAAAAGGCCCAACAATAGACCCAACTTCCAGGTGGGGGTTGAGTCAGGTCGAGATCGGTGGCGGTGTGACCGAACGCCTTAAGTAATAGGTTGCGTATTTCTAATAGTTCGAGCTTTTGGGATCGTTGGTTGGCATCGACGATCCGACACTTGGGATTTGGGACGCGTAGGCCCGGTGGCATACCGGCTGGCGTTACTGCAAACCTCGATGCGGAGGCTGGCATGGGAGGAAAAGAAACACCGCAATCGGACAATCCCTTACGTAAAGGTGAAATGGAGTAACCATGTAGAGCGCGAGGCGACTTGGGGACTTAAGACGAAAATGAAGGAAGATTACCCAGAATGGTTTAGCGAGGGTTGAGTTTAAGTTTCGAGGACGAAACTTTTTATAAAGTGTGAGTAGTGTAATGACACGACTTTTCTGGTATTATTTTACCCTCCTGCTAATAGAGTGTAAATTAGAGGAAATTAAAATATCGGGCTCTTTAGAGTTGACTAACACGCGGTGCGGATATTTTTCGGTGATAGAGCTCGAAAAACGATGAACGGCGGTGCAATCGGATCCAAAATCCGACTTACGGATCTCCCGGAATGGGGTTTTGAAGGTCGCGGTAACCGTGGGGTGCATCGGAATCCGTGCAAAAGATCTGGCACGCTTTTCGAGGAATATTAGAATTATCTCTTAAGGAATTATCCTTAGGAATTATCCTTAAGGAATTATCTCCAAAGGGATTATCGATAAGGAATTATCCTTAAGCAATTATCTTTAAAGATTTACCCAGAGGATTATCGGTAAAGAATTAATTAATTAACGAATTAATTAATTAGAGTCAAAAATATCCGAGGAGGATTTTGACGGTGCGTACGTATGAAATAAGATAAAAAGGGATAAATAAATAACGAGATTTATTTATTCCCCATATACCGAATGGAAACCCTAATTTAAAATACCGCCTCCTCAAACCCTCCTCTTTCGTGCGTACCGAAAACCAAACGAAACCCTAGTTGAAAAGAGAGAAAGGAAAAGAGAGAAAAGAAAGGAAACCCTAACCGGAGGAGAAAAGAGGGAAAGAAGGAGAAATCGGAGGAACCCGATCGCCCCGATTGACGTCCGGAGACCGGAGAACGAAACGCCATCATCTTCGGGGAGCGGATCAGGATCTCCAACGCCGCAAGAACCAAGATCGGTTCTTTATTTCCGATAGATTGAGGTTAGTGATCATCGTTTCCTTGGTAGAATTAATCGGGGGTTTTCCGTGGTCGTTTTAGTCGGTACAATGATTACGGATTCTTGATTTTGGTTTTGATCCATGTTTTGTTCGTTTTCTTGATCGGGTGTGATCGATGGTCTTTATCGGACTTGGTCGGAAATTCGATCGGGGTTCCGATTTATGTTTTGGTTGCTCGTAGATCAACGGTTTAGCCGTTAGATTTACCGCGGATTTATTCGGAGATTTTTTTGGGGGTGTTTCGTTGGAACATAGTGGGTTAACGGGAGGCCGCCGCCGCCGTTGTTAAACGGGAGGCCGCCGCCGTCGTTACCATGGTCGCGGGGTCTTCGCCGGAGTCGCACGGGAGCGAAAACGGAGAAGAAATCGCGAAACGGGAGCGAAAACGGCGAAGAAAACAGCGAAATTAGGGTTTACTGTGCTTGTCCGTACAGCGCGGTCCACGGGTCCAGGCGTGCACCCGGTGCACGCCCGCAGCGTCGGAAGCACCAGACCCGGCGCACGGTTTCGTGCACCGGCCCGGCCCAAGGCGCGCGGTGCACGCCTCATGCGTGCACCCGGCGCATGCCGCTCGGCCACCCGACGCGCAGACCCGGTGCACGCCTCGCGCGTGCACCGGCCCGGCCCAAGACGCGCGGTGCACGCCTCCTGCGTGCACCCGGCGCATGCCGCCGCCTCCACCGAGCGCTGAACCCGGTCCACGCCCCGGCCTGTGCACCATCCGACAGCCGGGAGTTCGGTAGCTCCGTTTTTGCCCGTTTTTCCACCGTTTTGAGCGCCGTTTTCGCCGTTGGGATCGTTATTTCCGTGGTTCTCTTGGCATGGCCACCTTGGACCTTTTGGGTCACTGTTTTATTATGTTGGGTGTTAATTTCGCCGACGCTCCGCGCCTCGACGAAATCGTCGGGGGCGCGCCGTCGGGTCTTTTTCTCACCATTTTCGCCGTCGGGGCCTTCAAGGTCTAACCATTGACGTCCCGGGTGGGCTACCGGTTGAGAATTGGGTTTTGTTGGATTTTTCGTTAGCGGTTTTGAGTTTCGACGGAGTTCGCGACGAAATAGTCGCGGTTCGATTGTTGTTAGTCTTTGGCATTACCGGTTTGATCTAGTTTTCAGTTTTACTCGATGGTTTCGACTTGTTGGGTTTTTTACCGACGTTGCGGTCCCCTAGGTACGATGATTTCGATTTTTGTGGGTTTACTGTGTCAGTGGTTGGGACCACTGATTTTACCTGATTAGGGTAAGGTGTTAATTTGTACTCTTGGATATTCTAGTAGGCCGCGAGGAGTTCTGATTTGCTTAGGAGGGTCGCGGGCGCGGTCGGTTATCTTCAACCAGGTGGGTACCGTTGCTATAAGTGCAACAAGTGCAGTAAGTGCATCTATCATCATAAAAAGCCTCTTAATTTGTCTAACAAAGTAGATGGACAGTTTAACCTTTCGCATGAATGTATTTTATTTTATCTAACAACTGAAGCGGCTGCGGTCGCGGTGCTCAATACACGCCGACACCGGCAAATTTTGGGGTGGGATGCTGCACGTACACAGGCGGATTGGCCTCCGCATGGGTGTACTTTTCCGGAAGAGTGGTCTCTTTGACCCGTGTGCCTCACAAAGGAGTGGGAGCCGTGAGGACCCCTTCACGACAGCTAAAGGAGCCGCACTAGCTCCGTGAAGAGGTTAAAAGCATCATGCAAGAAATGTGATTGTGCACGAGGGGAGACTTCTGTCTCTCCGACAGGTACTCTGGGGTTGGTGCCCAGCTTAATTGATGAATCTGGGGTTGGTGCCCAGCTTAATTTATGTACAGGGTTTTAGCGAAAAGGTTCCGGTGTAATCGGTTTGCTCTTTATTCCTTGTTGATATTTAGACATCTACTTTGTTTGTCACTGACTTTACCCACTCCGTGACAGGTTTGACTAGGTGTAGTAGTCGGGACGATAGTGAGGCAGCGATTAAAGAATATTAGCTGTAAGAGGTCTATTCCGCTATTCTTGCTTGGGTTATCTCATCTCCTTTTATCTAAGTTTAAGTTCTCAATTGCTTGATTGTGGAATGTTGTGGATGTTGGATTGAGAGATTGTTTTAGTGATGTGATCTTGATAATGATTCTTAATGATGTATGTGCGGCACGTTTTACACTGAACGAAAAGGGTTTCGAAAATATTTTCCAAAACCAAGTGTCGTGTGGGCACTGCTTTGAAAACCTGTGGATTTATCCTTTCAAAATGATGTAGCCGCCTTATTGTGAATGTGTAGACGTTTTAAAGGAATGGGTGTCGAGTGGGCACCGTTTGCAAACTTGTAGGTTCCTCTTAATGTGATTAAATGTCTTTACACTCTCGTACTTGTTGACTGTGACTGTGTGGTTAAAGATCGTATGTTGAATGTTGTAAATGAGACGCCGTGCATATACAAAGGAGACTCTGTCCGTGGGCAGGGTGAATTTGTGTATGTGGCGGTCTGACACGCACCGGGGACGAGGCTGATGTTAATTTATTAAGAAAAAAATTTATACACGCACATTTCCGCTTATCTTTACCTAAAAAACCCCCGGGGGTGTGAAAGTGTTCTTCTGCACCGTTTTGCGTGCAGATTCCGGCACTGCTCCGTTTTGCGTGCGGACTCCGTTTTGCGTGCGGACTCCGGCACCGTGCACCGTTTTGCGTGCAGATTTCGGCACTGTGCACCGTTTTGCGTGCGGACTCCGTTTTGCGTGCGGATTTCGGCACCGTGCACCATTTTGCGTGCGGATTCCGGCACTGTCCACCGTTTTGCGTGCGGACTCCGTTTTGCGTGCGGATTTCGGCACCGTGCTCCGTTTTGCGTGCGGACTCCGTTTTGCGTGCGGATTTCGGCACCGTGCTCCGTTTTGCGTGCGGACTCCGGCAGCGGACATCGTTTTTCGTGCGGATCGCGTGGAGGCCAATTGCAAGTGTCTACGAGCAATTGGTGGCAAACCGAGGTGGGTGGCCTTATCTCCAAGTTTTATGGACTGTACAGTATTTCTACTGATGTAGGACTATGCATGATAGTTTATTTCACTGTGTAGCATGCTAGATTGTAGGAATTGTTATTCCTTTTAGTATCTGTTAATATAGTTATCTTGGAACTTGACCTAGCACCCCCGTCATATGTTGCATGTGTAACCAGACCAGTAGAAAACCCTCACTTGGGCTAGGGTTATTTATGCTTAGACATCCACACTGTTCTTTCATTCCTGGACATAGTGTTATTCTCGCCCGGGTAGTGGGCCGAGAGGTCGGGACTTGCTTTTAGTGTGGGATGCTTTTGCACTCTTGCTTGGGAGCAGAGTGGAGTCTGGTAGTTGTAGCGGGTTGCTTATCTGTGTGGGGAGCCGTTTGGGTAAACGGTAGTCCCGAGAGGTCTTGTTTCCCTTTTGCGCTGTCGTGGGAGGGAGCCGTTGAGTAGACGGTAGTCCCGGGCCGTCGAGTATCTTCCGGTCCGTATTGTTGGGAACCGTTGGGGTTGACGGTGGTCCCAGGTCGTTGAGTGTTGTCCGACCGGTATTGTTAGCCTGAGTTGTGGGTCGTTCCTGGCTGTGGAGTACCTCCAGCCAGTGTGCTGGTGCTGCGAGCTGTTGGAGAGGCTAGTGTCTCGTGTTTCGTGTTAGCCGATCAGCTGAGTCATCGAGAGTACTCCGACTGTTATGCGAGATATTTGGGGATCTTGAGTCCTACCGTTCTGAGAGTGAGCATGGTTTTGTCTATAGCCTGCTTTTGCCAACGTTTGATACTCTATGCCGCGCCGTTTTACTCAGTTGGAGTCGCGTCCTGAGATGCCGCTGTGGATATGATGGTTGGCCTGTTGAGGCAGTTTTCCGCAGTGGAGGCAACGATGGGCCTGTTGAGGCAGTTTTGCGCGAGGGATGAGTTAGTCGGACAGGACGCCCCACGTAAATCCCGTCCTCATGTGGATGTGTGGTAGTGGGCAGGTGCGTTCCTAGTCGACAGGCGCATGCTTGACTGGACCTTTGAGGTAGTCAGTTCGTTTGGGTCGTTTGAGCACCTTGGGTGCGAGTGGTCTCATTTACTTTCCTCTATTCCACTTTTTGAGTATCTAGATAGAGGCATGGTAGCTGTAGAGTAGTTCCAGCTTTTCTTGTTCAGATTTCATTGCACTGTTATCTTTTACCTCTAGTAGACTTAGTGGGCAGACCGTTGGGCTTGTTGACGGCACACACTGAGAACTACTGTGGGAAGTAGTTCTCACACCCGTCGTGGTGTCTTTTCCCCAGGGACTTCTTCTTCTGTTCCTGTGCTCCTGTTGCTGATCCTTCTGACCGAGGCGAGGGAGTCGCGAGCTAGTTCCCTACCCGTCGTTGGAGTGTAGCGGTACCCCCTTCAGTGGAGAGCTTCAGTAGATTAGTTTACTACTTGTACCTCTGTTGAGAGAACCTTGTGGTGAGGTATAGAGTTGTACTTTATTTTACAGTTTGAGAGACTGTTGTAGTGAGGATGTTCTTGTATCGAGAGTTTGTACACTGATGTATTTATTGGTGATATCTCCCTTTTGAGTTTTGTATCAGAGGACTTTGTATACGATAGTATTTGGGAGATGGATATGGTATTATTTTCAGTTGTACAGGGTTCGGATTTTCAGCTTTTAGTAGTTTCACTTTCAGCTCTGATATCTGTGTACTGTAGTTGATTCTTTTTGCAGGTTAGACGCTTCGTCTGTACGGCAGTTTCCGTACAGATGGCGGATCTGTTAGCGAGCCGGGTCGCAGTTTCGACCCCGGGGCGTGACAGATTAGAGTGGTATCAGAGCCTAGGTTGTAGGTCGTGGTGGACTTAGAAACCCTAGGCTTGTGGTTGGATATTAGGACGACTACGTGAGAGTCGTGACTTTAGCGAGAGTCCTGATTGAGATTTTACCTCTCCCAAGAGAAGGGATGAGTGATTGGCATGTTTACTTTCCTAAGCGATTATGTTGGCTGCCGACTACATAATGCTATGGAATGGATGACATGTCTTAGACTTTCGCTGGATTGGGTCGTATGGTTGTTGTGTCCTGACGTTTGTTATTGTGCAGCGGTTTGCGATGCCCCTGAGACGTCGTGTTGTGAAGAGGACACACCCCGCACCTGATGAGTACCCGAGCAGCGGGAGACAGAGCTATCAGAGCAGAGCGAGACCCAGGAGTTTGAGTGTTGAGATAGTTACCCACTTTGACCGAGAAGGGCCGAATCCCTGAACGGTAAAGGATCGAGAACTTCGATAGGCTGAGCCTAGAATCTGTTCTTGTTTGATTGGGGTTCTAGGCACTGGTCTATCGGGATTTTCGGATCTTTGCCGCGTCAGTCGGTTCTTCTCGCCTATGAGTGGGGCGTTGTTGTGGGAGCCGTTTGGAGTGACGGCGATCCCAGCTGTGTGGGCATTTTTCCTGGCTGAGTTACCAGGAGGGCATTTTTCCTGGCTGAGTTACCAGGAGGACATTTTCCCTGGCTGAGTTACCAGGAGGATATTTTCCCTGGCTGAGTTACCAGGAGGGCATTTTCCCTGGCTGAGTTACCAGGAGGATATTTTCCTGGCCGAGTTACCAGGAGGGCATTTTCCCTGGCTGAGTTACCAGGAGGGAAAATTACCAGGAGGGCATTTTTCCTGGCTGAGTTACCAGGAGGGCGTTTTCCCTGGCTGAGTTACCAGGAGGATATTTTCCCTGACAGAGTTACCAGGAGGGCATTTTCCCTGGCTGAGTTACCAGGAGGGCATTTTCCCTGGCTGAGTTACCAGGAGGATATTTTCCCTGGCTGAGTTACCAGGAGGACATTTTTCCTGGCTGAGTTACCAGGAGGACATTTTTCCTGGCTGAGTTACTAGGAGGACATTTTTCCTGGCTGAGTTACCAGGAGGGCATTTTCCCTGGCTGAGTTACCAGGAGGGCGTTTTCCCTGGCTGGGTTACAAGGAGTGTATTTTCCCTGGCTGAGTTACCAGGAGGGCGTTTTTCCCTGACTGAGTTACCAGGAGGGTGTTGCCCCTGGCCGAGTTACCAGGTGGGCACATGCCCTGGCCGAGTTACCAGGTGGGCACATGCCCTGGCCGAGTTACCAGGCGGTTGCTTTAGTGAGATTGAGATGGTCTGACAGGACGCCGAGATTTGGTGGCGTCGAGTTCGTCCTGTTGGACTACCAGGAGCGCAGTTGTTGACTTGGAACCAGTTTCGTGCTTTGCTGCTCAGGGCCTTCTTTCCTGACAGTGTAAGCAGAAACTAGATGGGGATCTTAGACTCCTGCAGCAGGGGAGTCGACCTCTTCTGGAGTATGTTCGCGAGTTTTGCGATTGTTGAGCAGTGTACCCCATGTCGCCTGGATGAAGCCCAGGAGGTTGAGCTAGTTGAGGGGGGACTGCATCGGAATATCTAACACTTGGTGTATTTTCGGCGGGTGCCGACGTTAGATGCAGCGATTGAGCGTGCTTAGCGGGCTTTTAGTTTTCACTGTTCATCTCGTCACCACCATGTTGTGATCGTGGTGCACGTGTGTTAGCAGGACCTTGAACCCAGAACCTTTTGGACGAACACATGATTTTAGTCAGCCAATGTTTTCTTCCAAGCCTAGTAGGGCGACCTGAATCTGTTCTTGTTTGATAGGACGAGGGCGTTATGTAGGACCCCTGACCCCCATGCAGCTTTTTCCCATGAATCCACTGTGCAAACACCTGTTGATGGTGTGTCTGGCCCATGGTGCATCAAAGGGATGCCACAGATGGACCCTGTGAGCTTTGGTTGGCTGTATTGGCCTTCGGCTGCTTTTGCCGAATTTTAGAAAAGGAATTTGGTCGAACGGAGGGTGGATTTGGATTCAGCGCGGAAAAACGCTTGAAAATGGCTTTTTGTTTGCTTAATTCTGAGTCCGGATGCCCAAAATCGGACTCCCGGAAGTTTTGCAGTTTTTGGTGTTTGCGGGAGCCTTCGGCAAATTTTGGAGGCGGATTTTGGCGAAACGGACGTCGTTTTTGGAATCGGCGCGCGAAAACGGTCAAGATGGGCTTTTTACTTGATGTTTTTGGGCTGTGGTTACTGTTCATGCCGGAACAGTGTCTCCGGCGATCGCCGGCGGCGGCCGACGGCGGCGGGCGGCGGCGCAGCCTCGGGCAGGTGTTTTGCGGCCGCGGGCAGGCGGCTGAGGGCGCGGGCAGGCGGCTGAGGGCGCGGGCAGGAGCGCGGTCGACCGCAGAGGTCGTGCACCGGGAGCTGGCCACGTGGCGCATTCCGGTTGGCCGGCGTAGCAGGCGCGGTCCACGGAACTTGGGCCCGGTGTCACGCCCCGGAGGTCTCAGGATAAGCGGAAAACGTGTATATTTTTTTTTGAATTAGATAATTAACAACCCCGCCTGCCGGTGCGTGCCAGACCCGCCACATATACAAATTCACCCTGCACACGGACAGAGTCTTCTTTGTATATGCACGGCGTCTCAACTACTTTTACATGAATCACATTACACGGCGTTGATCACACAGTCACCGAGAATAAGTACAACAAGTATCAACATTGAAAGAACCTAGGAGTTCGCAAACGGTGTCCACTCGACACCCAAGTCTTTAAAACATCTAACATTCACATGCAGGCGGCTACATTGTTTTGAAAGGATAAATCCCCAGGGTTTTCAAAGTGGTGCTCACACGACACCCTATTTTTGAAAAGCGTTTTCAAAATTCTTTTTCATCGTAAAACGGCCGCACAGTTAACACGAAACCTAACCATAACTAAACATTTTAAAAACCCATGTCCACATATCCAGCATGATCCACATAACCACACAAAATAGCATAAAGAGGAAAGAGAGAGATAACCAAACTAAAAGTCTCAACAAAGGGCCTCATTCGGCCACGCTAAATGTAGTAACCACTGGTTTAAAATAATTGCTTGAGTCCGCTTTTGGTTTTATTTATTGTTCAATTAGACTCGGAGGGTGATCCATAATTTCTTGTTCCCGGTCAGACCGTCGGGACTCGCGGGTATTTCTAGTTAATAAAGCTCGCGAAACGGAGAATGGCGGTGCAATCGGATTTGAATTCCGACGTCGGGTGCTTCCAGAATAAATTCCGGAAGTTGGCTAACGATTCAGGCAACCAGCACGGTTTTTGAGGCGGGTCGGACCCCGGTTCGCACCCGTTTTAATCAATTCCGCGTTTTTTTTATTTCCGTCGTACAACTCCCGCCCCAACTTCCCACCACTTCCCCACAACTACCCACTAACCGCCCCAACTTCCCACCACTTCCCCACAACTACCCACTAACCGCCCCAACTTCCCACCACTTCCCACAACTACCCACTAACCGCCCCAACTTCCCACCACTTCCCCACAACTACCCACTAACCGCCCCAACTTCCCACCACTTCCCCACAACTACCCACTAACCGCCCCACTTCCCACCACTTCCCCCAACTACCGGCCACTTCCCCACAACTCCCCTTAAACCCCCTGCGTACGAAACCCCAAAAGAAAAGCGAAAACCATTTCCCAAACTTTCGATTCCCCAAACCTTCCTTACCGCTGTCAATCGGCGTGGAGTAACCGGTGGAGCAATCAAGGAGGAGGAGGAACACCGTACATCCTTTGCCTTGGGACCGGGCACACCAGACGGGGCGAGTCTTCCCTCGTTCAACCCTAGCCAACGAAATCGAGATTCGTGTAGGCCCGGGCGGGTACCCGAGACGCGAGAGAACCTAACATCGGTCAGGAGCGCGACAACAAGGTGGGTTTTTCTCCCGAGGTTTAGTAATGTTAGTGTTCCGGGGAGGATATTAAATATTATGTTAACCTGTACTAACACTGATGGCTCTATGGTTTACTATATTACCCCGTGTTTTGTTACTATGCTCGAGTGCGACACGCGCATCCGCGGTTTGGCCACCGCAAAGGGTGCTCTTTTCCGGAAAGGCGGTCTTTGACCCGTGTTTACCCACGAGGTGACGTAGTGGGGCCCCCGTAGGTGTGGGGTTTGAGGCACGAAGGTGCGAGCGGTGGGACCTATAGGGATTGGATCCCGATAAGGTCAGGTGTGGGACCGCCGGGATTGGATCCCGACGCGGTCAGGTGTTACAGGTGTTACCGGGGTTGCAGATGTTACAGGTGGTACAGGTGGTTGCGAGTTACCGTTACGAGTAGAGCGGTTATTTCAGCTAGCCTTACCTTATGGTTTGGTACTACTTTACTGCTTTAGTACTATTTTTGTGATAGTGTCGCTGACTACCCACTCTGTGACAGGTACCTCCTGGGGTAGAGGTAGGCGACGGTGAGGCCGAGGCGGTAGCAGTCGGGCCGAGGCGGCCCTAGTATGCTGTTGTACTTACTTTCTCTGCATTTCATTCGGATTTGTAGGTTATTGTGTGGTTCTCGATACCCTCGTGGGGTCGTGTGGATGTTGAGTACTTTCATTCTGGTTACGCACTACTGTTTCCTTATCATTCCCGGTTGGCCGTTTTCTAAACAAATCAACTAGAAAACAAAAGAAAAAGGACTTCGTAAACTGTTTTCAAAAGTCTAGGGTCGGGTGGGCCCGTTTTCCCAAACCTTGTGGATTTATGCCGTTTTCCAAATCGGTTTTCAAAACCTCAGACCGTGTGGGTCTGTTTTCAAAACAGTGAGTTTATACTTTCAACTTGACTGGCCACGGGTATTGTTTGTCTTCATGCACCATACTACTTCGAACTGTTGTGATTAATTGGAAGTGATTGCTTGTGTTTGACGGTTGTAATAACCGCGACGCCGTGCATATACAGAGGAGACTCTGCCCGACTTTCGAGTGAATCTGTATATGTGGCGGGTCTGGGCACGCGCCGGGGAAGGAGGTTTTAAAGAAAAAATTTTGTACGCACCTTACGCTTACCTCTGTGTACCGTTTCCGCTAAAATATAACCCCCGGGGCGTGACAGATTAAGATGGTATCAGAGACTTCACTTTAATCACAACAGTGGCGGCCCAACATCCACCGAGACATCACACTTAACTACAAATAAATGAAATATGCAGGGTTTAAGGAGTAGGACGCGAGTGAACGTAGGGAAGGGAAATTAGTGTGATTCATTTATGCTCGGTTTTCCTAAGTATGCTGGGGCTGATGTGTTTCCTTGGTGTGCACAGAGAGGAGCCCGGTTTTAGGTGGGCAACTACTGTCGGGCATGGACCGTGCGGCAGAGGCGAACCGCTTACTACGCAACCAGCTGCACGACGTGGCTAGGCACCTGCTAGACCTTGCGGATCACGTGAGTATGCTGACCCAGGAGCTTGAGAGTGTCGACCACGCGCAGCACGGCACCGGTGGTGGTAACCCTCGAGGGATACCACCAACTGGCGTTTCCACCTTTCAGGGAGCGGTTAGCATGGCCGTGCGCGCGGAACTAGAGCGTACACGACGGGCACACCCCCACCCCGGCCCGACAGGAGACCCGTACCCGAGCGGCAAAACAACCAAACGTCAGAAGAAAGGGCCGAATGTCGGGCAGGCGACGGGGGAGGGACCGGAGCCACCAAAGCCCTGTGTCATTTGTAGTGGTGCGCATCCAATGATGAATTGCCCTTGGCGAAACGGGCATTGCTTCCGGTGTGGCAGGCCGGGCCACACGCGTTGGGATTGCCCCCGGAAGCGGGGCGTCACCAGACCCCCGGCTCCGAGACCGGACGACCTACGCCTGACAGACTCTTCGGATACCGAGTCCCCATCCCGCCTCTCCGAACGAGACTGGCCCACAGGTTGTGAACGGATCTCCCCAGCTGCCCCGGGAAGCAGTGATGAGGAATCCCAGAACAGGGGATAGCAGGCAGTGATCGGATGTCGGATCTGGGTTAGGATGGTCTTTGTGGGTAGTTTACTTCTCTTTTCTGTTATAACCACTAGGAATATTAGAGTGTTTTATGGGTAGTTTACTTCTCTTTTCTGTTATAACCACTAGGAATAGTAGAGTGAGCCCTTTGTTGGACATGTCGAATGGTCACCTAATGGATATGCATGCTTAACTAGATCATTGTGAGCCTATCATGTGGAAAACATTATAGTGGAAATCTGACATGTTGGAACTCTTACATGCTTCTTGGACGTTGTTCTAGCGTTTAACCTTGCTTAAGGGGGTGGGGATGTACCGTCATAGTGCGATTTTGTGAGACGTCTTGTGGGAGAACATCATTTGAGGATTCTAGGACAGGCATAGGTGGTTGATTCAAGTGAGGGTGATTAGCAGGTTATGGACACGTGCAGTTAGATTGTGATTTGGTATGATTACTTGACACACATGTTGAACCCCTATATGGCGCTCCCCTTCTTTCTTCCATAAGGAGATAGGTTTGACTTCAGGGATGTCTAGTTAGACCACTTCTAATCGCTACCCTATATGTGTTGGAACTGACTTAGGAGAATCCTATTATCTCTTCTTCCCTTACTCCTTCGGCGGATGGTTATATGTTGCTCGGGTTTGAGCAGGGATTGGCAAAGTGTAGTTAGGGCTTGGGTGTTCGCCTTTGGGGTATTGCGGCTGTCGCAGATAGCAGGCGGACTCGTACTTATAGCTCGTAAAAGACAAGACCTCACGGGGTCGGGGAGGAGATTTTCCAGCGGAAGGCGACGGTACCCTACGATTTCGCGGACGGATCTGCGTGCCAGATACCCCGGAATTAAAGAAGGAAATTCTATATGAGGCACACAGCGCCCCTTATGCAGCGCATCCAGGAGGCACAAAGATGTACAGGGACCTCAAGCAGACCTTCTGGTGGCCCAAGATGAAGAGGGATGTAACTCAATTTGTAATTCATTGCCTAGTGTGTCAACAAATAAAGGCGGAACATCCACGACTGGCTGGAAAGTTGCAACCCTTACCGATACCGGAGAGGAAACGGGACCATATCACCATGGATTTTGTCACCGGACTTCCGCGCTCACAACAAGGACATGACACGATATGGGTTGTAGTAAACCGGCTAACTAAAATCAGTGCACTTCCTACCGATTCACACAAACGGGACCAGGGAGCGGTTGGCCTAGGTCTATCACAGCGAGATTGTGAGACTGCATGGAGTACCGGCATCGATCACATCAGACAGAGACACGCGTTTTGTCTCAAAGTTTTGGCAGAGTCTGCAACAAGCCCTGGGGACCAAACTGCACTTCAGTACAGCCTTCCACCCTCAGACGGACGGGCAGTCGGAGCGAGTGATACAGACGCTAGAGGACCTGCTTCGGGCCTGTGTACTTGATTGGGGAATCGGTTGGGAGCGTTGTCTGCCACTTGTAGGATTTGCTTACAACAATAGTTACCAGGCCAGTATTCAGATGGCACCCTACGAAGCCTTATACGGGAGACGCTGCCGATCCCCGATCTGTTGGGACGACTTGGGAGAACGGAAACTTTTGGGACCCGAGTTGGTGGAGGAAACAGAAGAGAAGGTGCGCCTCATCAGACAGCGCTTACTAACCGCCCAGAGTCGACAAAAGAACTATGCGGATCGGAGACGCCGCGATTTAGAATTCCAGGTAGGGGAACACGTATTTTTACGGGTCTCGCCGTCGAGGGGAATCAAGCGTTTTGGGTTAAAAGGCAAACTGAGCCCACGAATGTGGGGCCATTCGAGATCCTGGAACGGATTGGCCCAGTGGCTTATCGCCTTGCCCTACCACCAAACCTCGATCGGATTCACGACGTGTTCCACGTTTCGATGCTTAAGAAATACCTTCCCGACCCGTCGCATGTCCTGGACGTCTCGACGTTCGAACTAAAGGAGGACCTAAACTTCGAAGAAACCCCGGTGCGGATCCTAGCAAGAGAAAGCAAGACACTTCGAAGCCGAGTCTTTCCCTACGTGAAAGTGCTCTGGAACAACCACGAGGAGCGGGAGGCGACGTGGGAGCTGGAATCGAAGATGGGGGAGGGTTACCCCCATCTCTTTACCGAGAACCAGGAATGAGTTTCGAGGACGAAACTCGTTTTAAGAGGTGAGTGATGTAGTAACCACTGGTTTAAAATAATTGCTTGAGTCCGCTTTTGGTTTTATTTATTGTTCAATTAGACTCGGAGGGTGATCCATAATTTCTTGTTCCCGGTCAGACCGTCGGGACTCGCGGGTATTTCTAGTTAATAAAGCTCGCGAAACGGAGAATGGCGGTGCAATCGGATTTGAATTCCGACGTCGGGTGCTTCCAGAATAAATTCCGGAAGTTGGCTAACGATTCAGGCAACCAGCACGGTTTTTGAGGCGGGTCGGACCCCGGTTCGCACCCGTTTTAATCAATTCCGCGTTTTTTTTATTTCCGTCGTACAACTCCCGCCCCAACTTCCCACCACTTCCCCACAACTACCCACTAACCGCCCCAACTTCCCACCACTTCCCCACAACTACCCACTAACCGCCCCAACTTCCCACCACTTCCCCACAACTACCCACTAACCGCCCCAACTTTCCACCACTTCCCCACAACTACCCACTAACCGCCCAAACTTCCCACCACTTCCCCACAACTACCCACTAACCGCCCCACTTCCCACCACTTCCCCCAACTACCGGCCACTTCCCCACAACTCCCCTTAAACCCCCTGCGTACGAAACCCCAAAAGAAAAGCGAAAACCATTTCCCAAACTTTCGATTCCCCAAACCTTCCTTACCGCTGTCAATCGGCGTGGAGTAACCGGTGGAGCAATCAAGGAGGAGGAGGAACACCGTACATCCTTTGCCTTGGGACCGGGCACACCAGACGGGGCGAGTCTTCCCTCGTTCAACCCTAGCCAACGAAATCGAGATTCGTGTAGGCCCGGGCGGGTACCCGAGACGCGAGAGAACCTAACATCGGTCAGGAGCGCGACAACAAGGTGGGTTTTCTCCCGAGGTTTAGTAATGTTAGTGTTGCGGGGAGGATATTAAATATTATGTTAACCTGTACTAACACTGATGGCTCTATGGTTTACTATATTACCCCGTGTTTTGTTACTATGCTCGAGTGCGACACGCGCATCCGCGGTTTGGCCACCGCAAAGGGTGCTCTTTTCCGGAAAGGCGGTCTTTGACCCGTGTTTACCCACGAGGTGACGTAGTGGGGCCCCCGTAGGTGTGGGGTTTGAGGCACGAAGGTGCGAGCGGTGGGACCTATAGGGATTGGATCCCGATAAGGTCAGGTGTGGGACCGCCGGGATTGGATCCCGACGCGGTCAGGTGTTACAGGTGTTACCGGGGTTGCAGATGTTACAGGTGGTACAGGTGGTTGCGAGTTACCGTTACGAGTAGAGCGGTTATTTCAGCTAGCCTTACCTTATGGTTTGGTACTACTTTACTGCTTTAGTACTATTTTTGTGATAGTGTCGCTGACTACCCACTCTGTGACAGGTACCTCCAGGGGGTAGAGGTAGGCGACGGTGAGGCCGAGGCGGTAGCAGTAGCAGTCGGGCCGAGGCGGCCCTAGTATGCTGTTGTACTTACTTTCTCTGCATTTCATTCGGATTTGTAGGTTATTGTGTGGTTCTCGATACCCTCGTGGGGTCGTGTGGATGTTGAGTACTTTCATTCTGGTTACGCACTACTGTTTCCTTATCATTCCCGGTTGGCCGTTTTCTAAACAAATCAACTAGAAAACAAAAGAAAAAGGACTTCGTAAACTGTTTTCAAAAGTCTAGGGTCGGGTGGGCCCGTTTTCCCAAACCTTGTGGATTTATGCCGTTTTCCAAATCGGTTTTCAAAACCTCAGACCGTGTGGGTCTGTTTTCAAAACAGTGAGTTTATACTTTCAACTTGACTGGCCACGGGTATTGTTTGTCTTCATGCACCATACTACTTCGAACTGTTGTGATTAATTGGAAGTGATTGCTTGTGTTTGACGGTTGTAATAACCGCGACGCCGTGCATATACAGAGGAGACTCTGCCCGACTTTCGAGTGAATCTGTATATGTGGCGGGTCTGGGCACGCGCCGGGGAAGGAGGTTTTAAAGAAAAAATTTTGTACGCACCTTACGCTTACCTCTGTGTACCGTTTCCGCTAAAATATAACCCCCGGGGCGTGACACTAAATCTGCGGCACCTCACCACCGTCCCGATGTACACACCTATTAGGACCTGTCACGGAGTGGGTAAAGTCAGTGACAAATAAAGTAGATGCTTTAACAATATTAAACAAGAGTTTAGAAGGAAATACACCGCACCAGAACCTTCGCTATCCAACGTCCTGAAATTAACTTACTCATGTTCTTTATTTAATTTCACACCGTTTCGTCAGGGTAGGTCGACGACCTCCCCACGGAACATTTGAAGCTCTAACCCCTTCACGATGCGTGGGCGACACGTTTAGCCATCGTGAAGTGGTCCCCAATCATCACACGTGGGGCACACGGGTCCTTCTGACCACTTCTCCGGAAAAGTACACCATTGCGGGGGCCTATTCCGCCAGTGTATGTGCAGCATTCAAAACAGGGATGCCGAAATCGGCGTAGAATAGTTTTTACAAAAATATGCGAAGGATTAGCATCTGTCATCTACTTTATTAACCGGTTAGCAATAAACATTTTAGTGACATGTTGCACTCAATGCACTTACAGCACTTGATGCAAAGAACCCACCTGGTCGCGGAAAAATCGGGGCACTACGAGTCTCGGGCACTTTCCCGCTGCACACCTGGACCTAAGAAAAGTCCACAAGGTCAAATTAACACCTTACCCTATTTAGGTTAAATCAGTGGTCCCCACCCACTGCAACAATGAACCCTCAGAACCAAAATCATCATACCTAGGGGACCGCGACGTCAATCGAAACCAACAAGTCAAAACCATCGAGTAAAACCGAAAACATCGAAGACTATCAACAACCGGACCGCGACCACTTCGTCGCGGACTCCGTCGGAACCCAAAACCGCTAACGGAACCCAACAAAATCCATTCCTCAACCGATAGCCCACTCGGGGTATCAAAGGTTAAACCAGGAGGGCCCCGACGGCAAAACGATGAGGAAAGAGTCCCGACGGCGCGCCCCCGACAATTTCGTCGAGGCGCGGAGCGTCGGCGAAAACGACACCCAACATAATAAATAAAAGTGACCAAAAAGGTCCAAGGCGGCCATGACATGAAAGCCACGGAAATAACGATCCCAACGGCGAAAACCGCGCTCAAAACGGTGGAAAAACGGGCAAAAACGGAGCAAAAGAACTCCGGGCTGTCGGATGGTGCACGGGGGCAACCGTGGACCGGGTTCACGGGAACAGGCGGCGGCGGCATGCGCCGGGTGCACGCAAAAAGCGTGCACCGCGCGTTTCGGGCCGGGCCGGTGCACGACCCGAGCGTGCACCGGGTTCACGCGTCGGGCGGCCATGCGGCATGCGCCGGGTGCACACTGTGCGGTGGACCGCGCACTTGCGGGCTGGGCCGGCGCACGCAGTTGTGCACCGGGTTCGCGCCCGCAGGCGGCCGAGCCGTGAGCCGGGTGCACACTGTGTGGTGGACCGCGCCCTTGCGGGCTGGGCCGGCGCACGCAATGGTGCACCTGGTTCGCGCCCTCAGACGGCTAAGCCGTGCACCGGGTGTACGCTTCGGCCATGGACCGCGGTCCGAGGGTTTGCACAGTGAACCCTAATTTCGTTATTTTTTCGCTGTTTTCGCTCCCGTTTCGCGATTTCTTCTCCGTTTTCGCTCCCGTGCGATCCCGGCGACGACCCCGCGAACATGGTAACGACGGCGGCGGCCTCCCGTCTAACAACGGCGGCGGCGGCCTCCCGTTAACCCACTATGTCCCGCCGAAGTCGCCCGAAAAATTCCCGAAAAATTCCCGAAAAATTCCCGGTAATTCTAACGGCTAAACCGACGATCGACGAACAACCAAAACGTCGATCGGAGGTCCGTCAAAAAGAACCCGATTAAAAATCATCGATTAAATTCGATAAAAAACACCGAACACCCCCAATCAAGAACAAGAAGGACGCGGATCAAAACCCGACGGAAAACCACGATGTACGACCTTACAAGAACACGAAAAACCCCCGATTAAATTTTACGGAAGGATCTACAACCACTAACCTCACTTAATCGGAAAATAAAGAACCGATCTTGGTTCTTGCGGCGTCGGAGATCCGGATCCGCTCCCCGTAGACGATGGCGTCTCGTTCTCCGATCTCCGGCACGTAAAACGGGCGATCGGGTTCCTCCGCTTCTTCCTTCTTTTCTTCCGATTAGGGTTTCGCCCTTCTTCTTTTCTTTCTTTTCTCTCCGCTCTTACGGCTAGGGTTAGAATTCTCTTTTCTTACGGCTAGGGCTAGAATTCTCTTTTCTTAACGAGGGAAAAAAACTTATATTATCCAATTACCTTAAATCTTTAATTTCCCCAATTCTGTTATTTTCCGAACCGTACGTAGGAAAAAATCTAATTTCCCCATCACCGGATAATTAATTAATTAGCTTAATTAATTAATTATCCACACGAGATAACCCCCATTATCCACAAACGGGTGCAAGATATTTTGCACGGGTTTCGATGCACGACTACTCACCGCATTACTAAAAATCCCGTTCCGGGGGTTCCCGACATCGGATTTTCGATCCGATCGCACCGTCGGTCATTATTTTTCGCGCTCTTTCGCAGAAAAATACAAGCACCACACACACCGACCGACAAACCAAAAGTAATATTCCCGGAGTACTAAAAGAACACTAAAATAGAAGGAGGGTTAAATATTACAAAATACCGTGTCATTACACCACTCACACTTTATAAAAAGTTTCGTCCCCGAAACTTAAATACAACCCTCGCTAAACAGCTCGGGAAAACACTCCCGCATTTTCGATTCCAGCTTCCACGTCGCCTCGCGTTCCTCGTGGTTGCTCCATTGGACCTTCACGTAAGGGATGGTCCGGTTACGCAGTTTCTTGTCTTCTCGCGCCAGGATCCGCACCGGTGTCTCTTCGACAGTTAGATCCTCCTGAAGCTTGATCGTGGATATGTCCAGGGCGTGAGAGGGATCGGGTAGGTACTTTCGGAGCATCGATACGTGGAACACATTGTGTACTCGGTCCAGGCTTGGCGGCAAGGCCAAGCGATAAGCCACCGGACCCACATGCTCTAGAATCTCAAACGGTCCCACGTACCTCGGGCTTAGTTTCCCTCTCAGACCGAAACGTCGGGTCCCTTTCGAAGGCGACACTCGCAGCAACACATGCTCGCCCACCGCGAATTCCAATTCCCGTCGCCTGCGGTCTGCGTAACTTTTCTGTCTGCTCTGGGCGGTCAGCAATCGCTGCCTGATGAGGCGCACCTTTGCCTCGGTTTCTTCGACCAAATCCGGTCCCAACCATTTGCGCTCTCCCAAGTCATCCCAGCACAAAGGCGACCGACAGCGGCGCCCGTACAAAGCTTCGTATGGCGCCATCTTTATGCTGGCTTGGTAACTGTTATTATAGGCGAATTCCACAAGTGGCAGATATTGAGACCATCCGTCGCCTAGGTCTAGCACGCATGCCCGCAGCATGTCTTCAAGGATCTGAATCACCCGCTCTGATTGTCCGTCTGTTTGCGGGTGATAGGCCGTGCTGAAATGCAGCTTGGTCCCCATTGCTCGCTGCAGACTGTGCCAAAAACTCGACACGAACCGCGTGTCTCTGTCCGACGTGATGGACACCGGTACACCATGCAATCTTACTATCTTATCTATATAGGTTCGTGCCAGCCGCTTCCGGGTCCACGTCGTATGAATCGGCAGGAAGTGGGCGGATTTCGTCAAACGGTCCACTATGACCCATATCGCGTCGTGCCCTTGGGATGATCTCGGAAAACCAGTCACAAAGTCCATCGTGGTCATCTCCCACTTCCACTCCGGCACGGGCAACGGCTGCAACTTCCCAGCTGGGCGCTGGTGTTCGGCCTTCACCTATTGGCATATTAGGCAGTGTGCCACGAATCGAGTCACATCTTCCTTCATCTTGGGCCACCAGAAGGTTTGTTTGACATCCTTGTACATCTTTGTTCCCCCGGGGTGTGCCGCATAAGGTGCGGTATGCGCCTCCCTCAGGATCTCTTCCTTGAGTTCCGGTAGGTCCGGCACGCAGATTCGCCCCCGAAAACATATCGTGCCGTTAGCATTTATCGCAAAATCACCTCCTTGGTCTGTGGGTAGCCTATCACGTACAAGTTGTAGCTGGGTATCCGTCGATTGACCTTCATGGATTCTATCCAATAAGGTTGGTCGGATTACCAGGGTCATAAGTCGTGCGACCGTTCCTGCTGGTACCACCTCCAGTCTTAATTGTGCAAATTTCGCAATCAAACAGTCCTGTTGGGTGGGGGCGTTCGTCGCTGATTCTACCGCCTGCCCTTTGCGGCTCAAGGCATCCGCCACCACATTTGCCTTCCCAGGGTGGTAATGGATGGTTAAATCATAATCCTTTAGTAATTCGAGCCACCGCCTTTGCCGCAAATTCAGTTCCTTCTGGGTGAAAAGGTGCTTTAAGCTCTGATGGTCTGAGTACACGTTGCAGTGTGTTCCATACAGGTAGTGCCCCCATAACTTGAGGACGAAAACAACTGCTGCAAGCTCCAGATCGTGCACGGGGTAGTTCCTCTCGTACTCCTTGAGTTGCCTCGACGCATAAGCTATGACTCTACCCCGTTGCATGAGCACGCCACCGAGACCGCTTCGCGACGCGTCGCAGTACACCTCATAGTCCTCGCCAGGTTCCGGCAGAGCGAGCACCGGGGCTCGCGTGAACTTGTCCTTGAGTTCTTCGAAACTCTTTGGCATTGCTCCGTCCATATGTACTTTTCTCCTTTACGGGTCAGGCGAGTGAGGGGCAAAGCTATCTTGGAGAAGCCTTCCACGAAGCGTCTATAATACCCTGCAAACCCTAGGGAGCTTCGAATCTCAGTTACCGTTGTCGGTCTGGGCCAGTCGGTTACCGAAACAATCTTCTTTGGGTCGACCGCCACCCCAGCAGCCGTCCAATATGCCCCAAAAAGCCCACCTCGCGGTGCCAAAACTCACACTTTATAAGTTTTGGCATATGGTTTCTGATCCCGGAGGGTCTGGGGAATTACCCGCGGGTGTTCCCCATATCCCTTGTCTATGCGAGAGTAGACCGGAACGTTATCTAGAGGACTATCACCGACTGGTCTAAGATGGGCTTGAGTATCCCATTCCTCATGCCCGTGAACACCGCTGGTGCGTTAACGAGTCTAAACGGTATAACCGTAAACTCATGTTGACCATTCCGAGCTCGCAGGGCTGTTCACGGTATGTCATCACCCCGGATCCTAGGCTGGTGATAGCCGGACCGCAGATCAATCTTTGGGAATGCCATTGCTCCCTGTATTTGATCGACTAGATCTATCCGAGGTAGAGGGGTGCTTGTTCTTCTCATGTCGTGATCCATACAGCGCTCGTGAGCGCTACTCGTCTGCTTTCTACCAAGCTTCTTGCCCGAAACAAAGAAGAGCGAGCAGAAGGCGCTCCTACAAGTTAAGTTCACAAGTTCCGGCAAGTCCGGTTCCCGGAGACACGCTTGTAACTTCAAGCAGTCAACTACCGCTTAAAGATTGCCGCGAGTGTCGGCCCCATGCGCTACACCAATAACCTTCACGGAAACCTCATCAGTTCTTAGAGACTAAGAACCCGCCTCACCCTCGCTGGGCAGGCAGGAGTACAGCTGCCTGTCTCAAGGGGTAGCCGGAGGTTCCGACCGAACTTATTCCTACGATGGGAATTTCTTCTATTAACTAGGGTAGGGCGAAAACATGAAGCGAGGTGAAAGTGTGGGACACTTAGGTGTTGACATTAAAGTTCTAGCACGATGATGTGAAGCTCGGGTATTACCTGCTACATCGTGCTCTGCGGATTTGTCCCCTGGTGAGTCATCATGTAGACCCTCCCTTCTCCCGGTTGCTGAGACGAAGGTGTAGATGCTGCTACGGATGATGTCCCCGTTTTCGAGGGGCAGTTGCAACGACAGTGCTCCGGTTTGCCACCTCGAAAGACAATGGTCTTCATTCTGGGGACACTCGGTCACTGGGTGTATTCCGTCACAAATAATGCAAGACTTGTCCACTGGCCTTTGTCCTCCTGTCGGCGCATTCTTGGTTCCTTGTTGCAATCTCGGGTATTTAGGAGACCGGCTCCTCTTGGTATGCCCTCTTCCGAAGTTTGGCCGGGCTCGTTTCTTATCCCTGCTGTGTCCCGAGCTCTCCCGTCGGGCTTGAGAAATCGTAATTCCACGCTCCACCGCGGTGGCTCTATCGACCACCTTGAAGATATCGCTCCATAAGCCATTCACAAAAAGACGGGCCTTGTGAGGTTCATCTCTTATAACAAAGGGAATGCATTTGATCAACCTCACAAATGCTCGTTGATATCCCATAACTGCTCGACTTCCTTGCTTGTGGTGCCTCGGGTCGCCTTCCATCTGCTGCTTGATGCTGTCGGAGAGAAATGCCCCAAACAGTTTTCCTCGAAACGTGGTCCAAGGTGGAAGGGCGGTGCCCTCCGAAGGGTCCGGGCGCACCGTCTTCCACCACTTGCGGGCGTCTCCCTCAAGAAAACGGACTGCCAAAGGGACCCGTTCACCTTCCTCCATTAGCAAAGCTTCGAAGAGCCTTTGCATGGTATCTACCTATTCTCCTACGACCCAAGGGTCGGTCGTATCTCCCTCAAGGAGTCTCCAATAGCGGCTCCCAGCGTAGGTCCCAAAGTTGCTAGTGTTAGTGCCACTGAAGGCGTCGTCGGATGAACCGACGGTATCTCGGTCACCGTGGTCGGAGGAGGGGCTACCATGGTCTCGCTGTCCGCCACCGGCGGTCCCGTCACTGGTGCGGCTGGTCCGGGCAGAGAAGCCTGGGCGACCTCCACTGATGTAGTCGGCTGTTGCGTCAACTGCCGCATCCGTTCCATAAGGGTTGCTAACTGCCCGGCCATCTCTTATAGTTGTTGTCGTAGAAGCTGACACTCTGCCGCTGTTGGCACCGTACTTTCTGCCCCTGCGTTCTCCGCTGATGACCCATTTCGGGCCATTATTCGCTATATACAAAGAAACCACATTAACCCTAAGGTTCCTGGCCTAGCACTTGACCTACAAAACACTAAGGTTACAACCCTTTATTCCCGCACACTCACGTTCTAAGACACCTACGACTTGGTTATCTCATATCCAATTTTGGTGGTAGGATCATGCACTGCGGTTACTGGACACCGACTGTTGTGGTCAAAGCCATTTTTGTCTCTGATACCATAAAATCTGTCACGCCCCGGAGGTCTCAGGATAAGCGGAAAACGTGTATATTTTTTTTTGAATTAGATAATCAACAACCCCGCCTGCCGGTGCGTGCCAGACCCGCCACATATACAAATTCACCCTGCACACGGACAGAGTCTCCTTTGTATATGCACGGCGTCTCAACTACTTTTACATGAATCACATTACACGGCGTTGATCACACAGTCACCGAGAATAAGTACAACAAGTATCAACATTGAAAGAACCTAGGAGTTCGCAAACGGTGTCCACTCGACACCCAAGTCTTTAAAACATCTATGTAATGACACGGTATTTTGTAATATTTAACCCTCCTTCTATTTTAGTGTTCTTTTAGTACTCCGGGAATATTACTTTTGGTTTGTCGGTCGGTGTGTGTGTGGTGCTTGTAATTTTCTGCGAAAGAGCGCGAAAAATAATGACCGACGGTGCGATCGGATCGAAAATCCGATGTCGGGAACCCCCGGAACGGGATTTTTAGTAATGCGGTGAGTAGTCGTGCATCGAAACCCGTGCAAAATATCTTGCACCCGTTTGTGGATAATGGGGGTTATCTCGTGTGGATAATTAATTAATTAAGCTAATTAATTAATTATCCGGTGATGGGGAAATTAGATTTTTTCCTACGTACGGTTCGGAAAATAACAGAATTGGGGAAATTAAAGATTTAAGGTAATTGGATAATATAAGTTTTTTCCCCTCGTTAAGAAAAGAGAATTCTAGCCCTAGCCGTAAGAAAAGAGAATTCTAACCCTAGCCGTAAGAGCGGAGAGAAAAGAAAGAAAAGAAGAAGGGCGAAACCCTAATCGGAAGAAAAGAAGGAAGAAGCGGAGGAACCCGATCGCCCGTTTTACGTGCCGGAGATCGGAGAACGAGACGCCATCGTCTACGGGGAGCGGATCCGGATCTCCGACGCTGCAAGAACCAAGATCGGTTCTTTATTTTCCGATTAAGTGAGGTTAGTGGTTGTAGATCCTTCCGTAAAATTTAATCGGGGGTTTTTCGTGTTCTTGTAAGGTCGTACATCGTGGTTTTCCGTCGGGTTTTGATCCGCGTCCTTCTTGTTCTTGATTGGGGGTGTTCGGTATTTTTTATCGAATTTAATCGATGATTTTTAATCGGGTTCTTTTTGACGGACCTCCGATCGACGTTTTGGTTGTTCGTCGATCGTCGGTTTAGCCGTTAGAATTATCGGAAATTTTTCGGGAATTTTTCGGGAATTTTTCGGGCGACTTCGGCGGGACATAGTGGGTTAACGGGAGGCCGCCGCCGCCGTTGTTAGACGGGAGGCCGCCGCCGTCGTTACCATGTTCACGGGGTCGTCGCCGGGATCGCACGGGAGCGAAAACGGAGAAGAAATCGCGAAACGGGAGCGAAAACGGCGAAAAAATAACGAAATTAGGGTTTACTGTGCAAACCCTCGGACCGCGGTCCATGGCCGAAGCGTACACCCGGTGCACGTCTTAGCCGCCTGAGGGCGCGAACCCGGTGCACCATTGCGTGCGCCGGCCCAGCCCGCAAGGGCGCGGTCCACCGCACAGTGTGAACCCGGCTCACGGCTCGGCCGCCTGCGGGCGCGAACCCGGTGCACAACTGCGTGCGCCGGCCCAGCCCGCAAGTGCGCGGTCCACCGCACGGTGTGCACCCGGCGCATGCCGCATGGCCACCCGACGCGTGAACCCGGTGCACGCACTGGTCGTGCACCGGCCCGGCCCGAAACGCGCGGTGCACGCTTTTTGCGTGCACCCGGCGCATGCCGTCGCCGCCTGTTCCCGTGAACCCGGTCCACGGTTGCCCCCGTGCACCATCCGACAGCCCGGAGTTCTTTTGCTCCGTTTTTGCCCGTTTTTCCACCGTTTTGAGCGCGGTTTTCGCCGTTGGGATCATTATTTCCGTGGCTTTCATGTCATGGCCGCCTTGGACCTTTTTGGTCACTTTTATTTATTATGTTGGGTGTCGTTTTCGCCGACGCTCCGCGCCTCGACGAAATTGTCGGGGGCGCGCCGTCGGGACTCTTTCCTCATCGTTTTGCCGTCGGGGCCCTCCTGGTTTAACCTTTGATACCCGAGTGGGCTATCGGTTGAGGAATGGATTTTGTTGGGTTCCGTTAGCGGTTTTGGGTTCCGACGGAGTCCGCGACGAAGTGGTCGCGGTCCGGTTGTTGATAGTCTTCGATGTTTTCGGTTTTACTCGATGGTTTTGACTTGTTGGTTTCGATTGACGTCGCGGTCCCCTAGGTATGATGATTTTGGTTCTGAGGGTTCATTGTTGCAGTGGGTGGGGACCACTGATTTAACCTAAATAGGGTAAGGTGTTAATTTGACCTTGTGGACTTTTCTTAGGTCCAGGTGTGCAGCGGGAAAGTGCCGAGACTCGTAGTGCCCCGATTTTTCCGCGACCAGGTGGGTTCTTTGCATCAAGTGCTGTAAGTGCATTGAGTGCAACATGTCATTAAAATGTTTATTGCTAACCGGTTAATAAAGTAGATGACAGATGCTAATCCTTCGCATATTTTTGTAAAAATTAATCTACGCCGATTTCGGCATCCCTGTTTTGAATGCTGCACGTACACTGGCGGAATAGGCCCCCGCAATGGTGTACTTTTCCGGAGAAGTGGTCAGAAGGACCCGTGTGCCCCACGTGTGATGGTTGGGGACCACTTCACGATGGCTAAACGTGTCGCCCACGCATCGTGAAGGGGTTAGAGCTTCAAATGTTCCGTGGGGAGGTCGTCGACCTACCCTGACGAAACGGTGTGAAATTAAATAAAGAACATGAGTAAGTTAATTTCAGGACGTTGGATAGCGAAGGTTCCGGTGCGGTGTATTTCCTTCTAAACTCTTGTTTAATATTGTTAAAGCATCTACTTTATTGTCACTGACTTTACCCACTCCGTGACAGGTCCTAATAGGTGTGTACATCGGGACGGTGGTGAGGTGCCGCAGATTTAGCGTGGCCTAATGAGGCCCTTTGTTGAGACTTTTAGTTTGGTTATCTCTCTCTTTCCTCTTTATGCTATTTTGTGTGGTTATGTGGATCATGCTGGATATGTGGACATGGGTTTTTAAAATGTTTAGTTATGGTTAGGTTTCGTGTTAACTGTGCGGCCGTTTTACGATGAAAAAGAATTTCGAAAATGCTTTTCAAAAATAGGGTGTCGTGTGAGCACCACTTTGAAAACCCTGGGGATTTATCCTTTCAAAACAATGTAGCCGCCTGCATGTGAATGTTAGATGTTTTAAAGACTTGGGTGTCGAGTGGACACCGTTTGCGAACTCCTAGGTTCTTTCAATGTTGATACTTGTTGTACTTATTCTCGGTGACTGTGTGATCAACGCCGTGTAATGTGATTCATGTAAAAGTAGTTGAGACGCCGTGCATATACAAAGGAGACTCTGTCCGTGTGCAGGGTGAATTTGTATATGTGGCGGGTCTGGCACGCACCGGCAGGCGGGGTTGTTGATTATCTAATTCAAAAAAAAATATACACGTTTTCCGCTTATCCTGAGACCTCCGGGGCGTGACAGATTTTATGGTATCAGAGACAAAAACGGCTTTGACCACAACAGTCGGTGTCCAGTAACCGCAGTGCATGATCCTACCACCAAAATTGGATATGAGATAACCAAGTCGTAGGTGTCTTAGAACGTGAGTGTGCGGGAATAAAGGGTTGTAACCTTAGTGTTTTGTAGGTCAAGTGCTAGGCCAGGAACCTTAGGGTTAATGTGGTTTCTTTGTATATAGCGAATAATGGCCCGAAATGGGTCATCAGCGGAGAACGCAGGGGCAGAAAGTACGGTGCCAACAGCGGCAGAGTGTCAGCTTCTACGACAACAACTACAAGAGATGGCCGGGCAGTTAGCAACCCTTATGGAACGGATGCGGCAGTTGACGCAACAGCAGACTACATCAGTGGAGGTCGCCCAGGCTTCTCTGCCCGGACCAGCCGCACCAGTGACGGGACCGCCGGTGGCGGACAGCGAGACCATGGTAGCCCCTCCTCCGACCACGGTGACCGAGATACCGTCGGTTCATCCGACGACGCCTTCAGTGGCACTAACACTAGCAACTTTGGGACCTACGCTGGGAGCCGCTATTGGAGACTCCTTGAGGGAGATACGACCGACCCTTGGGTCGTAGGAGAATAGGTAGATACCATGCAAAGGCTCTTCGAAGCTTTGCTAATGGAGGAAGGTGAACGGGTCCCTTTGGCAGTCCGTTTTCTGAGGGAGACGCCCGCAAGTGGTGGAAGACGGTGCGCCCGGACCCTTCGGAGGGCACCGCCCTTCCACCTTGGACCACGTTTCGAGGAAAACTGTTTGGGGCATTTCTCTCCGACAGCATCAAGCAGCAGATGGAAGGCGACCCGAGGCACCACAAGCAAGGAAGTCGAGCAGTTATGGGATATCAACGGGCATTTGTGAGGTTGATCAAATGCATTCCCTTTGTTATAAGAGATGAACCTCACAAGGCCCGTCTTTTGTGAATGGCTTATGGAGCGATATCTTCAAGGTGGTCGATAGAGCCACCGCGGTGGAGCGTGGAATTACGATTTCTCAAGCCCGACGGGAGAGCTCGGGACACAGCAGGGATAAGAAACGAGCCCGGCCAAACTTCGGAAGAGGGCATACCAAGAGGAGCCGGTCTCCTAAATACCCGAGATTGCAACAAGGAACCAAGAATGCGCCGACAGGAGGACAAAGGCCAGTGGACAAGTCTTGCATTATTTGTGACGGAATACACCCAGTGACCGAGTGTCCCCAGAATGAAGACCATTGTCTTTCGAGGTGGCAAACCGGAGCACTGTCGTTGCAACTGCCCCTCGGAAACGGGGACATCATCCGTTGCAGCATCTACACCTTCGTCTCAGCAACCGGGAGAAGGGAGGGTCTACATGATGACTCACCAGGGGACAAATCCGCAGAGCACGATGTAGCAGGTAATACCCGAGCTTCACATCATCGTGCTAGAACTTTAATGTCAACACCTAAGTGTCCCACACTTTCACCTCGCTTCATGTTTTCGCCCTACCCTAGTTAATAGAAGAAATTCCCATAGTAGGAATAAGTTCGGTCGGAACCTCGGTACCCCTTGAG
>JAQOTM010000234.1:265313-291297 GCA_029168755.2 Tillandsia fasciculata | reverse complement strand
GGTTACGGAATTTGAGTTGGCGTATTTCGTGATTGTATTAAGTCTTGAAGATTGAAGATGAAGAAACTTTGGATCATATACCTCAATCTCAAGAAAGAAGAATTCAAAAGGATCAGGTACGTTTAACTAAATAATTTTGATGATCCGAATACTTCTTATAGTGTAGAAACACCTGGAAGAGGTTTTAATTGCTTATTCATCAAAAACTGGACATGGGACATGTTCAGGATCCGGATCGTGGACTTTCAATCCGGATCCCGAAAGGTGTTCGTTCATACATTGCTGCAATCCGGATCATAGCTTGGGCATCCGGATCCCGAATGGGGTGTTTTGTGAAAATGTATGAACGATCCGGATCGTGGATTATGATCCGGATCCCGAACAGGCGATTTTCTGGAAACTGCATTCTGTGCGTCTGCGATCCGGATCGTGGCTTATGCCAATCCGGATCGCCGTCGGTAAAACTTTCCAGAAAAGTTTGTTTTTGATCCGAATATTCTTCCTAGGGTTTCTAACCTATAAATAGCCCTTCCATTTCATTTCTAGGGCATCGGAAAAGAGCCGTCATTTTCAAATATCATTTTATACGGCCTTAGATCCACATATAGAGAAGAACGGAAATCATTAGATCTATTCTATGGTTCTTCATCTATATTGATTAGTTTGATTCTAGGTTTTCATACTCATATCTTGAGTTGAATCAAACTAATGAATACTTAGATGGTATTTCCGATCTACTCTTGATCTAAGTATTCGGCGGATCATCACCACCCAAACAAACAACGATTTACCCCAAAATCGGCGCGTGGACTCGCGTGGCCTTGTGGATTCAAGGTGCATCGCTCTCGTGGATTCGGAGCGAGGTGCGTTCGTGGATTCGAAGCGTGCCATTGGGTGAAGACCGTGGATTCGTTCGGACGTCGTGGACTCGACGTTGGACGCTGTGGATTCAGCGTTGGCGGCGGATCGTGGATTCGAGAAGCGTCGTGGAGCGAGCGGAGAAGATCGACTAGGGGCGTATGGTAAAAGGTTGAGTCGTCTGTGAGTACGTTATATCACCTTGTACGTGTGTTAACTCTAGTGGATTTCGCCGTGTTATCGGTCCCGTGGTTTTTTACTCCGGTTTGGAGTTTTCCACGTAAAAATCTTGTGTGTTCTTTTATTTTTCCGCATTGGGTTTTATCGCACAATGATTTTTTGAGTGTTTATTGTTTACACCTATTCACCCCCCTCTAGGTGTTTTTTCCCCTATTAGATCCTTATTAACCTAAACCCAACAAGTGGTATCAGAGCGGGAATAGGGTTGTAAACAATGGTTGAAGGTGGAAACATCAATCGACCCCCTTTCTTTGATGGAACTAATTATGCGTACTGGAAAGTACGGATGAAAGCTTTCTTAATTTCCATCGACGAAAGGGTGTGGCAATCAATTGAATTAGGATGGTCTAATCCAACTGAAATTTTAGATGATGTTCGCACCTTAAAACCTAGGTCGAAATGGACCAAGGAAGAGATAGACTTATCTTCTTACAATGGCAAAGGGATTAATGCTCTATTTAATGCTTTGTCACAAACTGAGTTCTCTCGCGTCTCGGCATGTGAGACTGCGAAAGAAATCTGGGATGTTCTTCAAGTTACGCATGAGGGAACTAACTTAGTGAAGATTCAGAAACTGCAAATGCTTACGAGCAAGTTTGACTCTATCTCTATGGCAGAGAATGAATCCTTCACTGACTATTACACACGATTGCAAGACATCGTGAACTCATGTGCTAACTTGGGAGAGAAGATTCCAGAATTTAAAGTTGTAAGAAAAATTCTAAGAACTCTTCCTGAACGATTTCGCCCGAAGGTTGCAGCCATTGAAACAATTAAACACCCGGACGAAATGCGTGTAGAAGAATTAGTAGGTGCTTTACAAACTTATGAAATGACTTTTCCTACTAACTATTCTTCTGGAAAGGCATCCTCTTCTAAGTCTTCAGGTTACGCATTGAAATCAACTAAAGAAGAAGACGCGGATTCATCCTCCTCGGACGACGACGAGAACATTTCTATGGAGGACTTTGAGAAGCAGCTCGCTCTCTTGACAAGGAAGTTTCGCCGCAACTTTCGAAGGGGAAATTCAAGCAAAACTCCATCCTTCGGAAAGTCGAAGAAAGGCAAGGGATTCTTCAAGCTACAAGTCAAGAAGCCAAGAGAACTTCTCAAAGGATAAGAAAAGTTCTGAGGGACAAGTTCAGTGTTTCAAATGTCGAGGCTACGGCCACATAGCAACGGAATGTCCCAACAAGAATCCGGCTAAGAAGAAAGCGATGCAAGCAGTCACTTGGGATGACAACTCCACGTCAAATGAGTCATCGTCAAGTGATGAAGAAGACAACGCGACAGCTTTCCACGCGTCCACCAAACCTTCATCCTTCATGTGCTTAATGGCAAGTACATCCGACTCACTGTCCAACTCCACTGTGGAAAAGATTGCAACGGACGATGAGTCAGATAATTCGGAAGGTGAAGATTTTGTTTTAGCCTACCATCAACTTTTGAGGGATTCAAAGAAACTGGCTAAACAAAACAAGGGGTTGAAAGAGAGATTACTGGATCTTGAAGATGAAGTAAAAAGAGTAACCTCTATCTCAACCGATCTTGAAGTGGAAAGGGACAATCTGATTAAGACAAATGTTTCCCTTCAAGAGTCCAATGAGCATTTCGAGAAGAGTTATGTAGACATGGTGAACAAAGCGAATTACTTCTTGAAGCTCTACGGCGAGGCCCGACAGGAAAAATTGAAATGACAGAGACCATACGCCAACTAAAGGATGACTTACAGAGATTTTCTTCTGGAAGGAGTAAGTTGGACAGACTCCTTGGTCTCGGTCAAAGAAACAAGTTCGGCCTCGGATACACTCAAACTGGAGACATTCCAAGTTCGAGTGGTACGGTATTTGTGCCTCGTCGGTATCTCCTCCTCCGACACCGGTGTTCACGCCAAGCAACGACAACGAACCTACTACATCATCTTCGGAATCGACAAGAACCAAGGTATGTTTTCGTTGTGGCATTTCAGGGCACATCAGAAGAAACTGCAAGACTGGAGCCAAACGCACACCTCAAGAACATCTTGCAACAACTACCAAAAGGGCTATTCCTCGGAAAACAACTCCAATCAAATTGACGGAAAAGAGCCTTGGTAGTACATCGCTCAAGACGACATCATCAAGGAGCAGCAATTCTTCAAGCAAGACGCCCTCACCTAGGAAATCAACTTCACGAGCATTACAGACGCATACCAAAAAGGTTTGGGTGCGCAAAGGTGAGATCTTTCCCTGTCTTGCTACCAATGTTTCCTTGCATGCATATGATAGTTCGTCTTGGTACTTGGATAGCGGGTGTTCCCGTCATATGACCGGCGATAAAAACTGTTTTCAAACTTTTGAGAAAAACTCCGGAGGACTTGTTGTTTTCGGAGATGGTCGGTCTTCCAAAATTGTTGGAAAGGGAACGGTAGCTATTCCAGATGGCCCGGTTCTAGATAATGTATTATTTGTTCATGGCCTAAAGACTAACCTCATAAGCATAAGTCAACTGTGTGATAGTGGTTATTCAGTTAATTTTTCATCTGATAAATGCACTGTAACTGACTTGAACCATGCTTTCTTTTTAAAGGGGGTTAGATCAGAAAACAACTGTTATGTAGTTCCTTCTAAAATTTCTGAAAAATGTAACCTAGCATCTTTGAAAAATGAAACACTTTGGCATGAAAGGCTAGGTCACATAAACTTTAAGGAACTTCTAGAATTTCAAATAAAGATGTGGTCAAAGGGGTTCCGAAACTTTCTTTTGAACAAAACCTTGTGTGTGGCGGTTGCCAAAAGGGAAAACAGTCTAGGACTGCACACAAGAATTTGAACCACATAGGTACAAAACGGCCTTTGGAACTTTTGCATATGGACTTAATGGGGCCAACTCGTCAACCATCTCTGGGAGGTAAATGGTATATTTTCTTATTGGTTGATGATTTTTCTAGATATACTTGGGTAGCCTTTCTAAAAGAAAAAGCTGATACCTTTGATTCTTTTCTCGAAATCTGCAATCGTATTATGATAGAAAAGAATGAAAGGATTACTCGAGTTAGGAGTGATAGAGGTGGTGAATTCATAAATTCTAAATTCATTGATTTTTGTGTTTCTAATGGCATTAAACATGAATTCTCCGCACCTTACACACCTCAACAAAATGGTGTAGTCGAGCGCAAAAACAGGGTCGTACAGGAGATGGCTCGTGTTATGCTTCATAGCCGGAACCTTCCTTTATATTTTTGGGCTGAAGCGGTGAACACGGCTGTCTATGTTATCAATCGAGTGTATTTGCGCCCGGGGACTTTTAATACACCATATGAACTATGGTTTTGTAGAAAACCTAACATCAAATATTTTCGTATTTTTGGGAGTCGGTGTTTTATTTTACGTGATCGCGAAAATCTTGGAAAATTTGACTCTCGAAGTGACGAAGGGATTTTCTTAGGTTATTCTACAAACAGCAGAGCATATCGAGTTTTTAACTTAGAATCTAAGACGATCGTAGAATCGATAAATGTTAAGGTAGATGAAGCTTTTCATTTTGAATCTGAAAAATCTACCCTCGATATCTCTCTTGATGATGATACACCTGCTAATGCATCTTCTTCTAACAATTCTTTCGATAATAATGTTGATGCATCTAACGGTTCTTCAAGCTCATGTGATGTGCAGGAATCATCTCGTGTACCTCCGCCTACTCCTCTACCTCAAACGTTACGCATCTCCAAGGATCACCCTGAATCGAACATAATTGGAGATCCACAAGAAGGAGTTAGAACACGGAGACAATTGGTTTGCGGATTTGCATGCTATGTATCTCAAATCGAACCAAGGAATTGATGAAGCTCTCCAAGATGATTATTGGATTAAAGCAATGCAGGAAGAGCTCCATCAATTCGAGCGAAACAAAGTCTGGGAACTGACGAAGCCTCCGAAGCAACACAATGTGATAGGTACCAAATGGATCTTCAAGAACAAGAAAAACGAAGAAGGTACTATCATCCGGAACAAAGCAAGGTTAGTTGCTCAAGGCTATTCTCAAGTAGAAGGTATAGACTTTGATGAAACCTTCGCCCCTGTAGCTAGACTCGAGTCCATTCGTATACTGTTTGCGATTGCTTGTCATTTTAAAATCAAATTATTTCAAATGGACGTTAAGAGCGCCTTTTTAAATGGATTTTTAAATGAGGAAGTTTATGTAGCTCAACCGAAAGGTTTTGTGGATCATAAACTACCTAACCATGTTTTTCGACTGAAAAAGGCTCTTTACGGTCTGAAACAAGCACCGCGAGCATGGTACGAAAGGTTGACAAAGCACCTTTTGGAAAAGGGCTACACTCGAGGGGGAGCTGACAGGACTCTCTTTGTGAAGCATTATCAAAACAATTTCATAGTTGCTCAAATCTATGTTGATGACATTGTTTTTGGAGCAACAAGAAATAATGATGCTTCTAAATTCGCGGAGACCATGGAAAGCGAATTTGAGATGTCCATGATGGGCGAGTTGAATTATTTTCTTGGATTACAAGTTAAGCAGAACGATGAAGGAATTCACTTGTGTCAATCCAAGTATGCATTGGAGTTGGTCAAAAAGTTTGACCTTGAAAATTCTAAAGATTTTCCAACTCCAATGGGAACTAGCCATAAGGGACTTGGAAGTGAATCACAAAGTGAGAATGTAGACGAGAAACTGTACCGCAGTATGATTGGAAGTCTACTATATCTCACGGCTAGTCGCCCGGATATATCCTTCAGTGTTGGGATTTGTGCGAGATATCAATCAGCACCGAAGGAGGTTCACCTGAAAGCGGTGAAACGGATCATCCGGTATATCAAAGGTACAATCAATTTCGGAATTTGGTATCCTATGGGAACGACTTTGGATATTGTTGGATACTCAGATGCCGATTGGGCTGGATCGGTGGATGACCGGAAAAGCACGAGTGGTGCATGCTTCTATCTTGGCCACTGCCTTGTTGCATGGCACAGTAAGAAACAGAACTGCATAGCACTCTCGACTGCCGAAGCGGAGTACATTTCTGCAGGAAGTTGCTCAACCCAATTGATTTGGATGAAGAGCGTGTTGAGTGATTTCCGAATTTCAACATCTTCGGTAACCATTTTATGTGACAACACTAGTGCCATTAACATTTCTAAAAACCCTGTGTTGCACTCTAGAACAAAACATATTGAACTTAGATATCATTTTCTTAGAGAGCTAGTTGAATCAAACATTCTTCAACTGTCATATATTTCAACTGAAGATCAATTAGCCGACATCTTAACAAAACCTTTGGATCAAAAACGTTTCATTCACTTGCGAAAAGCAATTGGCATGCTTTCCTTGAAATAAACTCTTTTTGAAACCTTTGCTTAGATTAGGTTTTGTTTTTGTTTTGTTTTTGTTTTGTTCTTTATCTATGTTCTGTACATAGCACACTAATTGAGCATACATCATAATTGACTTTAATTGCATCCTTTTATGCATTTAGAAATTTATTATGTTTTTGATGTCATAATGTTTCAATGTTGCAATGATCATTTACGTTAATTAAACCATCTTTCTGTGATCAAAGTCAATTTCTCTCTCAATGATCTCTTGGTATAGTCATTATCATATTTGATTGCTTAGTCGAGTATGAATTCGAGATCAATGGTTTGGTTGAATACTTATATATTAAATAATTGATAGCCAATTGAGGGGGAGTCAATGAAATGTGAAATGCTCAAAAGATGTGGAAAGAGTTACATCCCAGTGAGGAGTGTGAAAACTACCACCACATGGAGAAAATGAAAGAAAAAGAAACTCCATGAATGAAAAGCAAATTTTGTTTGAAAAATTGTTGATGAACTCATATTGAAATACTTGACTCAGTCGTATTTCATGGTTGGTATAAGGTGGGATTTTTGATTTAAGATGCTCAAAGAGCCACTCCTTCAACAGATTGTCTAGATATATTATTTAACTTATCTGGGATTTCAAACATCTATTGATCTTGGTACTTCATTTTCTTTACTGAAATTGATGATTTGATAAAGACATTACACATAGGATCAAGATAGATGTAATTGAAGTTGTTCAACTTTAAGTGTTTTAACTTTCGTAAATCTTCGTTTCATTTTTGGATATTATTGATAGATTTTTCATAATCTATTTCTTGTTGTGTGAAACGATGTCATTTGTTTAAAGTTGACATGATAATGTGCTTACATACTTTTTCTGGATTTTACTGTATTTTTCTTAATTTTTCTGAAGAAAAAGGTGTAGCCGATCCGGATCGTGGCAAGTGATCCGGATCCCGAACGCAGGATTTTTCCCGCGTGTGGCCGGTCCGGATCACATTCTCGGCCGATCCGGATCGCGGCTAGGGTTCTATATAGAAACTTTCAGATTCGAGATTTCTTAACCCTAATTTCTGGTTTTCAAGCTTCTAGAGTTTCTCTCTCTAGATTTCTTGCTTCCTGGTGCTTCAAAACTCAAAGTTCTTGGATTCAAGTAAGTTTTCATGATCAAAACTCGGTTTTTCACAGTTTTTTTTTTTTTCATCAAACCTAGTGGAGTTGTAAAGTTTTGGTTTTCGTGTTTGTGAATGTTTTTTGATGAAATTGTCTTTTGAGAATAAGAAACTCTTGGCTCAATTAGTTTTACTTTTAGCTGGGATTTCACTTGTTTAACGTGTTTTTAGGCTTCGATTTCTAAAAATTCGGTATAAGGGCATAAAAGAGGAATTTTTGTAAATCATGGATTTGATCTTTTTTTTAAAATTCTTTTTGGAAAACTAATTTGATTCTTGGCTTCTCTATATGATTATGATTGTCTAGGTGCAAATTTTTCAAATTTTTCAAAATTGACGATTTTTCATATTATTCTTGAGTTGGTCTTCACAGGACATTTTCTAAAAACTCAAAGCACTGACAAAATGGTGATCACCTGGATCATTTCCTGCTCACTGCCATGGTTCATGTGAAGGACTCTGCAAAGCCGAAGAGAAGCAAGAGGACAAAAAGAGCAAAAGCTGACTCCGATACTGAATCGGAAACTGAATCGATTGACTGGGACAAAAAATGAACAAACATTGAAGTGAAGGGCTGTCCCAACTGCTGAAAGGGGAAGGCTCCTGCTGAAGCTCCCAAATCTAAACCTCCTCCTACGCATCAGAAAGGAAAGGCGCCAATGGGAGCCTACCGGAAAAAGAAGTGAAAACCTCGGCAAGGAAAAGAAGTGGGTGCCCAAGGCATTTCAATCAATGAACCTATGGACAACCTGCCACCATTTCAGGGATCGTCAGCTCCACACGAATCAAAGATTTTGAAAAGAGGGAATGCATAGGAGAACGACATGTCAATGTACAACAGATGATGAGGGATATCTGCAGAGTTTGGAGCTCTGTTTGATCAAGTTGGTCTTGGTCCGATCTGCAATTTTTCTGAGAAAACTGGGTACTGTCCACACTCAGTTCGGATCTTCTATCAGAATGCAGCAGGTCTTATTGATGAAGCTGATGGACGCCGAGAATTTCATACCTTTGTAAAAGGTATCAAGATCAAAGTCACTCCCCAACTGATTGGAGAGGTGCTCGGTATGACAGCCATCTCAGACGGAGTTCATTATTTGAAGACTCAGGTCTTCACAGCCAAATCTTGGAGAATAGTAGTAATGGAACCTGCTCTCCGGATACTACGTCTGCCGGAAATTCAGTTTACTCCAGGGAACTCAAGAAGGAGTACAAGTACTTAAACTTCATTATTTGCTACAACATTCTTCCCAACATGAACACGAAAATCGTCCGATGGGATAGGTTGCTATTTCTTTATCTTCTTGGAAATCCATCTGCGACAATGGGAGCAAACCTGAACATCCCCTACCTCATTTGGAATAGGATGACGCGGTATGTCGAACACTCACATCCTCTGAGCGACTACCATATCCAATGATTATAATGCGCATCCTTAGGAGATTTAAGGTGGATACGAGCGCGAGTTCGTATTTGTATAGTTTGGGGACAATAAATGAGACAACCATTGTCAAGTCTTTGACAACAAAGCAGGATGATCCCCCTTCTCCTCCAATTGGCCAACGAGTTCGAACTCATGCAACTTCTTCCACTGCCCCCGTTCCTCCGAAACAGAAGGCACCTGCATCTACTTCGGACGATGATGCCTCGGTGACATCCATCTACAAAGAACAGCAGCGGCTTTCAAATGAACAAGAACGTATGTCCGCTGAATTTTCTGAAATGAAAGGCGATCTTCATGTTATGAAAAACGAGATGGAAATTATCACAGCTTCTCAAGTCACTTTGACCAAGTCAGTTTCTTCAGTAAAGAAACTTGTGAAGAAGCTGTTTGCGAAAATGGGTTGCACGACCTCGGATGACTCCGACTCTCAGGAGTAAATCTGTGTTATAATCATTTTCCTCTGACTTTGCTTTTTGTTCTGTTTTGCAGGTTTATGATGTGTGTTTATGTTGTTAACTCTCCTTTTGTTGTAATTATTTGGCTTTGTGTTTGTGACAAAAAGGGGGAGAGAGTTAGCGAAAACAATGAACAATGAAAACAATGATATATCAAGGTAAAAGGTAAGTAAGGTAAGTATGAATATGAATCTCAACTCAACTTTGTTTTTCTTTTGTGGATTGTGACATGCTTCTATACTAACTATTTGACTAACTATTTGGGCATGTAATATGACTAACAAGTTGGTGTTGGACTAACATACTTTGACATTTGGTTTTCAACTGCTTAGAAGATATGTTGGTTTTAACTATGTTTCTTTCACATATCTGATTCTTTTAAATGTCATGGTGAGATCAAACTCTATCTCTGCACTTGGTTTTTTCTATGTTCCAATTCTTGAGGTATCTAACGAATTTGTTTGTCAAGAATGTTTTCTGTGTGCAGAGGTTACAGATGTCTAAGTCTAGAGTCTGTCTTAGGAGTTTATCTCATGTATTTAATTCCTGGAACTCTTTTGTAAATTTTTGTTGTATGGTGATAGCAACAAAAATATCTTTTTGAATTTTCTTTGTGGATCTGTGTTTTGTCACGAAACCGCCAAAGGGGGAGATTGTTACGGAATTTGAGTTGGCGTATTTCGTGATTGTTTAAGTCTTGAGGATTGAAGATGAAGAAACTGTGGATCATATACCTCAATCTCAAGAAAGAAGAATTCAAAAGGATCAGGTACGTTTAACTAAATAATTTTGATGATCCGAATACTTCTTATAGTGTAGAAACACCTGGAAGAGGTTTTAATTGCTTATTCATCAAAAACTGGACATGGGACATGTTCAGGATCCGGATCGTGGACTTTCAATCCGGATCCCGAAAGGTGTTCGTTCATACATTGCTGCAATCCGGATCATAGCTTGGGCAGTCCGGATCCCGAATGGGGTGTTTTGTGAAAATGTATGAACGATCCGGATCGTGGATTATGATCCGGATCCCGAACAGGCGATTTTCTGGAAACTGCATTCTGTGCGTCTGCGATCCGGATCGTGGCTTATGCAATCCGGATCGCCGTCGGTAAAACTTTCCAGAAAAGTTTGTTTTTGATCCGAATATTCTTCCTAGGGTTTCTAACCTATATATAGCCCTTCCATTTCATTTCTAGGGCATCGGAAAAAGAGCCGTCATTTTCAAATATCATTTTATACGGCCTTAGATCCACATATAGAGAAGAACGGAAATCATTAGATCTATTTAATGGTTCTTCATCTATATTGATTAGTTTGATTCTAGGTTTTCATACTCATATCTTGAGTTGAATCAAACTAATGAATACTTAGATGGTATTTCCGATCTACTCTTGATCTAAGTATTCGGCGGATCATCACCACCCAAACAAACAACGATTTATCCCAAAATCGGCGCGTGGACTCGCGTGGCCTTGTGGATTCAAGGTGTTATCGCTCTCGTGGATTCGGAGCGAGGTGCGTTCGTGGATTCGAAGCGTGCCATTGGGTGAAGACCGTGGATTCGGTCGGACGTCGTGGATTCGACGTTGGACGCTGTGGATTCAGCGTTGGCGGCGCAAATCGTGGATTCGAGAAGCGTTGCGGAGCGAGCGGAGAAGATCGACTAGGGGCGTATGGTAAAAGGTTGAGTCGTCTGTGAGTACGTTATATCACCTTGTACGTGTGTTAACTCTAGTGGATTTCGCCGTGTTATCGGTCCCGTGGTTTTTTACTCCGGTTTGGAGTTTTCCACGTAAAAATCTTGTGTGTTCTTTTATTTTTCCGCATTGGGTTTTATCGCACAAAGATTTTTGAGTGTTTATTGTTTACACCTATTCACCCCCCTCTAGGTGTTTTTTCCCCTATTAGATCCTTATTAACCTAAACCCAACAACCTCAGCCATCACGGCCTCTCCACACTCCACATACAAGGCCTGCTCCATCGAAGCCTCCAAGGTCTGCAGTCTGCGGGAGCGGACGAACTAATAGATGTCTCTGCGCAGTCCCCTCTCAAACATATAGATGCGGTGACTCTCATCTCTGGCCACATGAGGCAAACATGCCAACAGCTGGTTGAATTCAGCTATGTACACGTGCACTGGCCTATCTCCCTGGCGGAGATTCTTCAACTGCTCCTCCAGTCTCTGTCTGACACTCTCAGGGAAGAATGCTCCAAGCAACATGCTGCGAAACTCGTCCCATGAAAGAATCTGCGCCCCAGGTGGACCGGCTGGTCGCACACGCCGCCACCACGCCTCGGCGTTGCTCTCCAGGAAGTGTGTAGCCAGCATAACTCGAAACCTCTCGTCGACAAATAGGCTCTCAAAGTGGCGCTCCATGGCTGATATCCAAGACTCGGCCGCCCACGGCTCAGCACTCATACCCGAGAAGCGGGGCGGATCAAACTGGCGAAACCTCATCAACAAGTCCACCACCTCCCGCTGCTCCGCCGAAGTCAACGATCCAGATGCCCTAACCGGTAGTCTACTCGAAACCGGCTCAACAGGAACCGCCGGTGCAGGCTGCACAACAGGGGGTGCCACAACAGGGGAAGAAGGCACCGGCGAAGTCTCAGGGGGTGCAACTGCCGGCTGTGCTCTCTGCTCCATCATGAGCATCAGTCGCGCCACTGCCTCCTCCTGGCGTCGGGTCGCCTCAGCCATCTGTGCCATCTGGGCACGGAGCTCCCGAATCTCTGCCTGATGTCCTCGCCCCGAGTCCTCCTGCTCGGGCTCTGAGGACGAAGGCTGCGAGCGCGTCACCATCGAACGTCGAGGAGGCATCCCCACCTGAGGGACAAGGCAAACAATCAGAACCAGAAACAGCACTCGACCCAATCTAGCGAAAGTCAAAAGGCATGTCCCCCTTCCCGAAGCACTATGTTGTCTGCAGCCAACATAGTCGCCACAGAAGGAAGGCATGTCTATCACTAATCCAAATCCACTCGGGAGAGTTAGACACCCAATCAAGACTTTCGCTAAAAATCTCGGCTCTCACGTGGGTCATCCTAGGGTTCAACCATAAGCCTAGGGTTCCTAAGTCCTCAAAGACCTACATCCTAGGCTCTGATACCACTCTAATCTGTCACGCCCCGGGGTCGGAACTGTACCCCGGGCTCGCCAACAAATCCGCCGCCCCTACGGGAAGCCCCGTAGAGACGTAGCGTCTAACCTGCAACAATAGAACAACTATACTAACAGATATCAGAGCTGTAAAAGAAAACTAACTATGAACAGAAAGTAGAACAGTCTCTCAAAAAATATACATAACATCCTCACCAGAATACAGAAGTCTCTCAAAAGAAACAAAAGAGTACAACTCGATCCCTCACTACATGATCTCTCAAACATGACACAACCAGAATAGCCACCAGGGGTACCTCTATCATACACTGAAGCTGAAAGGGGGGAAGGGATCTATCTCGCGACTCCCTTACCTCGGTCTGAAGGAGCTAGATCAGCAGCTGGTGGAGCAGGAACTGGAGCTGAAGTCCCTGGGAAAAAGACACCACGACGGGTGTGAGAACTACATCCCACCGTAGTTCTCAGTGGGTGCCGCCAACAAGCCCGACGGTCTGCCCACTAAGTCTACTAGAGGCATAAAGTAACAAAAGAAAGTGTTGTATATAAAAACAGGAAAAGTAAAATCTACAGCTACTATGCCTCTATCTAGATGCTCAAGGAGTAGGACAGAAGGAACAATATGCCACTACTAGTACTCATCTCTAACCCAATCCAAATCGACTGCCGCATCGGGTCCAGTCAAACCTGCGCCTACCTACCTCTGTAGGTATGTCCGTAGCTGCCAAAACTGGCTCAGCTAGAGGGACAGTGTCCATGACTGCCAAAACTGGCTCAGCCAGAGGGACACAAGCATCGGCAAGCCGCGATAGAAGTATCAGGCCCAACTCCGGAGTGGCACTCGTGGGGAGCGACCCCATCGACCAAAGTATCAGCGCATCTCTGTCGAGCTCAAATATGGCTCCTGCAGGCTATGATCCCATCACTGTCTCACTCACTAACTAAGAATCCACACTGTCCCAATGACAATCTCCCAAGATCCCAGATCCATCATCACTATCACTATCACGATGCAAACTGGTCTACAGACTGCTACTGACCTCACTCGGTCCCCAGACGCGAGTGAAAAAGCATCCACAGCTAATAGACCTCCCAGCCCATGACTCGGGGAAAACCACTATGTCCAGAATGACAAGAGTACAACTACTGTGGGAGAGCTAAAGTGATGAATAAATCTAACACATGTTCAAGCTTACTGTAGTTTACTTGTGCAAGATAATTAATTAAATAACAAGTATGCTAAATTAAGTTTTCGTGTTGCAAAATTTACAAAAAGGTCATCAGATCTAACAACTAACAACTGTGGTTACAACATACAGTTTTAAGGGATATTGGAGTCATTTACTAGCATGCATGCAACTACAATCGTAGAATTAGAGTACAGTCCATAGATTTTGAAAGCAAGAACACCCACCTGAACGCGCTAACTGTCCGGGATTGTCACGCCCCGGGGTCGAAACTGCGACCCGGACTCGCCAACAGATCCGCCACCTATGCTAAAACCCGCATAGGCGAAGCGTCTAACCTGCAAAAGATAGTACTATATGTCACGCCCCGGGGTCGAAACTGCGACCCGGGTTCGCCAACAGATCCGCCACCTATGCCAAACCCGCATAGGCAAAGCGTCCTACCTGCAAAAAGAGCTACAGCTAAACATATATCAGAGCTAAAAGATAAAACTGCTATAGAAATAAAATCAACCACTGTACATCTGAAGATAAAACAACAAGGTCCATCTCCCAAAAGATAATCATACAATAACCTCGAGTACAAAACTCATAACTCAACAGGGAGATATCTCAATACAATATCAGTGTACAAGCTCTCAATACATCATATCCTCACTACATCAGTCTCTCAAAAGGGAAAATAAAAACCAATCTACCGACTAAACTGAAGATCTCCTCAAAAGGGGGGTACCGCTACTCTCCAAAGATGGGTCTGGATTTAGCTCGCTACTCCCTCACCACGATCAGCAACCACAAAACGGCAACACCCGCCAAGACTCTGCAAAACAAAGGAGAGAAAGGACAAAAAGGGGAAAAACCCCCGACGGGCGTGAGAACTACGCAAAAAGGGAGTTCTCAGTGGGTATCGCCACTAGGCCCGACGATCAGCCCACCAAGACTACTAGAGGCAAAAGATAACTAAAGCAGTAAAACTGAAAGGAGAAGCGGGAAACACTCTACAGCTACCATGCCTCTACCAACAATGCTCAAATGGGGAAAACACTGATAAAGATATGCAACACTCGCACACGAGGTACTCAATCGACCCAATCGAGCTGACTGCCACATGGGGTCCAGTCAAACCTGCGCCCACCTACAACCACCTCCCGCTGACGGGCAGGAATTACGTAGGGCGTCCAAACGGACTAACTCGCTATCGAGTAGTGTCTCATGCAGGCCATAGTCAAAATCCATGCCCTCTCTCTCAGAACGGATAGACTCCAGATGAACAACCTCTCGCGCAATGGACAACGAACTCACATCGACCACGGGACCACCGTCAATCCCCAAACGGTTCCCGACAACACTAGCACTGGTCTATGCATAGCCGCTAGACTCCACTCCGTCCCCCTGACACGAGTGCAACAATAAAGTAAATATCTGTAATAAACCCAATCTGATGTCACCAGTAAACACTGGTACTGCCTGCTCTGCTGTCGAACTCAAGAACCCAGCATGGTGCCCGGCGCTCACACCGTGGAACTCAAGAAACCAGCATGGTGCCCGGCGCTCACACCGTGGAAAGCCTACTCCGGAGTGGCACTCGAGGGGAGCGACCCACACGAGTAAAGTATCACTGTATCACGCATCACTGCATCAAATATCACTGTATCAAGTATCACTGTATAGCAGGACTGGATCAAGACCAAGATCAAGTGGGAAAAACCCTCCACAAAAAGGGAAACCCGATCCCCAACTGAAATAACTGGAAACAATAAGTGGAAAACTCCAACCACTAGAGAAGCCTGATACCCAATCTGATGCATAAACAATCTCCGGTCAACCGCCCAATGTCCGCGGCTGCCGCAATATCCCATGAACCACTACCTATCACAATCCGGCACAACCTGTCCCCGACACTGAGACCCCAGCTATACTATCACAAATCCCTGCTCGAACCCGAGCCACGCGAATCTAGTATCTAGAAAGAAAAGGAGAAGAACAAACATGGTTTCTCCTAAGTCATATCCCAACATGAAAGTGTAGCAGTAAAAGGTGGCCTAGCTATATGTCCATACATGCATGCTTTTATCCTCAAAGCAAAATAAAGAAGAATAAACCTCATGCCAAAATTATCAATGACCATACCTGTACATAATCCTCAATCCATAATGGCTCCTCAGAGTAGAACCTGCACATAACTACATAATCCTCTCCCAATGCATAAACCAGCCTCATAAAAGGTTATGTGCTAATATGGCATGATAATTAATCATCTATGGTATCCTTGCCTTAGGTAAGCTTCCACTAATCATCCACATGAATATTTGATTAATACCATTGTCATACTGTGAACGATTCACTTGCAATTTTTATAAAATCCTCATTGTTAAACTTACCGATCAATCCCCGCCATTGTACCATACACTTGCATGCAATGTTATATATATAACAATTAGAGAACCGTCCACCGGTTCCGAGGATAAGGCACCCACCTGAAGTGCTGACTGTCCCAAATCGTACAGCTGAAAATACCAAAACTCCAAATCCTTGCTTCCACAATTTCAGCACACCCGAAATATTCCTGGTACAGTACAAAGCTCACTAATTACACTTAGGCTCCCAATTATAGCATTAATAATCACATACAACCTCGAATTCTGAACTGTTAAATTATCACCTGCAGAAATTGCCCAGAAAATTCCAATAAAAATATCACGGCGATCCTCGCGTCGATAGCTTCGCAACGGTACCTTGCACGCCCAAATCCGAGTTCTGTACATCAAGATAAAAATTCGGCAAGGGGGCACACTCATACAAAATCTGTATTAAGGACAGATTACTGTTCACAGAGAAAACAGTAATTTTCACCTCGAAATAAAATTCACAAAAATCCAATAAAAATACGAGCGCGTTCCTTGCGATCCGTAGATGAAAAAGTTGTATAAGCTCGTTTCCGTCAGACGCTCGTGCGCAAAGATATGGCCGAAATACTCCGTTGCTGTCAAGTAAATCCACACAGAAGATGGGGTCACTGTTTGCCTCGGGATCCGTGTCAAAACCTCGAAACGGGAAAGTGCGACCAAAACGAAAGATGAAGTCCTACCTCTTAGGAGTCTGCCGGTGCAAGAATCACTAGAAAATGATGTCGGGGTAGCCCAGGGGAGCAAAAACACTATCGCTGCGCCGAAGAAGAACACTAGAAAGCAACGTCGCGCCGCACCGTAAAATGGGGAACCTCGGGATTCGTGCCTCCAAAACTCTTGAAACTTGGCAGGGAGATCAAGCACTTAGAGATGAAAAACTTTGCTTAAGGAAGCTCGGGGAGATCTTGCACAGGTTGGGAGAGAAAGCCATTTGAAGAGAGCTCGGGCTGCCTTTAAATAGGCTGAGGAAACAATTGGGATAATTCCCATTGTGTCCTCGATTTCGGGCGCTCGGCCCAATTCGGGCGCGCACAGTGCGGCCCGGCCCAGGACTTCCGGGCGCGCACAGTGCGGCCCGGTCCACCGCACAGCCCAGCCCAGCACTCCCCCAGGCCCCGCTGCACCCGGAGCACCTGAGCCCGCAAATGACGGCGCGACACGTGGCCCGGCATCCCGTGCACCGCGCACGTCGTGCCGTGGACCGCGCACGTCGCGGCTGACCCGGGCGTACGGCCACCTGCCCCGGTCACCGTCCCCGCCGGTTGCGTGGACCGGGAGCACAACACCGGACCAACCACCTCACGCCACGTGTCCACCCGGTCTACCGTGCACCCGGGCCCAAACTCCGTGGACCGCGTCTGCTGCGCCGGCCAACCGGAAGGCGCCACGTGGCCCGCCTCCGGTGCACGACCTCCGCGGTGGACCGCGCCCTGCCCGCGCACCTGCGCGCCTGCCCGCGGCCTGCCCGCGCCGCGTGCCGCCGCCTGCCGCCTGCCCGAGGCTGCGCCGCCGCCCGCCGGCGCTGCCCGCCGCCGCCGGCCGCCGCCGGCGATCGCCGGAACAGTAAAGTACTGTAGCAACCTCCAAAAACAGCAAGTAAATAGCCCATCTCGACCGTTTTCGCGCGCTGATTCCAAAAACGGTGTCCGTTTCGCCAAATTCCAATCCGATAAATCGCCGGAGGCTCCCGGAAAGGTATCTTTGATCCGAATTTCGCGCCGAGTCCAAATTGATATCCAAAATGCGCGGAAACACCACTAAACATCCGACGGGGTCTCCCGGTTACCCACGTGATCCATTTGAAGCCCCGAGTTCAGCACTTGTGTCCAAATTGGCGCACGAACACCGCCGAGATGCCCCATAGGGCTCCAGAAGCTGCTGGTGACACTGTAGAAGCCCTGCAAAGATCCGGGTCACCACATCCTCTCCCACTAAAAGAAAGTTTCGTCCTCGAAACTAAAGCAACTCCCAAGGAGTCTCAGAAACCAGGGGTCAAAACTCAACACCGCCGTCTCCAGCTTCCAAGTCACCTATCACTCCCCGTGATTACTCCACAGCAACATCATCAGCAACAACCAGAACGGCATAGCCCGATTGCGCACTTCCCTCACCTCATGAGCCGGAATTCGCAATGGGCGTCTCTCGTACTCCAAACTTTCATAGACCTCAAAAGGAACGAGTCAATCACGGGCGAGGGGTCCAAAACATAACACTCCAGAGCTGAGACGCAGAGAAACCTCAAAACTCCAACAAAAGACTGGGGAAAAGGGACGAACAGCCCGAGCAACGCGCTCAAAATCACTCCCAAGAGCCCATTCAACCAAAGCGACCCGAAACACATCCACACAAACACCTGCACAGAAAAGGGGCCCAAACAAGCAGGGGTTCACACTCAGTCGCCCACAAAACTCAACCACCCAAGTGGATTGCTCAGCCGCAGCCTCTCAACAAAAAGGGATCCCCTGGGACACAAACTCAAACCCTGCACACCAGAATGGCCCCACACAGCGCCAGCTATGGAACCGTCAAACTCAACTCCCAGATAGCTCTTCTGCTCCAGGTATCCGCCACCACAGTGGCCCTGCCGGGGTGATACTGGATGCTCAACAAAATCCAATGGTAGCCCTACAGCCACTATGGGAGGTATCACTATAACTCGCAAATCCATCTCCCCCCACTGACCAGGTTAAAATCGGCACTGGTACCAAACTCATCACCCGCTCATCAAGCTCTGCTGGCACTATCCAGTCCACGAGCTCCTCACCCCAACCATAACCGTCGATCTCGACCAGTCATAAACAGCATCCATTTTGGCCAGATTTCCACCGCCGCCCCTACGGCTTGGATAAGTAATCCAGGAAGATATGCTCTCGAAGCTAGAACTTGTATCACCACGACTTGGCATAAGGCTCCTTCCTCACAGATCTTGACACACCATCTACAAATGCTGCACAAGCTTTAAATCACTCAGGGAGGGGGTAAAACAAAAATATCCCTGGAGGATGCCGCTATCAAACCGTTCAAGGCCAACTGGAACACAGAATTCCTCAATCTAGAGGCAACAGGGCCGTAGTCAATCCTTTGGCTTCACTGTACTCGTAATGCCCCTACCGTGTCCTGAACACCATCTAGACAAAGCCCTCAGTTGAAATTCCAAATTGGTGCAGGCATCATACAATAACTGCCAGAATATAGCTCCATCAAAAGATTCAAAATAATGCCTGGACCTGCCTGGGCTCCAATCCCAAAGGGCTCTCACCGTCGTGTATCAACAACATGGCACTAGGTCAAACAGACCCTCGATCCAACAGATCCCTGTACGGTTGCGATCAACTGTCCCAGCTCTTACAGATAACATCCAAGCGGTGCTATTGAGGTTGGCGCGGTCTCCAAAAACCACGTCAATCACAATCTTAATCTCCCTCTCTGCCGGTATAATCATCGGCTCAGGTTGTCTCACACCCGGGATCTCACGAGCAATAGGGATATCCTTAAGTCCCGCTGCTGCCGTAGGCACCTCTCACCCTGTCGCTGTAACCTGTGTGCTTTAACAGTCTCAACAAACAAAATGCCTTCCAATATCCGCCTTGCAGAAAATCGCAGTCCTTTAACTCAGCGGTCAGACATCCTGTGGCACTACGCCAACCAATCCCAAGCACTGGGTCAAACACCAAGCTGCCACAAATACCAATATGTCTGCTGGCAAAACTCACGGCCTCGACTGCACTAGGCATAACCCACAAGCCTTCCCCACTTGCACAATACCAACAGTACCCTGTACCTCAAGTGCATGTGGTAACGACTCTACCTCTAATCCATGCAGGAATGTGACATGTCCTAACTCCGACTGCTGTGATGAATTCATACCTGCGACAACTCAATCCACTACCGTGGCGCCCTCCAACCGGGCGGCACAGATTCATCCGCTCGATGCAAGTGGTCATCGCTCAGCCTGCCAAAATATCTAGACCATTCACAAAGGGAGCACGACCTCTGTCCATGTTCACACTGAGGTGCCGAATGTGGTCTCTCGCAGATAGCCAATCCACGCTACCGCTGCGCCATCCTGATAAAAGGGCTGTTGCTGTCATCGGGGTCCACCCAACCCCTGACGTCTCAGAAATCCACCTGGATATCCTCGTCATACTACTAAGCACAATTGATTCATGCAATTCCTTATACAATTATCCTTACTAAGCTCACCCCTCAATCACAAATATTGCACCCCAAACATGCCAGTTATCAATCACACAGGGTAACATCTCCTTTGGTTAAGCTTTACATAATCCGTCCACAAGGATATCCACCATCCTGGAAGGGCAAACGAAAAATGTCTCTGCCGGCCGATCTATCCTCCGTCATCGGGCATCAAGCGCCTCTATCCAGAACTTGCCTCTGATAGCAAATCCCCATCCAAAAGAACTGCAGCGCCAGCTCCATAAACACTGCCTCCACCATCGAAGCACCCCAAAATCCAAAACCTGCACCAGAGGGTCCGAATAACGGAAGGGTATACTGGCGCAATCCACTCTCAGTCACGGACATCCTATGCGCCTTGTCCCCCAAATCATAGAGCGCGCAGTTCGATAACTGCGTAACCCTTTGACACAAAGAGGCTTCCAAGTAGTCTCTCCATCACCACCAGCCACGATTCTACCCCAAGAGGCTCCAAACTTAATCCTAAGAATCGGGGTGGTTTATCTGCCGAAACTGGCTCAACTGGTCATTGGTGTCCCAAAGCTCATCAGCTGTCAACTATCCACCCTGTCTCGGCGCCTCGGCACTAAACATCGGCACAAAGGGGCTACTCACTCCATCAATACCACAGAAATCGCCGCCCTTGAGGATACTGCAATCGGGTGGTCTCAGAAGGGAGCACTGTCGAGCTGCCCGCCGCTCTGACAACTGTGTCACAAAACCAGATGCTCGCTCACTCTGCCGCTGATAAGCCTCAGACAATTCTGTCATCTGGGTCCGGAACTCTCTGACCTCAATCCGGGTATCCGGCCCAAACCAACCGCTCAAGCTCAACTGCCAAGACAGGATGCACAAGGGTCCCAAACCCAGCGTCGGGGAGACACCGCTCGCCACGACGAAACCACAAATCAGCACACAACAACGCTCGACCCAATCTGGCGAAAGTCTAGAGCATGTTACCCATTCCACAGCGTTATGTTGTCTGCAGCCAACATAACTACTTAGGAGAATAAACATGCCAATCACCCCTCCCGTTCCTTGGGAGAGGAGCAAGACTCAATCAGGACTCTCGCTACAAGTCACGACTCTCACGAAGTCATCCTAGGGTCCAACCACAAGCCTAGGGTTTCTAAGTCCACCATGACCTATCCCTAAGCTCTGATACCAACTTAATCTGTCACGCCCCGGGGTCGAAACTGCGACCCGGGTTCGCCAACAGATCCGCCACCTATGCCAAACCCGCATAGGCGAAGCGTCCTACCTGCAAAAAGAGCTACAGCTAAACATATATCAGAGCTAAAAGATAAAACTGCTATAGAAATAAAATCAACCACTGTACATCTGAAGATAAAACAACAAGGTCCATCTCCCAAAAGATAATCATACAATAACCTCGAGTACAAAACTCATAACTCAACAGGGAGATATCTCAATACAATATCAGTGTACAAGCTCTCAATACATCATATCCTCACTACATCAGTCTCTCAAAAGGGAAAATAAAAACCAATCTACCGACTAAACTGAAGATCTCCTCAAAAGGGGGGTACCGCTACTCTCCAAAGATGGGTCTGGATTTAGCTCGCTACTCCCTCACCACGATCAGCAACCACAGAACGGCAACACCCGCCAAGACTCTGCAAAACAAAGGAGAGAAAGGACAAAAAGGGGAAAAACCCCCGACGGGCGTGAGAACTACGCAAAAAGGGAGTTCTCAGTGGGTATCGCCACTAGGCCCGACGATCAGCCCACCAAGACTACTAGAGGCAAAAGATAACTAAAGCAGTAAAACTGAAAGGAGAAGCGGGAAACACTCTACAGCTACCATGCCTCTACCAACAATGCTCAAATGGGGAAAACACTGATAAAGATATGCAACACTCGCACACGAGGTACTCAATCGACCCAATCGAGCTGACTGCCACATGGGGTCCAGTCAAACCTGCGCCCACCTACAACCACCTCCCGCTGACGGGCAGGAATTACGTAGGGCGTCCAAACGGACTAACTCGCTATCGAGTAGTGTCTCATGCAGGCCATAGTCAAAATCCATGCCCTCTCTCTCAGAACGGATAGACTCCAGATGAACAACCTCTCGCGCAATGGACAACGAACTCACATCGACCACGGGACCACCGTCAATCCCCAAACGGTTCCCGACAACACTAGCACTGGTCTATGCATAGCCGCTAGACTCCACTCCGTCCCCCTGACACGAGTGCAACAATAAAGTAAATATCTGTAATAAACCCAATCTGATGTCACCAGTAAACACTGGTACTGCCTGCTCTGCTGTCGAACTCAAGAACCCAGCATGGTGCCCGGCGCTCACACCGTGGAACTCAAGAAACCAGCATGGTGCCCGGCGCTCACACCGTGGAAAGCCTACTCCGGAGTGGCACTCGAGGGGAGCGACCCACACGAGTAAAGTATCACTGTATCACGCATCACTGCATCAAATATCACTGTATCAAGTATCACTGTATAGCAGGACTGGATCAAGACCAAGATCAAGTGGGAAAACCCTCCACAAAAAGGGAAACCCGATCCCCAACTGAAATAACTGGAAACAATAAGTGGAAAACTCCAACCACTAGAGAAGCCTGATACCCAATCTGATGCATAAACAATCTCCGGTCAACCGCCCAATGTCCGCGGCTGCCGCAATATCCCATGAACCACTACCTATCACAATCCGGCACAACCTGTCCCCGACACTGAGACCCCAGCTATACTATCACAAATCCCTGCTCGAACCCGAGCCACGCGAATCTAGTATCTAGAAAGAAAAGGAGAAGAACAAACATGGTTTCTCCTAAGTCATATCCCAACATGAAAGTGTAGCAGTAAAAGGTGGCCTAGCTATATGTCCATACATGCATGCTTTTATCCTCAAAGCAAAATAAAGAAGAATAAACCTCATGCCAAAATTATCAATGACCATACCTGTACATAATCCTCAATCCATAATGGCTCCTCAGAGTAGAACCTGCACATAACTACATAATCCTCTCCCAATGCATAAACCAGCCTCATAAAAGGTTATGTGCTAATATGGCATGATAATTAATCATCTATGGTATCCTTGCCTTATGTAAGCTTCCACTAATCATCCACATGAATATTTGATTAATACCATTGTCATACTGTGAACGATTCACTTGCAATTTTTATAAAATCCTCATTGTTAAACTTACCGATCAATCCCCGCCATTGTACCATACACTTGCATGCAATGTTAATATATATAACAATTAGAGAACCGTCCACCGGTTCCGAGGATAAGGCACCCACTGTTACGGAATTTGAGTTGGCGTATTTCGTGATTGTATTAAGTCTTGAAGATTGAAGATGAAGAAACTTCGGATCGTATACCTCAATCTCAAGAAAGAAGAATTCAAAAGGATCAGGTACGTTTAACTAAATAATTTTGATGATCCGAATACTTCTTATAGTGTAGAAACACCTGGAAGAGGTTTTAATTGCTTATTCATCAAAAACTGGACATGGGACATGTTCAGGATCCGGATCGTGGACTTTCAATCCGGATCCCGAAGGTGTTCGTTCATACATTCTGCAATCCGGATCACAGCTTGTACAATCCGGATCCCGAATGGGATGTTTTGTGAAAATGTATGAACGATCCGGATCGTGGATTATGATCCGGATCCCGAACAGGTGATTTTCTGGAAACTGCATTCTGTGCGTCTGCGATCCGGATCGTGGCTTATCCAATCCGGATCGCCGTCGGTAAAACTTTCCAGAAAAGTTTGTTTTTGATCCGAATATTCTTCCTAGGGTTTCTAACCTATAAATAGCCCTATGGTCATTTCTCTAGGGAATCCAAATAGAGCCGTCATTTTCACATATCATTTTATACGGCCTTAGATCCACATATAGAGAAGAAAGGAAATCAATAGATCTATTCTATGTTTCTTCATCTATATTGATTAGTTTGATTCTAGGTTTTCATACTCACATCTTGAGTTGAATCAAACTAATGAATACTTAGATGGTATTTCCGATCTACTCTTGATCTAAGTATTCGGCGGATCATCACCACCCAAACAAACAACGATTTACCCCAAAATCGGCGCGTGGACTCGCGTGGCCTTGTGGATTCAAGGTGTTATCGCTCTCGTGGATTCGGAGCGAGGTGCGTTCGTGGATTCGAAGCGTACCATTGGGTGAAGACCGTGGATTCGGTTGGACGTCGTGGACTCGACGTTGGACGCTGTGGATTCAGCGTTGGGCGCGGATCGTGGATTCGAGAAGCGTCGTGGAGCGAGCGGGAAGATCTACTAGGAGCGTATGGTAAAAGGTTGAGTCGTCTGTGAGTACGTTATATCACCTTGTACGTGTGTTAATTCTAGTGGATTTCGCCGTGTTATCGGTCCCGTGGTTTTTTACTCCGGTTTGGAGTTTTTCCACGTAAAAATCTTGTGTGTTCTTTTATTTTTCCGCATTGGGTTTTATCGCACAATGATTTTTTGAGTGTTTATTGTTTACACCTATTCACCCCCCTCTAGGTGTTTTTTCCCCTATTTAGATCCTTATTAACCTAAACCCAACAAGTGGTATCAGAGCGGGAATAGGGTTGTAAACAATGGTTGAAGGTGGAAACATCAATCGACCCCCTTTCTTTGATGGAACTAATTATGCGTACTGGAAAGTACGGATGAAAGCTTTCTTAATTTCCATCGACGAAAGGGTGTGGCAATCAATTGAATTAGGATGGTCTAATCCAACTGAAATTTTAGATGATGTTCGCACCTTAAAACCTAGGTCGAAATGGACCAAGGAAGAGATAGACTTATCTTCTTACAATGGCAAAGGGATTAATGCTCTATTTAATGCTTTGTCACAAACTGAGTTCTCTCGCGTCTCGGCATGTGAGACTGCGAAAGAAATCTGGGATGTTCTTCAAGTTACGCATGAGGGAACTAACCTTAGTGAAGATTCAGAAACTGCAAATGCTCACGAGCAAGTTTGACTCTATCTCTATGGCAGAGAATGAATCCTTCACTGACTATTACACACGATTGCAAGACATCGTAAACTCATGTGCTAACTTGGGAGAGAAGATTCCAGAATTTAAAGTTGTAAGAAAAATTCTAAGAACTCTTCCTGAACGATTTCGCCCGAAGGTCGCAGCCATTGAAACAATTAAACACCCGGACGAAATGCGTGTAGAAGAATTAGTAGGTGCTTTACAAACTTATGAAATGACTTTTCCTACTAACTATTCTTCTGGAAAGGCATCCTCTTCTAAGTCTTCAGGTTACGCATTGAAATCAACTAAAGAAGAAGACGCGGATTCATCCTCCTCGGACGACGACGAGAACCTTTCTATGGAGGACTTTGAGAAGCAGCTCGCTCTCTTGACAAGGAAGTTTCGCCGCAACTTTCGAAGGGGAAATTCAAGCAAAACTCATCCTTCGGAAAGTCGAAGAAAGGCAAGGGTCCTTCAAGTTACAAGTCAAGAAGCAAGGAGAACTTCTCAAAGGATAAGAAAAGTTCTGAGGGACAAGTTCAGTGCTTCAAATGTCGAGGCTACGGCCACATAGCAAGGAATGT
>JAQOTM010000234.1:153154-265213 GCA_029168755.2 Tillandsia fasciculata | reverse complement strand
GACCATTGGAAGAAGATAAGGATCAAAAACTTGCCTTTTCTGGAAATTGTAAGCGGAGTAGATAAATCGGTTAATCCGGATTGCAGTAGCAAGAAAGACGGTTTCCAGAAAAACACTAGTTCGGGATCCGGGAAGAAGACTGATTTAACGGATCGTTTACAGTTTCACCAAACATCAACGTTCGGGATCCGGATTGCAAACTGATCCGGATCGCGCAATACAAAGGTAAAACTAGTGTTCGGGATCCGGATCATGAGATGCTCTCCCGGATTGAACCAGTGTATGAACTGACCCCTTCGGGATCCGGATTGCAACGTTCCGATCCGGATCCTGAACATGTCCCATGTCCAGTTTTTGTTTTTATTTAAAATTAATCTTCTCAGGTGTTTCTACACTACAAGAAGTATTCGGATCATCAAAATTCTTTAGTTAAACATACCTGATCCTTTTGAATTCTTCTTTCTTGAGATTGAGGTATATGATCCAAACTTTCTTCATCTTCAATCTTCAAGACTTAACACTTTCACGAAATACGCCAACTCAAATTCCGTAACAATCTCCCCCTTTGGCGGTTTCGTGACAAAACACAAATCCACTAAAGAAAAATTCAAAAAGATATTTTTGTTGCTATCACCATACAACAAAAATTTACAATGGAGATCCAAAAAAAAAAAACAATTAAAATATGAGATAAACTCCTAAAACAGACTCTAGACTTAGACATCTGTACTCTCTGCACAAAGAAATCATTCTTGACAAGAAAGAGAAATCGGTAGATACCTCAAGAATGAAACATACAAAACCAAATACAGAGATAGAGTTTATATATATCATCATGACATTTGAGAATTCAGATATGTAAGAGAATCATAGGCATCAAAAAATCCATCAATATCTTCTATGCATTCAAAAACCAAATGTCACAAAATGTTAGTCCAACATCAACTTGTTAGTCATATTACATGTCCAAATAGTTAGTCGAATAGTTAGTAGGGACATGCATCAAATCACAAGATAAAAGCAAAGTTGAAGTTGAAGTCATACTTACCTTAATGTTCACACATTCACACAGTTTTCACATCATCATTGTTCAAGTTCTCTCTAAACTCTCTCCCCCTTTTTGTCACAAAGTTAGCCAAAATTATCAAAACAACAGAGAGTTAAAAGTTCCAATATCAAGAAAAACCTGAGAACTAAAAAAAGAGAACAAAACTAAGTCCTAAAAACTGAAATCCTGCACAAAAAGATTAAAACGAAAATGAGGCAAAAAGTAGTCAATCATCAGATTCAGAGTCTTCAGAGCTCGTGCAGCCCATCTTATAGAACATCTTTTTCACCAGCTTGTTCATTGAATTGACTCTTTTAGTTATGGTAATATGAGCTGCCGTGATGAGCTCAAGCTCATTGGAAATTCTCTTCTGTTCCTTCGAAATCTGTTCCTGCTCAAGCGATAATCGTTGTTGTTCTTTGTAGATGGATGAGACTGACGCGTCATCCGCTGGTGCGGGTGCTGGTTGTGATGGTGATGCGGAAGTTCCGGCACACGGTTCCTTTCCAGTGGAGGGTGTCGGAATAACATGTGGTAATTTGTGAAGTGATTTCACAATTGTTGACTCATCTATCTTCCCCCAACAGTGTTGATATGATGTCGCGCTTATATCAATTTCAAATTTTTGCAAGATCCTCATTATGATTAAAGGAAATGGAAGTCGCTCAGACGGATGAGGATGCACAACATATCTTGACATACGATTCCAAATTATGTAGGGAATGTTCATGTTCAACCCTACAGCCTCAGAGGGATGACCTATGAGATATAAGAACAGCAGTCTATCCCATCTCACTACCTTGGTCTGCATGTTGGTAGAATGTTGTAACACGTGATGAAATTAAGAAATCGATATTCCAGTCGAAGATGTTTGGATTTCACACTTTTACCATCAACTGATTCAGTTCCTTCCAAACAAATTCCTCTTATCACGGTTTGCCACAAGTCATTTGTCAAACTTCTTCCGGTCATATAGTTGATCCCCGATGTGCTGGATTCCATTCCAAGTACCTCGCCAATTAACTGCGGAGTGACCTTAATCTTCATCCCTTGGATGTTTGTATAGAAGTGCATAGACCCAGGTTCACCTTCTTGAAGATGTCTTGCATTCGTGTAAAAAGTTCTTACACGATACAAACAATATCCAAGTAATTCGGGGAAACGGCAGACTTGGATGAGATTAGCTTGCTCAATCAAAGTTCCAAATTCTGGTGAGTGATTCCGGAGAGCTTCAATGTTGACATGTCGTTCTCCGATGCATTCACGACGTTCAAACGCTCGAAGGCGATCCATGCTGACGAACACTCCTTCCACACGAGGCGGGGAGTCAGGAACTTTTGGCGTGTCAATATCAGCGTCTCGTCGTAGTCCAAAGCGTTTAGTTATTCGTTTTCTTTTCACAGAGATGGTTGGTTTAGCCATAGGTGCTTTTCCTGTGTTCATGGGTGTTTTTCCTTTTGAACCATCAGAAGCCTTTTGTTCAGGCAATGAATCATCATCATCTGTCAATGCAGTCCAATCTACCTCATGACAATCCACTTCTGTGTCACTGACCTGAACAAACTCACCCTTTTGTTGTGTTTTCTTAGCTCTCTTTAATTTGTTTGTGGCCCGAGTATGCACCATAGTGACCAACAGCAAGATTATCCAAGAGAATTCCATTGATGAAAGTGCTTTGAGTTTAGAAAGTGTCCTGTGAAAAACCAACTCAAGAACATGAAAATTTTCAGTTTTCAAAGATTTGGAAAAATTGTACCCAAACAATCATAATCATGCAGAGAAGCTAAGAATCAAATTAGTTTTGGAAAAAGAATTTTAAAAGTTGATCAATTGCATGATTTTCAAAAATTCCTCTTATATGCCCTAAAAACAGAATTTTCAGAAATCGAAGCCCAAAAATTCGTTAATCAGGAGAAAACCTAGCATATAAGCAAAACTAATCTACCCAGAGTTCTTATTTCAAAAGAAATTTGACCAAAAACCATTCAAAAACGAAAAAGATAGAGAAAATTCATCACGTTTTGAAGAAAACATAGAAAAACAGTGAAAAACCGAGATTTGATCAATAAAACTTACTTGAAATCAAAGAACTTGAGTTAGGAAAGCTCCAAGATGGAAGATTTCTTGAGAGAGAAACTCTGGAGGCTTGAGAACAAAAGATTGTAGCAAAAGAAATCAAAACCCTCTTGTTCTTATTAAAACCCTAGCCGTGATCCGGATCGGATCGTGAATGTGATCCGGATCGGCTACCCGCAGGAAAAAGCCTGCGTTCGGGATCCGGATCACTTACCCCGATCCGGATCGGCTTCAACTTTTTCATCAGAAAAATTTAGATAAATTCTATAAAATCCAGAAAAAGTATGTAAGCACTTTTGTGTATCAACTTTAAACAAAAATCATCGTTTCATACAACAAGAATTAGATTATGCCAAATCTATCAACAATATCCAAAAATGAAACGAAAATTTACAAAAATTAAATCCCTTAAAGTTGAACAACTTCAATCACATCTAACATGATCTTATGCGTAATGCCTTTATCAAATCATCAATTTTGGTAAAGAAAATGAAATACCAAGATCAATAGATGTTTGAAATCCCAGATAAGTTAGATAATATATCTAGACAATCTGTTGAAAGAGTGGCTCTTTGAGCATCTTTTATCAAAAATCCCACCTTATACCAACCTTGAAATTTGACTGAGTCAATTATTTCAATATGCATTTCATCAACAATTTTTAAAACCAAAATTTGCTTTGCATTCATGGGGTATCTGTCACGCCCCGAGGGTTGGTTTTAGCGGAAACGGTTCATTTTTTTTTTTTTTTTTTTTTTTTTTTTTCCAAAAGAAGACTTCTCTTCCCCGGCGCGTGCCCAGACCCGCCGCACATACAGGATCTCTCTGCAAATGGACAGAGTCTCCCCTGTATGTGCACGGCGTAGCATTTAGTACATCTCCCAAACATTCACAACCATTCAATCACAACGGTTACTAACATACAACTAGCATTCAAGTTTGTTAAAGCGTATGGCCGATCAATTTGAAAAGGATAAATCCACAGATTTAAAAGAACACCCACCCGGCGCTTATGTTTTGAAAATGAGTTTCACAAGCCGCATAAATCCACAAGGTTTTGAAAACGGTGTCCACACGACACCCAAGTTTTGAAATCCATTTCGCAATCCATAAATCCATAGGGTTTTGAAACCAGTGCTCACACGACACTTAGATTTTAAAAACGGTTTTCGAAATCTTTTCTTTGGTTTGGTTTTCTTTTTCTTTTTCAAACGGCCAACAGAAATGGAAGGAACAGTAATGCATAAAAGGATAACTAAATGCTATCCATACCGACATCCACGTCGACCCCACAAAGGTATCGAGAACCTCACACATAACTACAATGAAAATGAAATGCAAGGATGAAAGAGAAAATACAATCCAGGGTCCCCAGCGACCCAGCTGCTCCTGCCCCGTCCTCACCGTCGCCTACCTCTTCCCCCGCCTGAACCCTGTCACGAAGTGGGAAGTCAGTGACTAATAATAACAAAACGGGAAAAATATAATAAACAAACCGTAAAGGCAACCGGAGCAACCACCCTCTAAAGAGGGGAAACGGCAACCTGTACGCCTGTAATCTGTAATACCTGGCCACGTCGGACAACTGAACCGAGCCGTACCGTACCTGCAACACCCGACCACGTCGGACAACTAAACCGACGGGCCGTACCGTACCTGCAAAACCCGACCACGTCGGACAACTAAACCGACGGGTCGCACCGCTCGCACCTCGGCGCCTCAAACCCCACAACTAATAAGGGGCCCCACTACGTCACCTCGTGGGTATACACGGGTCATAGACCACTTTTCCGGAAAAGCGCACCCTTTGCGGTGGCCAAACCGCGGGTGCGCGTGCTGCAGCCTCGAGCAAAGTAACCAACAGTAATCATGAATAAGCTATAACCGCTATCATGTTAGTATCATAATATGTAACCAAAAGTAAGGGTGTAACCACTATCATGTTAGCAACGTGATGTATAAATGAGAATAAACTATAACCGCTATCCTGGTAGCCACATGATATATAAACAAGAGTAAACTATAACCGCTATCCTGGTAGCCACATGATATATATAAACAAGAGTAACACGCTAACATGTGTAAACAAAAGTAAAACGACCGCCGGAAACCGACGCTAAAAACCACAATAAAACCCACCACATAATAAACATGAACATAACGACATTGCGCATAGAGGGATTTTAAGGGTGTACCCACCTGAAATACGTAAAAGAAGATGCGTAGAAACTCCAGCTAAAACACTCCCGCCTTGTGCCCGGAACGGCTACAGTGAAAAAATACTGTTAAAAACGTCGTCGCAGTCAAAAACACTCAAAAACGGGACGAAACGGGTCAAAAACAGAGCATCTGGGCTTCCGGGCTGCAGTCTGGTGCACGGGTCCCTGCGTGGACCGGGTCCACGACAAAAGCGGCGGCGGCATAGACCGGGCGCACCGCACGGTGGGCCGCTGGAGCACGGCCCGTATCGCGGACCGGGCTCACCGCTACAGTGCCCGCGGCCGCAGACCGGGCGCACGCGACTGCGGTGCGCCATTGCGGCTTGGGCCGGGCCGCGCACGGGCTGAAGCGCACGCCGGGTCCACGCGGTGGGGCTGTGAACGCGTACACCGGGTGCACGCCCGATCGGTGGACCGCGCGACCTGGCGCACGCACTCGTGCGCCGGGTCCGCGGTCCCGGGTCCGGGAGCTGTGCGCCGGGTGCACGCCGGGCCCTGTGGACCGCGCGGCCTGGCGCACGCATTCGTGCGCCGGGTCCGCGCCCCATGGGCCCGGGAGCCGTACGCCGGGTGCACGCCGCTTCCCGTGGACCGCGCAGCAATGCGGCCGTACGGGGGGAACAGTAAACCCTAATTTCGCCCCCCCCGCGGCTCCGGTTTCGCGATTTTACTCCGTTTTCGCTCCCGTGCGACTCCGGTGACGGCCCCGTGGGCATGCTAACGGCGGCGGCGGCCTCCCGTCCAACGACGGCGGCGGCGGCCTCCCGTTCAACACCATGTATTGCCCACGACGACGACAAAAGGAAAACCCCAAAACGAAAAACCAAAAAAAGGAACCACTCACCTTCATTCGTTGGGAAAGGAGTAAGAAAAATAATCGTCCCCTCCTCGCCTCCTTGCTCGATCACTCCCGCAGAGGATGGGCGATTTTCCCTTTCTCGGTTTTGGTTCCCTCCGTCGATTTCTTGAGAAGAGGGAATAGGAATTGGGTTTTCCAACCCGCACGCACCCAAAATAACCTAACGCCCAAATAAAAAGAACGGAGAAGACCTAAATCCCCAAAACACAACTAAAATCAATCGGGATACAACGAGGGGTCCAGATTACCCCGAAAAACGTGCCGATCGCCTGCACACCTTCCGATGCGCCCACACTGATGGTAAAACTTCAAAAAATTATTTCTGGGAGATCCCGGGGTCGGAATTCAAATCCGATCGCGCCACCGTTCACCGTTTTGCGAGCTCTACCACCTAAAAATACCCGCGCGCCCCGACGGTCTGCCCAGAATTTCTCGAATTTCAGCCCCCTTCTTAAACAACTGAAAAAAAATATTTAATTAGGACCCAAAACGGAAACCGAAAGGTCGAGGTACCACCCACTAGGTAAAAACCCACTGACATAAAAAAAATGAAAAGTCTGATCGCCTCGAGAAGCGTGCCAGCCTCTTAGCACGGATTCCGATGCACTACCCAATGCAAACGCTTTGACCCCCGTTCCGGGAGATCCGTAAATCGGAATCCGAATCCGTTCGCTTTGCTACCCTCCGTTCTTCGAGCTCAATCGCAGGAAAATACTAGCGGCCCCGGTCAGTCCATTGCAGAAAGCGGTGAAAAGTCTTCCCTACCAGTCCCGTCAAAATAAAGGGAGGTATACAAGGGCACGGGAAAACCAGGACTCTACAGTATCTTTTTCTCTTTCTTTTTCCTCCATGTGGTGGTAGTTTTCACACTCCTCATTGGGATGTAACTCTTTCCACATCTTTTGAGCATTTTACTTTTCTTTGACTCCCCCTCAATTGGCTATCAATTATTTAATATATAAGGTATTCAACCAAAAAATTGATCTCGCATTCATACTCGACTAAGCAATCAAATAAGATAATGACTATACCAAGAGATCATTGAGAGAGAAATTGACTTTGATCACTTAAAAGATAACTTAATTAACATAAATGATCATTGCAACATTGAAATATTATGATATCAAAAGCATAATAAATTTCTAAAAATGTAAAAGGATGCAATTAAAGTCAATTATGATTTATGCTCAATTAATGTCCTATGTACAAACATAGATAAAGAACAAAACAAAACAAAAACAAAACCTAACCTAAGCAAAGGTTTCAAAAAGATTATTTCAAGGAAAGCATGCCAATTGCTTTACGCAAGTGAATAAAACGTTTTTGATCCAAAGGTTTTGTTAAGATATCAGCTAATTGATCCTCAGTTGAAATATATGACAGTTGAAGAATATTTGATTCAACTAGCTCTCTAAGAAAATGATATCTAAGTTCAATATGTTTTGTTCTAGAGTGCAACACAGGGTTTTTAGAAATGTTAATAGCACTAGTGTTGTCACATAAAATGGTTACCGAAGTTGCTGAAATCCGGAAATCGCTCAACACGCTTTTCATCCAAATCAATTGGGTTGAACAACTTCCTGCAGAAATGTACTCCGCTTCGGCAGTCGAGAGTGCTATGCAATTCTGCTTTTTACTGTGCCATGCAACAAGGCAATGGCCAAGATAGAAGCATGCACCACTCGTGCTTTTCCGGTCATCCACTGATCCAGCCCAATCGGCATCTGAGTATCCAACAATATCCAAACTTGTTCCCATAGGATACCAAATTCCGAAATTATTGTACCTTTGATATACCGGATGATCCGTTTCACCGCTTTCAGGTGAACCTCCTTCGGTGCTGATTGATATCTCGCACAAATCCCAACACTGAAGGATATATCCGGGCGACTAGCCGTGAGATATAGTAGACTTCCAATCATACTGCGATACAGTTTCTCGTCTACATTCTCACTATGTGATTCACTTCCAAGTCCCTTATGGCTAGTTCCCATTGGAGTCGGAAAATCCTTAGAATTTTCAAGATCAAACTTTTTGACCAACTCCATTGCATACTTGGATTGACACAAGTGAATTCCTTCATCGTTTTGTTTAACTTGTAATCCAAGAAAATAAGTCAATTCGCCCATCATGGACATCTCAAATTCGCTTTCCATGGTCTCCGCGAATTTAGAAGCATCATTATCTCTTGTTGCGCCAAATACAATGTCATCGACATAGATTTGTGCAACTATGAAATTGTTTTGATAATGCTTCACAAAGAGAGTCCTGTCAGCTCCCCCTCGAGTATAGCCCTTTTCCAAAAGGTGCTTTGTCAACCTTTCGTACCATGCTCGCGGTGCTTGTTTCAGACCGTAAAGAGCCTTTTTCAGACGAAAAACATGGTTAGGTAGTTTATGATCCACAAAACCTTTCGGTTGAGCCACATAAACTTCCTCATTTAAAAACCCATTTAAAAAGGCGCTCTTAACGTCCATTTGAAATAATTTGATTTTAAAATGACAAGCTATCGCAAATAAGATACGAATGGACTCGAGTCTAGCTACAGGGGCGAAAGTTTCATCAAAGTCTATACCTTCTACTTGAGAGTAGCCTTGAGCAACTAACCTTGCTTTGTTCCTGATGATAGTACCATCTTCATTTTTCTTGTTCTTGAAGATCCATTTGGTACCTATCACATTGTGTTGCTTCGGAGGCTTCGTTAATTCCCAGACTTTGTTTCGCTCAAATTGATGGAGCTCTTCCTGCATTGCTTTAATCCAGTAGTCATCTTGAAGAGCTTCATCAACATTCTTTGGTTCGATTTGAGATACATAGCATGCAAATCCGCAAACCAATTGTCTCCGTGTTCTAACTCCTTCTTGTGGATCTCCAATGATGTTCGATTCAGGGTGATCCTTGGAGATGCGTAACGTTTGAGGTAGAGGAGTAGTCGGAGGTACACGAGATGATTCCTGCACATCAGATAAACTTGAAGAACCGTTAGATGCATCATCATTATTATCGAAAGAATTGTTAGAAGAAGATGCATTAGCAGGTGTATCATCATCAAGAGAGATATCGAGGGTAGATTTTTCAGATTCAAAGTGAAAAGCTTCATCTACCTTAACATTTATCGATTCTACGATCGTCTTAGATTCTAAGTTAAAAACTCGATATGCTCTGCTGTTTGTAGAATAACCTAAGAAAATCCCTTCGTCACTTCGAGAGTCAAATTTTCCAAGATTTTCGCGATCACGTAAAATAAAACACCGACTCCCAAAGATACGAAAATATTTGATGTTAGGTTTTCTACAAAACCATAGTTCATATGGTGTATTCAAAGTCCCCGGGCGCAAATACACGCGATTAATAACATAGACAGCAGTGTTCACCGCTTCAGCCCAAAAATATAAAGGTAGGTTCCGGCTATGAAGCATAACACGTGCCATCTCCTGTACGACCCTGTTTTTGCGCTCGACTACACCATTTTGTTGAGGTGTATAAGGTGCTGAGAATTCATGTTTAATGCCGTTAGAAGTGCAAAAATCAATGAATTTGGAATTTATGAATTCTCCACCTCTATCACTTCTAACTCGAGTAATCTTTTCATTCTTTTCAATCATAATACGATGGCAAATTTCGTGAAAAGAATCAAAAGTATCAGCTTTTTTTTTAAAAATGCTACCCAAGTATATCTAGAGAAATCATCAACCATAAGAAAATATACCATTTACCTCCCAAAGATGGTTGACGAGTTGGCCCCATTAAATCCATATGCAAAAGTTCCAAAGGCCGTTTTGTACCTATGTGGTTCAAGTTCTTGTGTGCAGTCCTAGACTGTTTTCCCTTTTGGCAACCGCCACACACAATGTTTTGTTCAAAAGAAAGTTTCGGAACCCCCTTGACCACATCTTTGTTTGAAATTCTAGCAAGTTCCTTAAAGTTTATGTGACCTAGCCTTTCATGCCAAAGTGTTTCATTTTTCAAAGATGCTAGGTTACATTTTTCAGAAATTTAGTAGGAACTACATAACAATTGTTTTCTGATCTAACCCCTTTTAAAAAGAAGCATGGTTCTTGTCAGTTACAGTGCATTCATCAGATGAAAAATTAACTGAATAACCATTATCACAAAGTTGACTTATGCTTATGAGGTTAGTCTTAAGGCCATGAACAAATAACACATTATTTAGAACCGGGCCATCTGGAATAGCTACCGTTCCCTTTCCAACAATTTTGGAAGACCGACCATCTCCGAAAACAACAAGTCCTCCGGAGTTTTTCTCAAAATTTGAAAACAGTTTTTGTCACCGGTCATATGACGGGAACACCCGCTATCCAGATACCAAGACGAACTATCATATGCATGCAAGGAAACATTGGTAACAAGACAAGGGAAAATTTCACCTTTGCGCACCCAAACCTTTTTGGAATGCGTCGGTAATGGTCGTGAAGTTGATCTCCTAGGTGAAAGCGTCTTGCTTGAAGATTGCTGCTCCTTGATGATGTCGTCTTGAGCGGTGAACTACCAAGGCTCTTTTCCTTCAAATGATTTGCATTTGATTTCGAGGAATCACCTTTTGGTAGTCATTGCAAGAGGTGCTTGAGGTGTGCGTTTGGCTCCCGTCTTGCAATTTCTCCTTATGTGCCCTGAAATGCCACAACGAAAACATACCTTAGATCTTGACGATCCCGAGGAGGATGAAGTAGGCTTGTTGTCGTTGCTTGTCGTGAATTCCGGTGTCGGAGGAGGAGATACCGACTGAGGCACAAAACTGTCCCACTCGAACTTGGAATGTCTCCAGTTTGAGTGTATCCGAGGCCGAACTTATTTGTTTGACCAAGACCAAGAAGTCTGTCCAACTTACTCCTTCCAGAAGAAAATCTCTTTAAGTCATCCTTTAGTTGGCGTATGGTCTTTGTCATTTCCATTTTTCCTGTCGAGCCTCGCCGTTGAGCTTCAAGAAGTAATTCGCTTTGTTCACCATATCTATATAATTCTTCTCGAATTGCTCATTGGACTCTTGAAGGGAAACATTTGCTTTTATCAGATTATCCCTTTCCACTTCAAGATCGGTTGAGAGAGAAGTTACCCTTTTTACTTCTTCTTCGAGATCCTGCAATCTCCCTCTCAACCCCTTGTTTTGTTTAGCCAGTTTCTTTGAATCCCTCAAAAGTTGTGGTAGGCTAAAGCAAAATCTTCACCTTCAGAATTATCTCGATTCATCGTCCGTTGCAATCTTTTCAACAGTGGAGTTGGACAAGGAATCGGATGTACTTGCCATTAAGCACATGAAGGGTGAAGATGTAGTGGACGCGTGGAATGCTGTCGCGTTGTCTTCTTCATCACTTGAGGATGACTCATTTGACGTGGAGTTGTCATCCCAAGTGACGACTTGCATCGCCTTCTTCTTTGCCGGATTCTTGTTGGGACACTCCGTTGCAATGTGGCCGTAGCCTCGACATTTGAAGCACTGAACTTGTCCCTCTGAACTTTTCTTATCCTTTGAGAAGTTCTCTTGCTTTCTTGACTTGTAGCTTGAAGAACCCTTGCCTTTCTTCGACTTTCCGAAGGATGGAGTTTTGCTTGGATTACCCCTTCGAAAGTTGCGGCGAAACTTCCTTGTCAAGAGAGCGAGCTGCTTCTCAAAGTCCTCCATAGATAGGTTCTCGTCATCGTCCGAGGAGGATGAATCCGCGTCTTCTTCTTTAGTTGTTTTCAATGCATAACCTGAAGACTTAGAAGAGGATGCCTTTCCAGAAGAATAGTTAGTAGGAAATGTCATTTCATAAGTTTGTAAAGCACCAACTAATTCTTCTACACGCATTTCGTCCGGGTGTTTAATTGTTTCAATGGCTGCGACCTTCGGGCGAAATCGTTCAGGAAGAGTTCTTAAATTTTTCTTACAACTTTAAATTCTGGAATCTTCTCTCCCAAGTTAGCACATGAGTTTACGATGTCTTGCAATCGTGTGTAATAGTCAGTGAAAGATTCATTCTCTGCCATAGAGATAGAGTCAAACTTGCTCGTAAGCATTTGCAGTTTCTGAATCTTCACAAGGTTAGTTCCCTCATGCGTAACTTGAAGAACATCCCAGATTTCTTTCGCAGTCTCACATGCCGAGACGCGAGAGAACTCTGTTTGTGACAAAGCATTAAATAGAGCATTAATTCCTTTGCCATTGTAAGAAGATGAATCTATCTCTTCCTTGGTCCATTTCGACCTAGGTTTTAAGGTGCGAACATCATCTATAATTTCAGTTGGATTAGACCATCCTAATTCAATTGATTGCCACACCCTTTCGTCGATGGAAATTAAAAAGGCTTTCATCCGTACTTTCCAGTACGCATAATTTGTTCCATCAAAGAAAGGGGGTCGATTGATGTTTCCACCTTCAACCATTGTTTACAACCCTATTCCCGCTCTGATACCACTTGTTGGGTTATACTAATATGGATCTAAATAGGGGAAAAAACACCTAGAGGGGGGTGAATAGGTGTAAACAATAAACACTCAAAAAATCATTGCGCAATAAAACCCAATGCGGAAAAAAAAATGAACACGCAAGATTTTTACGTGGAAAAACTCCAAACCGGAGTAAAAAACCACGGGACCGATAACACGGCGAAATCCACTAGAATTAACACACGTACAAGGTGATATAACGTACTCACAGACGACTCAACCTTTTACCATACGCTCCTAGTAGATCTTCTCCGCTCGCTCCACGACGCTTCTCGAATCCACGATCTGCGCCCAACGCTGAATCCACAGCGTCCAACGTCGAGTCCACGACGTCCGACCGAATCCACGGTCTTCACCCAGTAGCACGCTTCGAATCCACGAACGTACCTCGCTCCGAATCCACGAGAGCGGTTGCACCTTGAATCCACAAGGCCACGCGAGTCCACGCGCCGATTTGGGGTAAATCGTTGTTTTTGGGTGGTGATGATCCGCCGAATACTTAGATTAGAAATAGATCGGAAATACCATCTAAGTATTCATTGATTTGATTCTACTCAAAATCTGAGTATGGAAAACCTAGAATCAAATCAATCAATATAGATGAAGAAACATAGAATAAATCTATTGATTTCCTTTCTTCTCTATATGTGGATTTTTCGTCTTTCGGAATTGACGGCTTATGTGGATTACCCTAAAAATGAATCATAGGGTCTATTTATAGGTTAGAAACCATTGGAAGAAGATAAGGATCAAAAACCTGCCGTTTCTGGAAATTTTACGGACGGCGATCCGGATCGGAATTGGGCGATCCGGATTGCAGTAGCAAGAAAGACGATTTCCAGAAAAACACTAGTTCGGGATCCGGATCGAAGTCCCCGATCCGGATCGTTCATACAGTTTCACCAAACATCAACGTTCGGGATCCGGATTGCAAATCCTGATCCGGATCGTGCAAGTAAAAAGGTAAAACTAGTGTTCGGGATCCGGATCATGAGATGCTGCGATCCGGATTGAACCAGTGTATGAACGAACACCCTTCGGGATCCGGATTGCAAAGCCCGATCCGGATCCTGAACATGTCCCATGTCCAGTTTTTGATTTTTATGCAATTAAACATTCTTCCAGGTGTTTCTACACTACAAGAAGTATTCGGATCATCAAAAATCTTTAGTTAAACATACCTGATCCTTTTGAATTCTTCTTTCTTGAGATTGAGGTATATGATCCAAACTTTCTTCATCTTCAATCTTCAAGACTTAACACTTTCCACGAAATACGCCAACTCAAATTCCGTAACAGACGAAACTTTCTTTTAGTGGGGGAGGATGTAGTGGCACTAGTTCCCATGCAGCGTTCTTTCGCTGAATCCACTATTGAACACCTAGTATTGGTGTATCTGGCCCACGGTGCATCAATTGGATGCTACTGATGGACCCTGTGTGTTTCTTTTGGCTATGTTGGCCTTCGGCTGGGTTTGCCGAAGTTTCTGAAAAGAATTAGGCCAAACGAAGGTCAGAATTGGATTCAGCACGGAAAAACGCTTGAAAACGACTCTTTGTTTGTTTAATTTGGAGTCCGGATGCCCAAAAACGGACACCTGGAAGTTTTTAGTGGTTTTTGGAGCATGGGAGGGGCCGTAGACCGCCGGGATGCCACGTGGCGGCCTATCATTGGCCGGTTCAGGATGCGCGGTCCACAGAGCAGCGCGGCGGGGTGCACAGACCCGGCGCAGGGACACGTGGCACCGCCTGATTGGCGGGCCCAAGGCGCGCGGTCTACCGGGTGTGCGCGGCGGTGCATGGACCAGGCGGGGGGACACGTGGCAGCCTCCGGTTGGTCGGTGCACGCGGCGCGGTCCACGGAATTCCTGCGGAAGGTGTGGACCGGGTGCAGGGGACACGTGTCACTCCCTGATTGGCGGGTGCAGCATGCGCAGTGCACGGAGCGCGCGGCACGTACCTCGGGACGCGTGCGCACGTGCGACCCACGTCGCGGGACCGGCGCGCACGTCGCGCGGTCGGCGGGTCAACCGGGGACACGTGGCGCCCGCTCATTGGCGGGCGCAACCGCCTTACTGTGTACGGGTGCGGACACGTGGCGGGTTCTCAGTGGTCCGCACCGGTGTTCCCTGTTCGACGGGACACGTGGCGGCTTCTGAGTGGCCCTGCACCAATGTTTGCTGTTCGGCGGACACGTGGCGGCTCGAGGGAGTTTCGGGCGTGAACAGTGTTGGGCCTGGGCCCAACAATGTAGGCACTCGAAACTTTTCGGGCGCCCGAAAGTGGGCCCGAAAGTTGGTTAACTTGGTTTTTTGGGCTGTTTTTCCTTGTGGGCCTATAAATAGGCCACTTGGGCCGCGATTTTGTGCCTTTTCCCGTGGGTTTTAGCCTCTGATTCCTTCATATGAAATCTTCCTCTCCCTCTTGCCCATCTCTTGGCGAAATCTCAGATTTTCTGAAGGTCGCGACGACTGTGTTTTCTACCTCATAGTGCGGAGCGACGTTCTACTGTTGGAGGCCCATTTCTGTCGCATTTTCGTCTGGGAGACCTGCAGAGCTACCCCGACCTTATTTTTAGACGATTTCTTCGACAGCGCTTTCACAAGAGGTAAATCTACGTTTTCCGTGTTGAACATTTTTAATGGATTTGAGCTTATACAGGGGTTTGGGGTACATTTTAACTACCCTTTGTGACTGGTTGAGTTTCTGGACAGCTGCTGTTTCGCGGATTTTTATCTCCACTTCCGGGTATCGGATTTTGACAATTCAAGAGCCTATCGACATCTACACTTCGCGAGGATCGTTGTGATATTTTTATCAGAATTTATTAAGGGTTATTTTTAGGTGAAAATTTCGTGTAAAGGGACTGTTCATGCACGAATGTTTGGGACTTAATTTTTGTGTGAATTGTATGTAATTGTGGACTGTTGTTGTACCCAGGACTTTGTGGGCACCGCTACTGTGTTATTAGCTTAGCGGGTACGGAGATTTGGCTTTATCTGGACTTTTTATCTATTCCATCCTGGACAGTTAGCGCGTTCAGGTGGGTGTTCTTGCTTTCAAAATCTACGGACTGTACTCTAATTCTACGATTGTAGTTGCATGCATGCTAGTAAATGACTCCAATATCCCTTGAAAATTGTATGTTGTAACCACAGTTGTTAGTTGTTAGATCTGATGACCTTTTTGTAAATTTTGCAACATGAAAACTTAATTTAGCATACTTGTTATTTAATTAATTATCATGCACAAGTAAACTACAGTAAGCTTGAACATGTGTTAGATTTATTCATCACTTTAGCTCTCCCACAGTAGTTGTACTCTTGTCATTCTGGACATAGTGGTTTTCCCCGAGTCATGGGCTGGGAGGTCTATTAGCTGTGGATGCTTTTTCACTCGCGTCTGGGGACCGAGTGAGGTCAGTAGCAGTTTGTAGACCAGTTTGCATCGTGATAGTGATAGTGATGATGGATCTGGGATCTTGGGAGATTGTCATTGGGACAGTGTGGATTCTTAGTTAGTGAGTGAGACAGTGATGGGATCATAGCCTGCAGGAGCCATATTTGAGCTCGACAGAGATGTGCTGATACTTTGCTCGGTGGGGTCGCTCCCCACGAGTGCCACTCCGGAGTTGGGCCTGATACTTCTATCGCGGCTTGTCGATGCTTGTGTCCCTCTGGCTGAGCCAGTTTTGGCAGTCATGGACACTGTCCCTCTAGCTGAGCCAGTTTTGGCAGCTACGGACATACCTACAGAGGTAGGTAGGCGCAGGTTTGACTGGACCCGATGCGGCAGTCGGTTTGGATTGGGTTAGAGATGAGTACTAGTAGTGGCATATTGTTCCTTCTGTCCTACTCCTTGAGCATCTAGATAGAGGCATAGTAGCTGTAGATTTTACTTTTCCTATTTTTATATACAGCACTTTCTTTTGTTACTTTATGCCTCTAGTAGACTTAGTGGGCAGACCGTCGGGCTTGTTGGCGGCACCCACTGAGAACTACGGTGGGATGTAGTTCTCACACCCGTCGTGGTGTCTTTTCCCCAGGGACTTCAGCTCCAGTTCCTGCTCCACCAGCTGCTGATCCAGCTCCTTCAGACCGAGGTAAGGGAGTCGCGAGATAGATCCCTTCCCCCCTTTCAGCTTCAGTGTATGATAGAGGTACCCCTGGTGGCTATTCTGGTTGTGTCATGTTTGAGAGATCATGTAGTGAGGGATCGAGTTGTACTCTTTTGTTTCTTTTGAGAGACTTCTGTATTCTGGTGAGGATGTTATGTATATTTTTTGAGAGACTGTTCTACTTTCTGTTCATAGTTAGTTTTCTTTTACAGCTCTGATATCTGTTAGTATAGTTGTTCTATTGTTGCAGGTTAGACGCTACGTCTCTACGGGGCTTCCCGTAGGGGTGGAGGATCTGTTGGCGAGCCCGGGGTACAGTTCCGACCCCGGGGCGTGACACGAGAGGTCTGTGTGACCCAGTACCACGTCGTGGGGGTACGACAGTGAGGATCCGAGAGATTGATACTTGAGTTTGATGCCATGCCGTTGGTACATGGCAGTGATGCCCCATTGGGAGTGCACAACGGTGAGGGTTCTGTGATGGTTTGAGCACAGACAGGTTTGGATTGTTTTCAGCGGAGGTCTTGTGGGATTGATAGCATTATGGAACTTTACAGCTGAGGACTATGCCACATAGAGTTCTGAACCCGATGGGGGCATTATGAGCTTACCGCAAGGTCAAGTGGAATGACTAAGGCCCTGCGGCCTTTTGGATTTGAGGAATTGTGTTCCAGCGGTACTTGGACCGGGCTGTTGTACCGGCGTGAGTTTGAGCTCTACATTGAGTTACCGTGCCAGTAGTTGAGTTTGATTTATGCAAGGCTGGTTGATTTGATTATATTCGGATTGGTTTCCGAGGTGACTTGGAGCATGAGGATCACTTGAGGATAGAGCTGTAGCTTCTTTGAGAAGAAGTTGTTGCCAAGCTGTGACAGTTGCACTTGGACTTTGAAAGATTTTGTGATCAGGCCATGTGATTACAACTGCAGGGGTGACAGAGAGACCCAACGAAGAGTGATACCGTTTGGGTGGGCTTAGACCTATGTTAGTGACAGGGGTCCGAAGCTTTTGGACTAGGCAAGGCCAGTGTAGCTTGGAAGAGGCAAGCTGAGGAGAATACCAGCATTGATACGGATATTGCCGTAATAGAGAGGTCATGGAATGATTCAGAGATTCTTGAGCCTGTAGTACAGGGTTATTTAGGAGGATTTTGATTGAGGCTACGCCGATAGACAGAGTTATTGCAGTGGGATGATTGATTTAGTATATTGTTGTCCCGGCATGGACATTTTGGTCAGTATGCCTTGGTTAGGCGAACAGTGCAACCTTGGAATGAGGTGTTTGATTGGTGGTCGCTGTCACGCCCCGGGGTCGAAACTGCGACCCGGGCTCACTAACAGATCCGCCATCTGTACGGAAACTGCCGTACAGACGAAGCGTCTAACCTGCAAAAGATAGAACAACAGCTACACAGATATCAGAGCGGATAAGAAAGCTGTAATATAAAATCTCACTACTACAAAGCTTAAAATAAATACAAGCTCCATCTCCCAAATACATGGTGATACAAATAGAAATCCACCTATACAACATCTACAAATCCAAAAGGGAGATAACTAAAACTAGAAATACAATACATAACCAAACTCCCACAGTCCGGGATGGTACATCTACCTCACTCTAAAGAACAATGCTGGTAGGGAACTATCTCGTGACTCCCTGTCCTCGGTCCGTCAAGCCAGCTAGGGCAGGAACGGAAGAAAAAGCCTCAGCAACCTGTCACCGATAGAGGGTGTGAGAACTACATCCTACAGTAGTTCTCAGTGGGTACCGTCTCCAAGAACCACGGTCTGCCCACTAAGTCTACTAGAGGCATAAGATAACAGAAAGACTGTAATAATGAAAATAAGCTGGAAAAGTATCTACAGCTATCATGCCTCTATCTACTATGCTCAATAGGAAAAAGAACACAGATGATGGTATGCATCCACTTACTGCTGACAATATGTCATAAGTACTATGCTCAAAGGAAAACTCAACTAAGACACATGATATGCATACTCTCTCACATAACACCCAATCTCTATGACTGCCTCATAGGGTCCAGTCCAAGTCAAGCCTGCGCTCATCTACTGCCACTACGCCCAAACAGGACTTGGTCTTACGTAGGGTGTCCCACATGGACTATCTCAATCTCAAGCGAACTCTAGTGTATCAACTAGTCGCATCATCGCAGCCTCGTCAGGCTCGGTATCATCATCGCACCCGGGGCGTAGCTCGAGGGGAGCGACCCCAACGAACTCAAGTAACACAAGTATCTCATAACTGGCATGAAATTCCAGGCTCAGCAGGCTATAATCCACGATCAAACAGATCGGTATCTCGATGCTAAAAGCACAACACTGTCGGAGAAGCCTCCACGACTCAAGATCACAATACAACTCACTCAGGAAAGTACTACACAGCTGGGACCGCCGTCACCCCAAACGACTCCCACCACGACACCCCACTCATAGACAAGAAGAGCCGACTGACGCGGCAAGGTCCGAGAATCCCGATAGACCGGTGCCTGAAACCCCAATCAAACAAGAACAGACTCTAGGCTCAGCCTATCGAAGTTCTTGATCCTTTACCGTTCAGGGATTCGGCCCCTCTCAGTTAAAGTGGAAAACTGTGACACCCTCGGAATTTGGATTAGTCCTCTATATAAATGATATAATAGGACTAAATCTCTAACCGGCTATAGCATTTTGGATGGTAGCAAGATCCAAGGAACATGAGAGTTAAGCGTGCTAGAGCTAGAGTAGTTCTAGGATGGGTGACCCCCTGGGAAGTGGGGCGTCACAGTTGGTATCAGAGCAATTCACCAGCCGGAAATGTGAGATGAGTCTCGGCTGAGCCAGGGTTATATAGCGGGTAGAGCGAGGCTCCCCGGCTAATGACCGTTGTGGGTGGAGTGCAGCTCCCCACAAGGTCGGCTAAGGCTAGCGAGACGAGTCTCACATCGCCTGGTGCTTGTGAGTGTGCTTGAGCCTGACGTGGACGTCAGGGCTTAAAGAGGGGAAGAATGTGACACCCCCGGAATTTGGATTAGTCCTCTATATAAATGATATAATAGGACTAAATCTCTAACCCGGCTATAGCATTTTGGATGGTAGCAAGATCCAAGGGAACATGAGAGTTAAGCGTGCTAGAGCTAGAGTAGTTCTAGGATGGGTGACCCCCTGGGAAGTGGGGCGTCACAAAAACTAATCTCAACACAAAACTCACGGCTGGAGGTGCTCCACAGCCAGAACCACAAAGAGTCCGAAAACCCCGGGAAACTAATACCTACGACCCCAATCAAACAAGAACAGGCTATAGGCGTAGCCTCCCGTTGTTTTCGGCCCAAGAAGGAAAATCAACCCTTAAAACCCAGATCACTCACCCGGTCGGGGAGGAGTTTTAAGAAAAGGACCTTATTATAAAATATCATTTCCGCTCAACCCCCTTGGGGTGAGGGTAAAATTGCCCTTTTTGAAAACCGTCTTGAGTTGAGAAAACCAACTTTTATAGATTTTAGTTCTTGAAAAATCAGTTGAAAACAAGTTTATTTCCCGAACTCCCAAGGGTTGGTGCCGACACCCAATCAAACAAGAACAGGCCCTGGCGACCCCCAGGAATTCGGGAGGAAAACACTAGTTTACTAAAATCATGATGTCCAAAAGCATTCTGGGTTCAAGGTCCTGATAACATACGTGCACCACGTTCACAACGTGGTGGTGACGAGAAAACAGCGAAATAACCAGAGACCCGGGACCACCGTTTTCCCAAAACGGTTCCCAAACCACTAACACTGGCCTAACACAGCCACCAGACCCCACTCAGTCCCCAGGCCCGAGTGTAACACCCGTCCCACAAAAACTCTGACCGCTCGGCCCACTACCCGGGCGAGGAACTCTATGTCCAGAAGGAAATGCAATGTGTGGGATGTCTAAAGCATAAAAGAACTTAGCCCAGATTAAGGTTCTCTACTGGTCTGGTTAAACACATGCAACATATGACGGGGGTGCTAGTCAAGTTCCAAGGAAAGCACTTAAACTAGCATGCAAATCCTATCATAATAAATTAGAAGGAAGTCCGCAAACTTGGAGAGAAAAACCAACCCACCTGTGGTCTACCACAAGACCGCGCGTCCAACGGATGCCTCGAGTAAGCCCGCGGCTCCACGCGCGGGAAAAAACGCTCAAACGGCCTCGACGGAAGCTAAAAAAAAAACTGCACTGCAAGCTCAGTAACTGAAGTCCCAATGCTAAGAATTTCAGCGACCAAGTAAAAATTCGATGCTTCTCTAACAACTCGAAATATGCCTTGAGTTCCTGTTGGAAAGAAAAACTACAGTTACATTATTACATGTCCCGGTGCCCCAAAAACTTATGCCAAAAGGGAAAACTCGAAATCTGCTATAGCTTTAGTATACTCTATCACCACAGCCCTCCATTTCCATCTTAAGTCCCAAAATGATATCCACTTACCAAAAGTCCAAAAAGACTAGCTTACTACTTCCGCATAAGTTCAAGGAATAGAACCCAAAACGATCCCGATTCCGATATACAATTTGAGTTGAGATTCAACTTGCTTAACTTCCAATTTAAAATATCTTTACAAATTGACCCAAAAAGAACTTGTCCACCTGCATCTAAGATTATGAAAAAATCAATACAATTAACCCCATAAGCACTACTAACCACGAAATCAAAGTCAACTCACAAACAATCAATACTCTATTCCAACATACATGCAGGTATTTCAGTAGTAGAAGGACCGGAAAGAACCTAGGGTAGATACATCAAATCTTATCCAAATTTCGTGGTTAAGGTACCAATTTGTTCCTCTTGAAGTCAAGAAAATTTTCCACTTTAAAATTTACCATTTCATAAAGAGTAGAAAAATATATCCCAAGATTACTACCGGTCTCAAAGATGTAAACATTTACCTTATTAGCAGCAGGAATTAACCTTTCTTCAATATAAAACTTGTAGATTATTAAGTTCTGGTGAAATCCCCATAAGGCCGAGCTCAAAGCCATCCCTACAACCCTAGAGGGTACAAAACACTGCACATACTCAAAGCTGAAACAAAACCTCAACTGTGTACAAACATCCCAGAGATGGCCTCAATTACCTATCTGGAGCCCAATTGGAAATTTAAGTAAACACAAAAGTTGGAGATATTTGAATCCTGAAAATTTCCCAAACAAAATCACCTCAAAATTCCATTTGTACATCCTAGAGGTAGCGAAAACACTAAACTACTGTGCAGAAATCCGCGCAGAAAAACAACGCTGCAAAGATCACTAATTTTAACCTATCTTCCAGCTTCAACTAGGCTTCCTCTTCACTATCAAAGTTGGAGTTCTCGGGTTGTGAAGAGAACGCGCAAAATGGCCCAGAAATTCCACTCCTAAACTTGGGAGCCCTCCTGGAAGAAAACGCGATGTAGAGGGATGCTCAACAGCCATGACCAAACTCACCTCCACACTTCTTCTTCTTCTTCTTCCTCACCTCTTCTTCTTCTCCTTTTAATTTTCTTCTAATGCTTCTCTCTCTCTTCATTCACCACCCAAGCCAAGAGGAAGTGGGTTTGGAGAGATGACTTGGCAGTAGGAGGAGAGGACACCACATTAGTTAATTAAAAGCCCCTTAATTAAATTAAAAGCTTAATTAAGATTTAAATAAAGCAAGGAAGAGATTAATTAAGAGTAAAAATCCACTTACCTCAAATGCATACTCCACAATCCACCTCCACTGCCAATACCCAAAGAGAGCAATTAATTAGCAACACTAATAAATTAAATTATTAAAATAATCCAAAAGCCCAACTCCAACTCACTTTTTGCCTTCGGGCCCTCCGCCGGCGTCCGGAACCTCCCGAACTCCGCTGTAATTTGAAAATACACGTGTCCACAGCTTTTTCTCTTCAAAAAGCTCATCCGTGAGTCGGGGTGCTCAATCCAAAAACCGGCTCCGAAAATGTCAGTTCCGACTCACTTTTCACCTCCGGATCCTCCGCGTCAGTCCGGAATCTCCCGAACTTCGCTGTAATCTGAGAATATGCCTGTTCCAAGTGTTCCCAAATTTCCTGCACTCCATTGTGAAGTCGGTAATTTCCAAATCTATTCCTCAATCGGCGTACAAAGCTCGGAAAAACCCCGAATCGAGCTGGGGCTTCTGTGTTGATCCGAATCAACCCGTCAGCAACTGAATCGCATAAGCAACATGCCCGAGGCAATCTCTCCGCTCCACGCCATCACATGCGGTCGGCGTGCCATCCGAAAACCCGGTATTCTACAGTCGCCACTTTTGGAACTTGGAATTGGGAGCTAAGGGTTGAGCATGGTTTCCAATGTTGGAATTTTTCCCCTGTGGAGGGATGTGAGGGCTGTGTCGTGGAACTTGAGCATTTTAGTTGCTAAGGAGCAACGGAAGTTTTATGCCAATGGCAGGCGTAGAGTGTTGGATTTGGAGGTCCTGTTTTCTAGAAACCACTATTCGCTGGGATGCGAGGATTTGAGTTTACGCGGGGAGCTTGGTCCGCGAGTATTTTATCACCCGCATGTTTTGACTCTCACTTCTTTGGCAAATTGGCGAGGATCTGAGTTATCAGGAGCTACCGATGCAAATCCTTGCTGGTGAGACAGAAGGATTATGTGTAGAGTACCGGGACTTCGGACAGCGCGCCGACCACATATGATGGCCTGGAGTGGTGAGATTGCCTCGGACATGTTGCATCTGAGTTTATAGTTGATGCCGGGTTGATTTGGATCAACGCAGAAGCTCCAGCTCGATTCGGGATTTTTCCGGGCTTTGTATGCCGATTGTGGATGAGATTTGGAAATTACTGACTTCACAGTGGAGTGCCGGAAATTCGGGAACACTTGGAACAGGTATATTTACAGTTTACAGCGAAGTTCGGGAGGTTCCGGACTGACGCGGAGGATCAGAGGGCAAAAAGTGAGTCGGAACTGACATTTTCGGAGCCGGTTTTTCGGTTGAGCACCCCGACTCAACGGATGAGCTTTTTGAAGAGAAAAAGCTGTGGACACGTGTATTTTCGATTTATAGCGGGGTTCGGGTGGTTCCGGGCAGCGGCTGAGGGCCCGAAGGCAAAAAGTGAGTTGAAGAGGGCCTTTTTGGATTATTTTAATAATATAATTGATGGATTACTAATTTTGTGAGCTCTTGGTTGGGTGGCTGTGGGGTTTTGGATTAGAGGCTGTGTTTATATTTTAATTTAAGCTACTACTAATTAATTAAGAGTTAATTATCTTTGGCTTAATTAATTAAGGGTTGTAGCTTTGGGAGGTGACCTCACCTTGAGATAGGCTCACCTCCACCACCTACCACCTCACCACCTCCTCTGTAGCTTCACGAAGCAGGAAACAAAGAAAGAGAAAGAAAAAGAAAAGGGGAAAAAGAGAAAGAAGAAAGGAAGAAGAAGAAGAAGGGGGATTAGCAAAGAAGGGATTTTTGGATGCTATTCTGGGTTTCGGTCTCCCCGTTGGTGGCCGTGGGGAGCGAGGGCGTGCTTCGTGCTCCTTCAAGGTAAGTGGATTTTTATGTTTTAAATGGTGGAATTGATTTTTGAATTTTATTTTTGGGCTTTGATAATTTATTTGGAGTTAATTAGAGTTTTATGGGTTTTTATTTGAAGTTGAAATTTTATTTGAAGCCATTGGAGACTTTGTTGCTTTGTTAAAAGCAAAAAAATGGATTTTTGGGGATTTTTTGGTGCTTTGAGGATTTTTGGATAATTTGGAGCTAAATTAATGTTTAAAATTATTTTAAATTTCTGGGATTTTTTTTAAATTTTTTTTGAATTTTTTTTTAGATTTTTCCGCCGCCGCGGGCCGCGCCGCGGCGCCGCCAGGGCGCGCGCAGGCGCGCGCGGCAGGGCCGCGCGCGGCGCGCGCGGCATGGCCGCGCGCAGGCGCGCGCGCGCGCGCGCGGCAGGGGCCGCGCGCAGGCACCGCGGGCCGCGCGGGCGCGCGCGGGCCTGCGCGGGCGCGCGGGCCCGCGCGGGCGCGCGCGGGCCTGCGCGGGCGCGCGGGCGCGCGCGGGCCTGCGCGGGCGCGCGGGCCTGCGCAGGCCTGCCGCGCGGGCGCGGAGCGCGGCCGCGCGCGCGGCGGGCAGCGCCGCGCGCGCGCGCAGCGCCGCCGCGCGCTGCGCGCAGCGCCGCTGGGCGCCGCGCGCAGCGCCGCAGGGGCGCCGCGCGGCGCGCTCCGGCGCCGCGCGGCGGGCCCCTGCTCCGCCCGGCCGGTTCCTTGGGTCGCGCGTTCGCCGTCTTCGTCGCTCGGCGTGCCCCGGGACTTCGTCGGCGCCTCGGTTTGCGTGCCGGCCCCGTTTTTCCGCCGACGGAGGCCGGTTTCGCCGTCGAACGCTGTTTTTCGCCGACGGAGGCCGTTTTTCGCCGACGGAGGCCGTTTTTCCGCCGTCGGAGGCCGTTTTTCGCCGCCGCGAGCTGTTTTTCGCCGTCGAAGCTGTTTTTCGCCGTCGACCGCCGTTTTCGCCGCCGCGAGCTGTTTTTCGCCGTCGATAGCTGTTTTTCGCCGTCGACCGCCGTTTTCGCCGCCGCGAGCTGTTTTTCGCCGTCGACCGCTGTTTTTCGCCGTCGACCGCTGTTTTCGCCGCCGCGAGCTGTTTTTCGCCGTCGACCGCTGTTTTTCGCCGTCGATTGCTGTTTTTCGCCGTCGACCGCTGTTTTTCGCCGTCGACCGCCGTTTTCGCCGCCGCGAGCTGTTTTTCGCCGTCGACAGCTGTTTTTCGCCGTCGACCGCCGTTTTCGCCGCCGCGAGCTGTTTTTCGCCGTCGACCGCTGTTTTTCGCCGTCGACCGCTGTTTTCGCCGCCGCGAGCTGTTTTTCGCCGTCGACCGCTGTTTTTCGCCGTCGACCGCTGTTTTCGCCGTCGACCGCTGTTTTCGCCGTCGGAGTCTGTTTTTCTCCGACGGAGGCTGTTTTTCGCCGATGAAGGCTGTTTTTCGCGCCGTGCGCTGTTTTTCGCCGATGAAGGGCTGTTTTCGCGCCGCGCGCTGTTTTTCGCTAATGGAGGCTGTTTTTCGTCGCCGGATGCTTGGTTTTCGACGTTTTGACTGATTTTGCGATTTCTTCTTTCCTGGCAGTTTGCAGTGTAGTTTTAGCATCTGACTGGGACGCGACCTTGTGACTCCGTTTTGCGTGCGGGTTCCGGCATCGTACTTCGGGTTGCGTGCGGACCTCGTGGAGGCCAGGTAAGCCCGCTGAGCCCAATTGCAAGTGTCGACAAGCAATTGGGGGCGATCTGAGGTGGGTTGGTTTTTCTCTCCAAGTCTTCGGACTTCCTTCTAATTCTATTATAATAGGATTGCATGCTAGTTTAAGTGTTTCTTGGAACTTGACTAGCACCCCCGTCATATGTTGCATGTGTTTAACCAGACCAATAGAGAACCTTAATCTGGGCTAGGTTCTATTATGCTTTAGACATTCCACACACTGCATTTCCTTCTGGACATAGGGTTCCTCGCCCGGGTAGTGGGCCGAGTGGTCAGAGTTTTGTGGGATGGGTGTTTCACTCGGGCCTGGGGGCTGAGTGGGGTCTGGTGGCTGTGTTAGGCCAGTGTTGGTGGTTTGGGAACCGTTTAGAGTAAACGGTGGTCCCGGGTTTCTAGTTGTTGCATCGTTTTCTCGTCACTACCACGTTGTGATCGTGGGGTACGTGATTTATCAGGACCTTGAACCCAGAATGCTTTTGAACTCTCATGATTTTAGTAAACCGGTGTTTTTCTTCCGTATTCCTAGGGGTCACCGGAGCCTGTTCTTGTTTGATTGGGCAAAGGCGTCACCCTTGGGAGTTCGGAAAACAACTTGTTTTCAACTGATTTCCTCAAGAACTAAAATCCATAAAAGCTGGTTTCCTCAACTCAAGACAGTTTTCAAAAAGTGTAAATTTTATCCTCACCCCAAGGGGGTTGAGGAGAAATGATATTTTATAATAAAGGTCATCTTTTTCCTAAATTCCCTCTCCCGACTGGGGTGAGGTATCTGGGTTCTAAGGGCTGATTTCATTCTTGGGCCGAAAACAACGGGAGGCTACACCTATAGCCTATTCTTGTTTGATTGGGGTCGTAGGTAGTAGGCTCCCGGGGTTTTCGGACTCTTTGTGGTTTTGGCTGTGGAGCATCTCCAGCCATGAGTTTAGAGCATTGAGTTGTGATACCTTCCCACTTTAACCGAGAGGGGCCAAATCCCTGAACGGTAAAGGATTGAGAACTTCGATAGGCTGAGCCTAGGTCTGTTCTTGTTTGATTGGGGCTCTAGGCACCAGTCTATCGAGATGCTTGGACCTTGCCGCGTCAGTCGGCTCTTTTCGTCTATGAGTGGGGTGTCGTTGTGGGAGCTGTTGGGAGTGACGGCGAGCCCAGCTGTGTGATACCTTCCTTAGTGAGTTAGTGTTGTGAGCTTGAGTCGTTGAGAGTTCTCCGACATAGCTGCGAGAGGGTTTGGGCTTTTCCTTTTTGAGTCGAGGTTCTTTCCGACTGGGTTGTGTTTCGAGCATCGAGATACCGATCTGTTTGATCGTGGATTTAGCCTGCTGAGCCTGGCATTTCATGCCAGTTATGAGATACTTGTGATACTTGAGTTCGTTAGGGTCGCTCCCCTCGAGCTACGCCCCGGGTGCGATGATGATACCGAGCCTGACGAGGCTGCGATGATGCGACTAGTTGATACACTAGAGTTCGCCTGAGATTGTGATAGTCCTTGAGGGACACCCTACGTAAGACCAAGTCCTGTTTGGGCGTAGTGGCAGTAGGTGAGCGCAGGCTGTTTGACTGGTCCAAAGTGGGACAGTCATTGAGATTGGGTGACATTGAGAGAGTGTTGACATAGCATGTGTTGTAGTAGAGTTTTCTCTGAGTATAGTACTTGTGACATATTGTCAGTAGAGAGTGGATGCATACCATCATCTGTGTTCCTTTCTTATCGAGCATAGTAGATAGAGGCATGATAGCTGTAGATGTTTTTCCAGCTTATACTTTCATTATATCAGTTTCATTCTGTTATCTTATGCCTCTAGTAGACTTAGTGGGCAGACCGTGGTTCTTGGAGACGGTACCCACTGAGAGCTACTGTAGGATGTAGTTCTCACACCCTCTGTCGGTGACAGGTTGCTGAGGCTTTCTTCCGTTCCTGCCCGAGCTGGCTTGACGGACCGAGGACAGGGAGTCGCGTGATAGTTCCCTACCAGCATTATTACTTTAGAGTGAGGTAGATGTACCATCCCGGACTGTGGGAGTTGATCATGTATTGATTTTCTAGTCTTAGCTATCTCCCCTGTGGATTTGTAGATGTTGTATAGGTTGTTTTCTACTTGTATCATCTTGTATTCGGGAGATAGACTTGTATTTATGTTCAGCTTTTAGTAGTTGATTTTATATTACAGCTTTTATTACCCGCTCTGATATCTGTATAGCTGTAGTTCTATCTTTTGCAGGTTAGACGCTTCGTCTGTACGGCAGTTTCCGTACAGATGGCGGATCTGTTAGCGAGCCCGGGTCGCAGTTTCGACCCCGGGGCGTGACAGATTAGAGTGGTATCAGAGCCTAGGTTGTAGGTCGTTGAGGACTTAGAAACCCTAGGCTATTGTGGTTGGACATTAGGATGACTACGTGAGAGTCGTGACTTTAGCGAGAGTCCTGATTGAGTTTTTACCTCTCCCAAGGGATGGGATGAGTGATTTTGCTTGTTATTCGCTCAAAGTGATTATGTTGGCTGTAGACAACATAATACTTTTGGAAGGATAACAAGTTCTAGACTCTCGCTGGATTGGGTCGTTTGGTTATTACGTCCTGACGTTTGTATTTGTTGCAGAGTTATCTGTGATGCCGCCGAGACGTCGTGCAGCGACGAGAGGGCGTTCGACCTTGGATGAGGAGCCCGAGCGGCGAGAGGCCGAGCGGGCCAGGCAGATTGAGGCCCAGGAGCTACGGGCTCAGGTGGCCCAATGACAGAGGCGTTGCAACGCCAGGAGGAGGCAGCCAAGCTCCAGAAGAAAATGTGGATCGGTTGATGAGACTGTTTGAGCAGAGGACATCTTCAGCAGCGCCCCCAGCAGCGACTTCGTCGACCTCGTCACAGATCGCTCCATTGACAGAGGCAGAGCAGAGGGAGCTCATCGACAGGCTAGCTTATATCAACCAGTTCCATCCCCCGCGATTTTCAGGGCAGAGTTCAGAGCCGTGGGATGTTGAGAATTGGATCGCGGCAATGGAGAAATTATTTGAGAACCTCTTCATCAAGGATGAGCACCAGGTACATTTGGGGGCGCACTATTTGGAAAAGGACGCCGAGATTTGGTGGCGTCGAGTCCGCCCAGTTGGACCGCCAGGAGTTCAGTTGATGATGTGGCCTGAGTTTCGGGCTTTGCTACGCGGGGCCTATTTTCCCGATAGTGCAAAGCAGAAACTAGAAGGGGATCTCCGACGATTGCAGCAGGGTGATCGACCACTTCAGGAGTATATTCGGGAGTTCCAGAAGTTGTTGAACAGTGTGCCACATGTCGCCCCAGACGAGGCTCAAAGGGTGGATTTGTTTGAGAGAGGACTGCACCAGGATATTTACCACCTTGTTCACTCGCATCGGTCACCAAACCTAGATGCAGCGATAGAGCGTGCTCGATGGGTTTCCCGAGGGACAGCGACCATGGCAGAGAGGGACGGAGCGCCAGGGACCAGCTCCGGGGAGAGGCGTTCAGTACCGCCTGATTTTGGACAGACGAGTAGATCGAGACCCCCGAGGCCGTCACAACCCCAGTCTGAAAGCCGCAGATTTCAGAGGAGACAGAGATCAGGAGGATCCCCACAGCCGAGGCACCAGCAGCGATATCAGGATGAGTGTGTCATCTGCGGTGGGCCACATGCAGTGCAGCAGTGTGACTATAGACAGGGGCGATGCTTTTCGTGTGGACAGACTGGACATTTTCAGGCAGCATGCCCTCGAGCAGTACTTACAGTGATGCCGCTTGCAACAGCACCCCCGCTACCTTTTCCAGAGGAAGGAGCTCCTCCGACTTACCGCCAGCCAGATGAGGCCCCGACGTCGAGGCGGCCAGGGCGACGACCACCCACATCGAGAGGATGAGTTGGGCTACCCGTTTAGAGGGCGCCAGGATAGCAGGTCGCTTGGTACCAGATGTGTTACACCCCCTTCCTAGTTGTTGAGACTGGAGTTTTTGCACCCCACTACATGGTTTGAGTGGATGGAGTGTAGTTTTTGGTTTGCGGTCACAGCAGGGACAGCATCAACACCACTCTCCTTGCGTTCTTGTTTTAACACCGAAATTGGCGAACGGGACGAAAAATTTCAAAGGACTACTCCAGAAATGGAGACGATGCTGGAACCTGTTCTTGTTTGATTGGGGTGAAGGCATCGGTCCTTTGGAAATTTTCGGACTTTTCGCTATTTTCGGCTGCTTTTCAAATAGAGAGTTGGGGTTGATGATGTTCCTGATGCAGATTGCTTGTGGTAGGGGGTGTGTTTTGGTTTCGAGGACGAAACCTTTTGAAGGAGGGGAGAGTGTAGAGTACCGGGACTTCGGACAGCGCGCCGACCACATATGATGGCCTGGAGTGGTGAGATTGCCTCGGACATGTTGCATCTGAGTTTATAGTTGATGCCGGGTTGATTTGGATCAACGCAGAAGCTCCAGCTCGATTCGGGATTTTTCCGGGCTTTGTATGCCGATTGTGGATGAGATTTGGAAATTACTGACTTCACAGTGGAGTGCCGGAAATTCGGGAACACTTGGAACAGGTATATTTACAGTTTACAGCGAAGTTCGGGAGGTTCCGGACTGACGCGGAGGATCAGAGGGCAAAAAGTGAGTCGGAACTGACATTTTCGGAGCCGGTTTTTCGGTTGAGCACCCCGACTCAACGGATGAGCTTTTTGAAGAGAAAAAGCTATGGACACGTGTATTTTCGATTTACAGCGGGGTTCGGGTGGTTCCGGGCAGCGGCGGAGGGCCCGAAGGCAAAAAGTGAGTTGAAGAGGGCCTTTTTGGATTATTTTAATAATATAATTGATGGATTACTAATTTTGTGAGCTCTTGGTTGGGTGGCTGTGGGGTTTTGGCATTAGAGGCTGTGTTTAATATTTTAATTTAAGCTACTACTAATTAATTAAGAGTTAATTATCTTTGGTCTTAATTAATTAAGGGTTGTAGCTTTGGGAGGTGACCTTACCATGAGATAGGCTCACCTCCACCACTTACCACCATCACCACCTCCTCTGAAGCTTCACGAGCAGGAAACAAAGAAAGAGAAAGAAGAAAAGGGGAAAAAGAGAAAGAAGAAAGGAAGAAGAAGAAGAAGGGGGATTAGCAAAGAAGGGATTTTTGGATGCTATTCTGGGTTTCGGTCTCCCCGTTGGTGGCCGTGGGGAGCGAGGGCGTGCTTCGTGCTCCTTCAAGGTAAGTGGATTTTTATGTTTTAAATGGTGGAATTGATTTTTGAATTTTATTTTTGGGCTTTGATAATTTATTTGGAGTTAATTAGAGTTTTATGGGTTTTTATTTGAAGTTGAAATTTTATTTGAAGCCATTGGAGACTTTGTTGCTTTGTTAAAAGCAAAAAAATGGATTTTTGGGGATTTTTTGGTGCTTTGAGGATTTTTGGATAATTTGGAGCTAAATTAATGTTTAAAAATTATTTTAAATTTTCTGGGATTTTTTTTAAATTTTTTTTGAATTTTTTTTAGATTTTTCCGCCGCCGCGGCCGCGCGCGCGGCGCCGCCAGGCCGCGCGCAGGCGCGCGCGGCAGGGCCGTGCGCGGGCGCGCGGCATGGACGCGCGCAGGCGCGCGCGCGCGCGGCAGGGGCCGCGCGCAGGCACCGCGGGCCTGCGCGGGCGCGCGCGGGCCTGCGCGGCCTGCGCGGGCGCCGCGGGCCGCGCGGGCCGCGCGCGGGCCTGCGCGGGCGCCGCGGGCCGCGCGGGCCGCGCGCGGGCCTGCGCGGGCGCGCGGGCCTGCGCAGGCCTGCCGCTGCGGGCAGCGGGCCGCGCGCGCGGCGGGCAGCGCGCGCGCGCGCGCAGCACCGCCGCGCGCTGCGCGCAGTGCCGCTGGGCGCTGCGCGCAGCGCCGCTGGGCGCCGCGCGCAGCGCCGCAGGGGCGCCGCGCGGCGCGCTCCGGCGCCGCGCGGCGGGCCCCTGCTCCGCCCGGCCGGTTCCTTGGGTCGCGCGTTCGCCGTCTTCGTCGCTCGGCATGCCCCGGGACTTCGTCGGCGCCTCGGTTTGCGTGCCGGCCCCGTTTTTCCGCCGACGGAGGCCGGTTTCGCCGTCGAACGCTGTTTTTCGCCGACGGAGGCCGTTTTTCGCCGACGGAGGCCGTTTTTCCGCCGTCGGAGGCCGTTTTTCGCCGCCGCGAGCTGTTTTTCGCCGTCGACAGCTGTTTTTCGCCGTCGACCGCCGTTTTCGCCGCCGCGAGCTGTTTTTCGCCGTCGATAGCTGTTTTTCGCCGTCGACCGCCGTTTTCGCCGCCGCGAGCTGTTTTTCGCCGTCGACCGCTGTTTTTCGCCGTCGACCGCTGTTTTCGCCGCCGCGAGCTGTTTTTCGCCGTCGACCGCTGTTTTTCGCCGTCGATAGCTGTTTTTCGCCGTCGACCGCTGTTTTTCGCCGTCGACCGCCGTTTTCGCCGCCGCGAGCTGTTTTTCGCCGTCGACAGCTGTTTTTCGCCGTCGACCGCCGTTTTCGCCGCCGCGAGCTGTTTTTCGCCGTCGACCGCTGTTTTTCGCCGTCGACCGCTGTTTTCGCCGCCGCGAGCTGTTTTTCGCCGTCGACCGCTGTTTTTCGCCGTCGATAGCTGTTTTTCGCCGTCGATCGCTGTTTTCGCTGTCGGAGTCTGTTTTTCTCCGACGGAGGCTGTTTTTCGCCGATGAAGGCTGTTTTTCGCGCCGTGCGCTGTTTTTCGCCGATGAAGGGCTGTTTTCGCGCCGCGCGCTGTTTTTCGCTAATGGAGGCTGTTTTTCGTCGCCGGATGCTTGGTTTTCGACTGTTTTGACTGATTTTGCGATTTCTTCTTTCCTGGCAGTTTGCAGTGTAGTTTTAGCATCTGACTGGGACGCGACCTTGTGACTCCGTTTTGCGTGCGGGTTCCGGCATCGTACTTCGGGTTGCGTGCGGACCTCGTGGAGGCCAGGTAAGCCCGCTGAGCCCAATTGCAAGTGTCGACAAGCAATTGGGGGCGATCTGAGGTGGGTGGGTTTTTCTCTCCAAGTCTTCGGACTTCCTTCTAATTCTATTATAATAGGATTGCATGCTAGTTTAAGTGCTTTGCTTGGAACTTGACTAGCACCCCCGTCATATGTTGCATGTGTTTAACCAGACCAATAGAGAACCTTAATCTGGGCTAGGTTCTATTATGCTTTAGACATTCCACACACTGCATTTCTTTCTGGACATAGGGTTCCTCGCCCGAGTAGTGGGCCGAGTGGTCAGAGTTTTGTGGGATGGGTGTTTCACTCGGGCCTGGGGGCTGAGTGGAGTCTGGTGGCTGTGTTAGGCCAGTGTTGGTGGTTTGGGAACCGTTTAGAGTAAACGGTGGTCCCGGGTTTCTAGTTGTTGCATCGTTTTCTCGTCACTACCACGTTGTGATCGTGGGGTACGTGATTTATCAGGACCTTGAACCCAGATTGCTTTCGAACTCTCATGATTTTAGTAAACCGGTGTTTTTCTTCCGTATTCCTAGGGGTCACCGGAGCCTGTTCTTGTTTGATTGGGCAAAGGCGTCACCCTTGGGAGTTCGGAAAACAACTTGTTTTCAACTGATTTCCTCAAGAACTAAAATCCATAAAAGCTGGTTTCCTCAACTCAAGACAGTTTTCAAAAAGTGTAAATTTTATCCTCACCCCAAGGGGGTTGAGGAGAAATGATATTTTACAATAAAGGTCATCTTTTTCCTAAATTCCCTCTCCCGACTGGGGTGAGGTATCTGGGTTCTAAGGGCTGATTTCATTCTTGGGCCGAAAACAACGGGAGGCTACACCTATAGCCTATTCTTGTTTGATTGGGGTCGTAGGTAGTAGGCTCCCGGGGTTTTCGGACTCTTTGTGGTTTTGGCTGTGGAGCATCTCCAGCCATGAGTTTAGAGCATTGAGTTGTGATACCTTCCCACTTTAACCGAGAGGGGCCAAATCCCTGAACGGTAAAGGATTGAGAACTTCGATAGGCTGAGCCTAGGTCTGTTCTTGTTTGATTGGGGCTCTAGGCACCAGTCTATCGAGATGCTTGGACCTTGCCGCGTCAGTCGGCTCTTTTCGTCTATGAGTGGGGTGTCGTTGTGGGAGCTGTTGGGAGTGACGGCGAGCCCAGCTGTGTGATACCTTCCTTAGTGAGTTAGTGTTGTGAGCTTGAGTCGTTGAGAGTTCTCCGACATAGCTGCGAGAGGGTTTGGGCTTTTCCTTTTTGAGTCGAGGTTCTTTCCGACTGGGTTGTGTTTCGAGCATCGAGATACCGATCTGTTTGATCGTGGATTATAGCCTGCTGAGCCTGGCATTTCATGCCAGTTATGAGATACTTGTGATACTTGAGTTCGTTGGGGTCGCTCCCCTCGAGCTACGCCCCGGGTGCGATGATGATACCGAGCCTGACGAGGCTGCGATGATGCGACTAGTTGATACACTAGAGTTCGCCTGAGATTGTGATAGTCCTTGAGGGACACCCTACGTAAGACCAAGTCCTGTTTGGGCGTAGTGGCAGTAGGTGAGCGCAGGCTGTTTGACTGGTCCAAAGTGGGACAGTCATTGAGATTGGGTGACATTGAGAGAGTGTTGACATAGCATGTGTTGTAGTAGAGTTTTCTCTGAGTATGGTACTTGTGACATATTGTCAGTAGAGAGTGGATGCATACCATCATCTGTGTTCCTTTCTTATTGAGCATAGTAGATAGAGGCATGATAGCTGTAGATGTTTCTCCAGCTTATACTTTCATTATATCAGTTTCATTCTGTTATCTTATGCCTCTAGTAGACTTAGTGGGCAGACCGTGGTTCTTGGAGACGGTACCCACTGAGAGCTACTGTAGGATGTAGTTCTCACACCCTCTGTCGGTGACAGGTTGCTGAGGCTTTCTTCCGTTCCTGCCCGAGCTGGCTTGACGGACCGAGGACAGGGAGTCGCGTGATAGTTCCCTACCAGCATTATTACTTTAGAGTGAGGTAGATGTACCATCCTGGACTGTGGGAGTTGATCATGTATTGATTTTCTAGTCTTAGCTATCTCCCCTGTGGATTTGTAGATGTTGTATAGGTTGTTTTCTACTTGTATCATCTTGTATTCGGGAGATAGACTTGTATTTATGTTCAACTTTTAGTAGATTGATTTTATATTACAGCTTTTATTACCCGCTCTGATATCTGTGTAGCTAGTTCTATCTTTTGCAGGTTAGACGCTTCGTCTGTACGGCAGTTTCCGTACAGATGGCGGATCTGTTAGCGAGCCCGGGTCGCGGTTTCGACCCCGGGGCGTGACATTATGCAGTCGGGTGTTACCTTGAGCGAAGATTCAGTGGAGCCATCATGATAAGTGTGAAAGGCCATTTGAGGGCCTGAGGATGTGTGACGCCCCACTTCCCAGGGGGTCACCCATCCTAGAACTACTCTAGCTCTAGCACGCTTAACTCTCACAACCTCTTGGATCTTGCTACCATCCAAAATGCTATAGCCGGGTTAAGAGATTTAGTCCTATTATATCATTTATATATAGGACTAATCCAAATTCCGGGGGTGTCACATTCTTCCCCCCTTTAAGCCCTGACGTCCACGTCAGGCTCAAGCACACTCACAAGCACCAGGCGATGTGAGACTCGTCTCGCTAGCCTTAGCCGACCTTGTGGGGAGCTGCACTCCACCCACAACGGTCATTAGCCGGGGAGCCTCGCTCTACCCGCTATATAACCCTGGCTCAGCCGAGACTTATCTCACATTTCCGGCTGGTGAATGGCTCTGATACCAACTGTGACGCCCCACTTCCCAGGGGGTCACCCATCCTAGAACTACTCTAGCTCTAGCACGCTTAACTCTCATAACCTCTTGGATCTTGCTACCATCCAAAATGCTATAGCCGGGTTAAGAGATTTAGTCCTATTATATCATTTATATATAGGACTAATCCAAATTCCGGGGGTGTCACAGGATGAGTTCAGTTTTTCGATCCCCATTTATTGAGACACCCTCCTGAGTTATGGATTTATTCTGGTTTCGAGGACGAAACCTTTTAAAGGAGGGGAGAGTGTAGAGTACGGGAACTTTGTAGAGTGTACCGATCTCGCAAGATGGTGTGGTGCGGAGAAATCGCCTCGGGCATGTTCCATTTGCGGTTTACGGATGAGTTTTGATTTTACGGATCGACGCAGAATCCATTGGGATGGAAAGTGTGTTACCGGCGTCGAACTTGGAAGCCCAGTTAGAATCCGTGACCTCGGGGCATTGTGTACTTGGGAAGTACTTGCTGAGTATTGGATTGGATAGAGAATCGATCTACGCGGTTGTGCGCGGAATTGGGTTGTGTTGGAACACGTGTGTTTTCAGGTTACAGCGGAGTTCGGGTTGACTCGGACTGATGCGGAGGCCCCGAAGATAAAAAGTGAATTGGACTTGGCATGTAAGGATTACATAATTAATTTTAAACCGCTGTGGAGAAGAGAAAAAGAAATGAGAAAGAACGAGAAAAGAGTCCAAGGGAGGATTTTCATGTGAGAGCACCGGATTGTTGGATTGAGCGCACCGACCCCACAGTTGAGCTTTCTGAGTTGAAAAGGCTTTGGACATGTGTACCTTATGTTTACAGAGGGGTCTGGGAGATTTCTGAGTGATGCGGAAGCTTCCGGGGCGAAAAGTGAGTCGGCGGCGCGAGTTGCGGCTTGCTGCACGATTTTCTTTGCGGACTGGACTGCTGTGTTCCGGAACAGGACTTTGTGTTCCGGAACAGGCCCCTGTGTTCCGGAACAGGGCTTTGTGTTCCGGAACAGACCCCTGTGTTCCGGAACAGGACTTTGTGTTCCGGAACACAGCATCAGAGTGCTTGGTTTTGAGCTGCTGACGTGTTTTTTTTGAGGGGCCTTATGGTCATTTCCCAGTACCCTTCTCCTTGGTCTATTTAAAGGAGCCCTCTCCCCTGCTTCTTCACCACGACAGGAAAAGGAAGAAAGAAAAAAGAGTGAGCAAGGAAAGAAAAGAGAAGATAAAGAGAATGGGAGTGGTTGAGAGGGAGTTGGTGATGCAGCTTGGTGTTCCTGCAGCTTGGGGTCGAGAGGAGCTGTGCGCGCGTGTCGGCCGCACAGGAGGTAAGTGGTCTGAATTGTTCAAGCATGAGTTTTGGATTGTGATGGATTTTGTTGGGTTTTGAGCTATTTGGGTAATTTCCTTCCATCTTTGCATTTGCGCTGTGATCGTGCGGATCACGCACTGCGCGGAGCCGAGGGTGTGCGCGCGCGTGCTGTGAGCTGACAGCGAGGGAGCCGGAGCGCGCCGGTTTTTCATTAGAGGACTCGTGTGGATTGATCGAGCTTCCGGGGGATTTTTCCGTGGACCGCGACAGCTCGAGTGTGTGCGGCGCGATTTTTGGGCGTTCCGGCAGATTTTTGACAGTGAACGGTGCGGAGCTTCACCGACTTTAGCGTTTGCCTGCGGAAAGCGTTCCAGGTGGGTTGGAATTTCTCCGAAATGTATGGAATGCCTTCTAAAGCTATTGTATGCATGTTGATCATGATTTAGCTCATTATTTATATAGCTGGTAAATCTGATAGTTGCCTAGAAAATTATATAAAGATAATTATGAGCCCTAGGTATTTTTAGCATGATCTAGGGATGATATGACACTAGACTGCATGATTAGTTGGCATTAGATTGGCATCTGAACCGTTTTAAAAAACGGCGGACCGGTTTTAAGGAAAACTGAGTCTTAAAAATAGTTTGGAATTATTGTGAGCTTCCAGAGTGTTTGGGTAGGTTCAGGATGCGTATGCTCTCGTGCCGGAGGGCCGAGTAGATTGTTAGAACTCTGTGGGATGTGTTTCTAGTGTCAGGTGGGTTGAGATCCCTTGTGGGACTATTCTAGATCATGGGTATATATTTATATTTCTGATTTTGGTATTGGAGAAGGTTCTCTGTTTGGGTTTTGAGAGTTGGGCTCTGGCAGATTGAGTCGTGGAGGTTTCCCGACTAGCCATGGGATGTGCATTATCAGATTGGGTCGTTGAGGGTTCTCCGACATAGCTATGAGAGGGTTTGGCATTCCTTGACCCAGTCGTGGAGGGTTCCCGATTGTGATGTGTTGGGTATCCGATCTGTTTGATCGAGGATCATAGCCTGCATGTGCTATTTATGAGATTGTGAGACTGACTTGATACTTGACCTTGGTGGGGTCGCTCCCCTTGAGTACGCTCCGGATGCATGTTGATGATTGAGATGGACCGACTAGGACGCCCCACGCGGAGTGGGTAGGTGCGTAGTACGCCCCACAGAGAGTGGGCAGGTGCGTAGTACGCCCCACACGCAGTGGGCAGGTGCGTTCGTAGTAGTCGGTAGTACGCCCCACGCGGAGTGGGTAGGTGCGTAGTACGCCCCACAGAGAGTGGGCAGGTGCGTAGTACGCCCCACACGCAGTGGATAGGTGCGTAGGACGCCCCACGAGGAGTGGGCATGTGCGTCCATAGTAGTTGGTAGGACGCCCCACGTGGAGTGGGCAGGTGCGTTCCTAGACGACAGGCGCAAGCTTGACTGAGCCATTTTTGGGCAGTCATTGAGATTTGGGTTTTACGAGCACCTCGTGTGAGAGTAGTACATGGTTTGCTCTTAGATGAGTTTTCCTTTGAGCATGATACTTGAGGCATCTAGTGGTGAGGGTGTATGCATAGCAGGATCATGGTAGAGTTTCCTTGAGTATATGGTTGTGCATATAGTAGTAGTTCTTTTCCTGCTTTCGTTTATATATCTATCTATCTGCATACCTATCTTTTGTGCCTCCAGTAAACTTAGTGGGCATACCGTGGATATTGGTGACGGTACCCACTGAGATCTACCTTCTGTAGTAGATCTCACACCCGCTGCGGTGGCAGGTTCCTGAGGTAGTGTTCCGGATAGCTTCGGGCGGAGACAGCTGATCGAGGTGAGGACGTGGCTGAGTAGTTCCTTACCAGTTTTGAGAGTCAGAGGTAGATGTACCCTGTATTTTATGTTTCCACTTTTGTACTGGACAGTCTGAGAGATTGGTGAGGTGTTGTATTTTATTTGACAGCTTTTGAGAGTTTGTACTGAGGATTTTTCATTTATTTATGTCAGTTGTTCAGTGGATTTCTATAGCATTTGATTCTTAGTTTCAGCTCTGGTACATGATTTAGCTATAGATCTGACTTGCAGGGTAGACGCTTCGTCTGTGCGGCAGTTTTCGTACAGATGGTGGATCTATTGGCGAGCCGGGTCGCAGTTTCGATCCCGGGGCGTGACATCATGTTTCCATCTGTTCCACTTCTTGAGCATTTAGATAGAGGCATAGTAGCTGTAGAGTTATTTTTCAGCTCCTTTCCTTTCAGTACTGCATTTGTTACTTTATACCTCTAGTAGACTTAGTGGGCAGACCGTCGGGCTTGTTGGCGGTACCCACTGAGAACTACTGTGGGATGTCGTTCTCACACCCGCAGTGGTGAATTTTCCCCAGGGACCTACTTTCCAGTTGCTGATCCTTTTGTTGCTGATCGAGGCGAGGGAGTCGCGAGCTAGATCCCTACCTGTATTTGGAGAGTAGCAGTAGCGATACCCCTTCATTTGGAGATCTATTATTACAGTCAGCAGTTGGTTTATTTGTTTTTACTTTTGAGAGACATTTGTATTGTGAGGATCTGGCTTGTACTGAGAGCCTGTACACTGATGCATTATTGGATTTTTCTCCCTGTTTAGTTTTGGTTATTATATTCTGAGGATATTGTATTTGATCGTATCTGGGAGATGGATATTGTATCTTTATTTCCAGTTGTACATTGATTGGATTTTAGTCTTTCAGTAGTTTACTTTTCAGCTTTGATATCTGTATAGCTATAGTATCATTCTTTTTGCAGGTTAGACGCTTCGTCTATACGGGGTTTCCCGTATGGGCGGCGGATCTGTTGGCGGGCCCGGGTCGCAGTTTCGACCCCGGGGCGTGACAGATTACAGTGGTATCAGAGCCTAGATTGTAGGTCATTGTGGACTTAGAAACCCTAGGCTTGTGATTGGACATTAGGATGACTACGTGAGAGTCGTGACTTTTAGCGAGAGTCCTGATTGAGTTTTATACCTCTCCCAAGAGACGGGATGAGTGGTTGGCATGTTTATTCTCCTAAGCGATTATGTTGGCTGCAGACAATATAATGATATGGATTGGATAACATGTCTTAGACTTTCGCTGGATTGGGTCGAATGGTTGTTGTGTCCTGATGTTTGTTATTGTGCAGTGGACTACGATGCCCATGAGACGTCGTGTAGTGAAGAGGGCACATCCCGCATCTGATGAGTAACCCGAGCAGCGGGAGGCAGAGCTATCAGAGTAGAGCGAGACCTAGGAGTTATGGACCCAGATGGCACAAATGTCGGAGGCTGTCCGATGCCAGGAGGAGGCCATGGAACATTTGACGCGCCTGTTGGAGCAGAGAGCACAGCCAGTTGCAGTACCGCTTAAGTGTCCTCCAGCACTTTCTTCCCATGCAGTGGCATCTCCAGCTATACCAGTGGCATCGATTGAGCGAGCAGCCCCCTCCGTGTCGACGAGTAGTGCCGAGGTACCGAGGTAGGGTGGATAGTGGATAGTAGATGAGCTTTGGGACATCATCGGTCAATGGAGCCAGTCCCGGCAGTCTGATCCACCCCGATTTGCAGGATTGAGCTTGGAGCCGTGGGAGGCAGAGTCTTGGAACACAGCGATGGAGCGACTCTTTGAGACCCTTTTTATTGAGGAGCGATTTCAGGTTCTTTTGGCGACAAACTTGTTAGAGCACATTGCCGAGGCTTGGTGGCACCGAGTGCAACTATTGGTCCGCCTTGGACCCAGCTGCTTACTTGGGCGGAGTTCTGCAGCATTCTTCTTGAAGCTTTCTTCCTCGAGAGTGTCAGATAGAAGCTGGAAGAGGATTTGAGGAACCTCCAATAGGGGGACCGTTCTGTACAGAAGTACATCATAGATTTCAACCGGCTATTGGACTGTGTACTACACGCGGCCAGGGACGAGGCGCATTGGATTTGCTTGTTCGAGCGGGATTTGCGCCGAGATATCTATCAGTTTGTTCGGTCACGCAGACTGCAGACTTTTGATACCTCGATGGAGCAGGCCCTTATGTGAAACGAGGGAATGTGATTTTGACTGAGTGGAATACAGCCCCGGTGGGAGTTTGGGCGTGAAGCGCCCAGCGCCTGATGACGGAGGACAGACGAGTAGGCAGGAGCCTCCGAGACCTCCACGATTCCATCTTCAGGATCGTGGGTTTTAGAGGCGCCAGAGATCGGCAGCAGCCGCAGCACCAGCAGTTTCAGCAGCGGTATCAGTAGCAGCAGCGGCGTTAGCATGGATGTGTTTCCATGGAGGGCCCCATTCGTTGCCCCAGTGTGAGCAGAGGTAGAGGCCATGCTTCCTATGTGGATAGTCTAGATATTTTTCGACAGACTGGACTTTGACGTCGAGGTAGACTGAGCGACGACCACCTACATCGAGCGGATGAGTCTGTGCCGCCCGGTTGGAGGGCGCCATGGCAGTGGACCGAATTGTCGCAGGCATGATTTCATCACAACAGTCTGAGTTAGAGTATTTTTTTTGCTTTCCTGCATGGACTAGAGGTAGAGTTGTTACCACGTGCACTAGAGGTACAGGTTCCTGTTGGTGTTGTGCACTTGGAGGAGGCTTGTGAATCATGTCCAGTGCAGTGAGACAGCGGGTTATACCGGCAGGTGTGACGGTTTGGTGGCACCTCCAAGACTCTGATCAAGCACACGGGATGAACCGGTACCTCTAGTGCACGTGGACAGAAGGAGTTTATTTTCACAGGTCGCCGGGGTATCCTTCCTGCAGGAATGGCTTCAGCGGTTTTGGGTTAGGTGCCACCACTTGAGCGTAGGTGACGATTAGGACTAGAGGTTGTGTCCCTAGGGGTCACGGTTAGATCGTAGCCTCCGTTTTTGTAGCCACAGCAGGAATGACTTCAGCACTTCTCTCCCTTTTTCTTGCCTTTGTGCTGAAATTTATGAACAGGACGAAAACTTCGAAAGGCTACTCCAGAAATGGAGACAGTGCCTGAACCTGTTCTTGTTTGATTGGGGCGAAGGCACTGGTCTTTCAGAATTTTCGGACTTTTCGTTAATTTCAGCTGTTTTCTAAATAGAGAGTTGTGGTTGACCACTTTCCTGCTGGTGGGGCCTTTACCTTTCTTGTTTGGTTGTGTTGGCAAACTTCAAGTAGATTTGGACGAGTTAGTACCGTGGGTTTGCTTTTTGAGGTTGTTGCTTGTCCCCGCAATTTGTTGGAAGCCCTCGTGTTCCACATCCCAGCTCAGTGATAGTATGTTTTGGATCCCTCGCCCGTGATTGAATCACTCCACTTAAGATCCGTGAGTGTTTGGAGTACGAGGGACGCCTGTTGCGAATCCTGTCTCGTGAGATGAGAGGATTGCGCAACAGGGCCATGCCGTACTTGTCATTATTGAGGAGCAATCACGTGGAGTGAAAGGCGATTGGGGAGCTGGAGTCGGTGTTGATGGATACCCACCCTTCTGTTTGAGACTCTCATTGAGGTATGTTAGTTTCGAGTACGAAACTTTCTTTTAGTGGGGGAGGATGTGATGACCCGAATATCCGCAGAGCTTTTGCAGTGTAAATTGTGGCTTCTGGAGGCCTATAGTGTGTGTTGGAGTTGGTTGCGCGCAAATCAGACTTCAGATTTGGACCCAGCGCGAAATTTGGATTAAGAATACCTGTACGGATGCCTTCGACAAATTTTAGAAGTGGAATTTGGCAAAACGGATATCGGATTTGGATTCAGCGCGCAAAAATGATGAAAATGGACTACTTGCTTTTTTCGGAGCCCAGATGCCAAAACACGGATTTCGAGGCGATTGTTACTGTTTCGGCGGCCGGGGGGCAGCACCGGCGGCGACGGGCAGTGGCGGAGCGCGGCGGCGAGGGCGTGGGCGGCGCATGCGCGGCGGCGGGCAGGCCGGTCCATGAGTTTTGGCGTGCACCGGGACCGGCCAACGCTGGGAATGCCACGTGTCGCGCGCTGGTTGGTGGGTCAAAGCACGCGCGATAGCGGGCCGGGCGCGGCGCACCGTGGACCCCGTCGAGCCACATGGCGCCCGCTGGTTGGCGGGCGCAGTGACCGGCTGGGCCGCCGTGAACCGCGGCCCACGGTTCCCGCCGTGGACCGCGCGGCCACGCGGCGCGCCGCGCTTGGCGGGCACGTGTGTGCCGGGCGCGCGGGACGCGGAGGGGACACGTAGCGCCTTCTCGGTGTTTCGGGCGCGCACAGTGTTGGGCCGGGCCCAACACTATAGCCGCCCGAAATCTGCGGGCGACCGGAAGTTGGGGCCAAAAGCCCAATACTTGGATTTTTTTTTTTGGACTTTTTGGGTGAGGCCTATAAATATGCCTTGTTCTTTGGGCTTTTTCTCCTTTTTCTCGAGCTCCTTAGCCTCTGAGCCCTAAGTGAACTTGATGATCTTCCTGTGCTGCATCTTGTGAAGGAAGCTTGGAATTTTTGGAGGCCGCGGCATCAACGACTTCGGCACCTTAGAGCAGAGCGACGTTCTTTCATCGGAGGCTCGTTATCGTCGCATTTCGGTTTGCGAGGTCTACAAAGCTACTCTGACAGTATTTTTGGACAATTTTCATGGCGACGGATTCATGAGAGGTAGATCTACGATTTTTCTATAATTTACTCTCCTCAGATTTGAGCTTTTATAGGGGTTTCTGGTACATTTTTGACCCCCTACGTTGCTGGTGGATCTTTTTGGACAGCAGCACATTGTTGGATTTTTATCTCTGCATCTGGGTATTGGAATTCAACTTTTAAGGGCTCAATTGACATCTACACTTCGCGAGGATCGCCGTCGTATTTTTTTTTGGAATTTTTGGAGTTTAGTTTACAGGTGGAAAATTCGCATCTTTGGGACTATTTTTCTAGCAGATTTAGTGCACTTGGATTTTTGGAGTTATTTGTAACTTTGGACTTTATTTTTGTACCCAGGAGAGATTTCGGGTATTTCTGAACCCGTTGGAGTTGGGGGGAAATTGGATATTTGTTCCCGGGTATTTTCAGCTTGTTGGACTTTGGACAGTTTAGCACTTTCAGGTGGGTTACCTCGCCTTCAAAACTGGCGGACTGAACATTAATTCTAAGAGTAGGAAACATGAATGATTACAATTGTATTAAGAAGCATGCTAGAAAGTGAGAATTGATGTTCCTAGTGTTACTTTGAAGATCATGTGATTTACTGCTTTCTAAATCTGTTAAATTATTATTATCCTTGGAACTTGACCTAGCGCCCCTGTCATATGCTACATGTTTAACCTGACAAATAGAAAACTCCAACTTGGGCTAGGTTTATTTGTGCTTTAGACATCCACACGTTATACTCTATTCCTGGACTTAGGGTTTCTCCTCGCCCGAGTAGTGGGCCGAGTGGTCGGGATTTATTATTAGTGTGGGATGCATGTTACATTCGTGCTTGGGAGCAGAGTGGAGTCTGATAGATGTAGCTGGTCTTTTATCTGTGGCGGGAGCCGTTTGGGTGAACGGTGGTGCCGGATGTCTTGTTTCTCTGTTTATGTGTCGCCACAGTGTTAGTGGCAGTAGTATACCAGTCTTAGCAGGACCTTGAACCCAGAACCTTTTTGGACACACATGATTTTAGTCAACTAATGTTTTCTTCCAAACGTCGAAGGGTTACCGGAGTCTGTTCTTGTCTGATTGGACGAAGGCATTAGCGCTTCGGGTTTGGGTATAAAAACTTGTTTTCTAACTGTTTTTCCTAAAAGAACTAAAAATCATTGAAAATGGGTTTTCCTAAAATCAAGATGGTTTTTCAAAAAGGAACTACTTTTAGTCCTCACCCCGCATGGGTTTGAGTGAAAAATGGTTTTCAGTAATAAATTTCACATTTTTCCTATAAACTTCTCCACTCGAGAGGATTCGAGTGGTCTGGGTTCTAAGGGCTGCCTTTTTCTCAGGATCGGGAACAATAAGGGGCTATGCCTAAAGCCTGTTCTTGTTTGATTTGGGTTGTAGGTTCTAGTCTTTCGGGGTTCTCAGACCCTTCATTGTTGTTGGCTGTGGAGTATACCCAGCTAGTGAGTTTGCATGTCTAGTTGATGTTCTTTTCGGGGAGCCGTTGGATCGACAGCAGTCCTGACTGTTCGAGTGTTTTCTGTTAGTGAGTTAGAGAGGTGATGTTAGTTACTGTCGATCTTGTTGATCGTGGATTTGGACTATAGCCTGCATGAGCCATATTGAGCTTGGCAGAGATGCGCGGATACTTTCCTCGGTGGGGTTGCCCCCCTCGAGTGCCACTCCGAAGTTGGGCCTGTTACTTTGCTATCGTGACTTGTTGACGCAGTCCCTCTGGCTGGGCCAGTTTTGGCTGTCACGGACGCCCTACTGTAGACCCGTCTTCTTGTGGATGTGCGGCAGTAGGTGGGCGAAGGTTTGACTGGACCCCATGTGGCAGTCAGTGTGGATTGGGTGATTATATTTGAGAGTTAGTAGATGCATCATGTTTCCATCTGTTCCACTTCTTGAGCATTTAGATAGAGGCATAGTAGCTGTAGAGTTATTTTCCAGCTCCTTTCCTTTCAGTACTGCATTTGTTACTTTATGCCTCTAGTAGACTTAGTGGGCAGACCGTCGGGCTTGTTGGCGGTACCCACTGAGAAGTACTGTGGGATGTAGTTCTCACACCCACCGTGGTGATTTTTTCCCAGGGACCTACTTTCCAGTTGCTTATCCTTTTGTTGCTGATCGAGGCGAGGGAGTCGCGAGCTAGATCTCTACCTATCTTTGGAGAGTAGCAGTAGCGGTACCCCTTCATTTGGAGATCTATTAGTACAGTCAGCAGTTGGTTTATTTATTTTTACTTTTGAGAGACATTTGTATTGTGAGGATCTGACTTGTACTGAGAGCTTGTACACTGATGTATAATTGGGTGATTCCAAAGGTGATGACTTTGCTTTTGCCTACCATAAATTATTAAAGGATTCAAAGAAATTGGCAAAGCAAACCAAAAGTTTGAGAAGAAGTTGTGGGATCTTGAAGAACAATCTAAAAAAGCAACTTCTCTCTCAAACGCTCTTAAAGAGGAAAAGGACAACTTGATCAATATATACGCTTCCCTTCAAGAGAAGAACGAGCATTTTGAGAAGGAAAATATTGGTGGATAAAGCAAATAACTTCTCGAAGCTCCACTACGAGGCTCAACAAGAAGAATTGGAGATGACGAAGACCATACTCCAACTTAAGAAAGATTTGAAGCGATTCTCTTCTGGAAGGAGCAAGTTGGACAAGTTGCTTGGTCTCGGTCAAACGAACCGTTTGGGTCTTGGATACATTCGAACTGGTGAGGATCCAAGTTCGAGAGGTACGAAATTTGTGCCCAGTCGATTTCTCCTCCTTCGACGAAAATCACTGCATCCAACGTTAACAAGCCTACCTCATCTACTTCTGTCACGCCCCGGGTGTAAACCAGAACCCGGGCTCGTCTACAGATCCGCCGTATACACGGAATTTCCCGTGTATACGAAGCGCTGGTAACCTGCTCAAAAATACAGATGATATAATAAAAGAGCATAAACAGAGCTAAACTAGAACTAATACATCTCAGATAAAGCTGGAAAGTAAAAGTGCGGAAGTAAACTCTCAATAATACAAATATCTCTCCCAGCTCACTAATCAAATACAACCAGCTGGCCGAAGCCAGACCCAAAAGAGATGAAAAGTAGAGTATCTGAGAGTATCGGGGTACATCTAGTAACTGAACTGGTGCCTGGGTAGACCGTTATCTGGTCCGCGATCCTCTTACCTCGATCCGCTGAGGAGGGTCCCGCGACTCCCGCAGACGACTCTGCAAAACAAAGGGGGAAGAGAAAAAGAAAACAGTGGGGGGTGAGAACTACTACAGAACAGTAGCCTCCCCCTAGTGGGTAAACCTCAAACTCAGACATGCCCACTAAGACTATAAGAGGCGGAAGAATAAAACAAGGTGGTAAGCTGCAAATATGTCTACTGATGATGTATGAAGCTACCACTATATGCCTCTAAGGTGCCCAGCTAAAAGTATGGCCAACTGTATGCATCAGAATAAGAATGCCTGCCTGGGTAGCCCAACCTAGTCACCAGCGAACACCGGTACTGCCCACTACGCCTACTAACTCCCAACTCAGCTACGGGATGCAGACCGGCTCCTGACCGGCACGGTCCAATCCCGAGGGCGACAGACCGGCTCCTGACCGGCACGGTCCCGCCCCAAGGCAACAGACCGGCTCCTGACCGGCACGGTCACAAAATACACACTCCGAAGTGGCACTCGAGGGGAGCGACCCACACGAGTATAATGCCTCAGTAACAAGTATCATAGATCAGCAGGACTGGATCATGACTCTGATCAAAGTGGGAAAACCCATCCACTAAAGGGAGACCCGATCTCAAAGATGATGCAAGATAAACAAATAGTGGGAAACTCCATCCACTAGAGACCTGATACCCAATCTGATGCATAAGCAACAATCACTATCCGGTCAACCGCCTACTGTCCGCGGTTGCCGCAATGCCCTGCCCTCACAGCCTGCCTGTCCCAAAACCCACAAATGTCTGACTACACTATCCCAGCCCTTGCTCGAACCCGAGCGCACTATCCCCCAAAACTAGATAACCAGAGGAAGGAAAATAAAAGCATGGTTTCTCCTAAGTCAGTTCCAGCATAATAGTGTAGCAGAAAAAGGTGGCTTAACTATGCGACCATTCAAGCATGCAAAGTCCTTTATTCAAAAGCATGGTTCAAGTATCCTGATTTTCATAAAAATAGAGACATGCTAATACTTACACTCCCATATTTTGCCAAGTGGTCCCACGTCAGTTTATTATTTATGCAGAAGAGGTCCCAATATGTACTTGCAACATAGCCAATTTAGGAAAGCTCTTTTAGGTGACATATCATTTGCTAGTATCAATATTAACTAATGCTTAGCCTTTTTAAAGATGCATCGCTACCATAGCCCAGTCTTTTAATTAAGCATGCCATATTCATTTCACCGGTTCATTTAGCAATATAACATAGTAGCAACTCAAATAGGCCTAGTGGGGGCATCACAAGTAGGAGGTGAAACAACGGTACCCACCTCGGGCGCTAAATCCGGGTTCCGATAGCGAAGTCCACGCCCGATCCGAAAATCCCCACAACACTGCACCACAAACCCCAAAGGACACATGCAAATATTATTCCAAGTTCTAATCCAAAATCTGTCCCAAAATATCCAGTTAACAGTTTTGCCATTTTCACCTGTGAAATGTGCCCGAGAAATTCCAAGAAAAATACTATCGCGATCCTCGCGACGAACCGGTCGAAACGAGTACCTGCACGTTCCCACACGAGTTTTCTACGCTGAGATCCAAAATCGACAAGAGAACCACCCCGAAATAGACCAACCACAAAATCTGAATCGCAAGATTCTGCTAACAGGGATTTCTCGCCTTCGGGAAAAATTCAGGAAATTCCAAGAAAATTTGGGGAGATTTTTCGTGATGTGTAGATGCAAAACGCCTCTTGAATCACCTCAATCTGATGTCTGTGCGCGAAGATATCACCAAAACAACACAGCGCTGTCCAAAACTCCACCCCAGAAAATGAGGTCACAAGATGATCCGAAAAACCCATGAAAACCTCGGAATGAGAAAAACCAATAAACACAAGAAACGTAGCCCTACCTGTCGTGAAGACGATGGCGCAAGAATCGCTGAAAAATACTGCCTGGGTAGCTCGGGGGAGCCCGCGCACTGAAATGCGACGAAGGGAAACACAAATGAACGAGCGTCGCGCCGCGCCGTAAAATCCAAATCCTCGAAGTGCGTGCCACCAAAAATCCTCAAACTTGACCAGGAGATGGAGAACACAAAGGGGAACAACTTTGCTGAAGACACCTTGGTGAGAAAAGGCTCGGAAATGGTGGAAAAAGTGAGAAGGAAGGGGCTCGGGTTGCTTATATAGGGCCAAAAGAAACAAATCAATTAATACCACCTGTGTCCCGAGATTCGGGCGCCCGAAATGATTCGGGCTGCTACAGTGTTGGGCCGGCCCAACACTGTTCAAGCCCGAATCACCCAGGAGAGCCCACGAAGCCCACCAAACAGGAAACAGCCGTGCGGGGCCATTCCCCGCACGACACGTGGCACCATCACCGGCCGACACGTGTCCGGTCTCCCGTCAACGCGCGTGCCTGGCGCGCGCACAGGGCGCGCCAGCGCTGCCTGCGCACAGTGCCAGGCACGGTTCCCGAGGCACCCGGTGCGCCACGGTGAACCCCGCCTACCAGAGCCAGCTAATCCTGAGAAGACACGTGTCCCTCCCGGTCCATGCACCTGGTCTGCTTGCTCCGTGGTCCCGGTCCACTGCACCGACCAGTCACACAATGCCACGTGTCCAACACTCACCCAATAAGACACCGCCACGTGGCACACCCAGCCTGCACCACCGCGCCTGCCCGCGTACCTGCCCGGCCTGCCCGCATAGTACCCCAACCAATGGGAAGCTGCCACGTGTCAACCACTCTTCCTGCTGCACCCGGTGCACACGATCCGATGAACCCGACCAATAGAGCGATGCCACGTGTCCTACCTCGGGTGCACGTCGGCCGCGTGGACCGCGCACCTGCCCGCGCGCCCCCGCGCCTGCCCGCGCCCCGCGCGCCTGCCCGCCGCCGCTGTGCCGCCTGCCCGAGGCCGCGCCGCCGTCCTCCGCCGCTGCTCGCCGCCGGCGATCGCCGAAAATACTGTTCCGGCATGAACAGTAACCGAAGCTCAAAAAAAAAAAAAAATCAAGTAGATAGTCCATCTTGACCGTTTTCGCGCGCTGAATCCGAATTTGATGTCCGTTTTACCAAATTCCCACTCTAAAAATTGCCGAATGCCCCCGGAAAGGTATTCTTAGCCCGAATTTCGCGCGGAGCCCAATTCTAATATCTGTTTCGCGCGGAAACCCTTCCAGAGATCCGACGAAGTCAACCGATCACCCACGTGATCCATTTAAGCCTGAAGTCCAACTCTTGTGTCTAATTATGCCCCAAACACTTCCAACACACCATGTAGGTCTCCAATAGCCACTCCAACGCACTGCAACTGCTCTGCGGAGATCCAGGTCATCACAACTTCGGGTTCAACTGTGATGACCCGGATATTCGCAAAGCTTTTGCAGTGTGATCAGCGACTTCTGGAGTCTTATTTCGGTGTGATGGAGGTGTTTGTGCGCAAATCGGGCTCAAGAATTGGACCCAGTGTGAAATTTGGATTAAGTTTACCTGTCCGGATGCCTTCGACAAATTTTAGAAGTGGAATTTGGCAAAACGGACATCGTATTTTGACTCAGCGCGCGAAAACGATGAAAATGGACTATTTGTATTTTTCGGAGCCCGGATGCGAAAACATGGATTTCGAGGCAAGGTTTACTATTCCGGCAGGCCAGGGCAGCACCGGCGGCAATGGGCAGCGACGGAGCGCGGCTGCGAGGGGCACGGGCAGGCGCGTGCGAGGCGGCGGGCAGCGTGGTCCACGGGTTCTGGCGTCCACCGGGCGCAGCGAGTTGAGGCCTGGACACATGGTGCGCGGGGATAGGCCAATCAACGCACGCGCGACAGCGCGCCGAGCGCGGCGCACAGTGGACCCCACAAGGCCACGTGTCGCCCGCTCATTGGCGGGCGCAGCGACCCGGCTGGGCCGCCGTGAATCGCGGCCCACGGTTCCCGCCGTGGACCGCGCGGCCACGCGGCGCGCGGCGATTGGCGGGCGCGCGTGCGCCAGGCGCGAGGGATGCGGAGGGGACACGTGGCGCCTTCTCGGTGTTTCGGGCGCGCACAGTGTTGGGCCGGGCCCAACACTATAGCCGCCCGAAATCTGCGGGCGCTCGGAAGTTGGGCCCAAAAGCCCAATACTTGGATTTTTTTTTTTTGGACTTTTTGGGTGAGGCCTATAAATAGGTCTTGTTCTTTAGGCTTTTTCTCCTTTTTCCCGAGGCCCTCAGCCTCTGAGCCCTCAAGTGAACTTGATCATCTTCCTGTGCTGCATGTTGTGAAGGAAGCTCGAAATTTTTGGAGGCCGCAGCATCGACGACTTCGGCACCTTAGTGCATAGCGACGTTATTTCATCGGAGGCCCGTTATCGTCGCAATTCGGTCTGCGAGGTCCACAGAGCTACTCCGACAGTATTTTTGGACAATTTTCACGGTGTCGGATTCACAAGAGGTAGATCTAAGATTTTTGTACTGTTTACTCTCCTGAGATTTGAGCTTTTATAGGGGTTTCTGGAACATTTTTGACCCCCTTTGTTGCTGGTGGATCTTTTTGGACAGCAGCACCTTGTTGGATTTTTATCTCTGCATATGGGTATCGGAATTCAACTTTTAAGGGCTCGATTGACATCTACACTTCGCGAGGATCACCGTCGTATTTTTTTTGGATTTTTTGGAGTTTAGTTTATAGGTAGAAATTTCGCATCTTTGGGACTGTTTCCAGCAGATTTAGTGCACTTGGATTTTTGGAGTTATTTGTAACTTTGGACTTTATTTTTATACCCAGGAGAGATTTCGGGTATTTCTGAACCCGTTGGAGTTGGGGGGAAATTGGAGATTTGTTCCCGGGTATTTTCAGTTTGTTGGACTTTGGACAGTTTAGCACTTTCAGGTGGGTTGCCTCGCCTTCGAAATTGGTGGACTGAACATTAATTCTAAGAGTAGGAAACATGCATGATTACAATTGTATTAAGAAGCATGCTAGAAAGTGAGAATTGATGTTCCTAGTGTTACTTTGATGATCATGTGATTTACTGCTTTCTAAATCTGTTAAATTATTGTTATCCTTGGAACTTAACCTAGCACTCCTGTCATATGCTACACGTTTAACCTGACTAATAGAAAACTCCAACTTGGGCTAGGTTTATTTGTGCTTTAGACATCCACACGTTATACTCTATTCCTGGACTTAGGGTTTCTCCTCGCCCGAGTAGTGGGCCGAGTGGTCGGAATTTATTGTTAGTGTGGGATGCATGTTACACTCGTGCTTGGGAGCAGAGTGGAGTCTGCTAGATGTAGCTGGTCTTTTATCTATGGCGGGAGCCGTTTGGGTGAACAGTGGTGTCGGATGTCTTGTTTCTCTGTTTATGTGTCGCCATAGTGTTAGTGGCAGTAGTATATCAGTCTTAGCAGAACCTTGAACCCAGAACCTTTTTAGACACACATGATTTTAGTCAACCGATGTTTTCTTCCAAACATCGAAGGGTTGCCGGAGTTTATTCTTGTCTGATTGGACGAAGGCATTAGCCCTTCGGGTTTGGGTGTAAAAACTTATTTTCTAACTGTTTTTCCTAAAAGAACTAAAAATCATTGAAAATGGGTTTTTCTCAAATCAAGATGATTTTTCAAAAAGGAACTACCTTTAGTCCTCACCCCACGTGGGTTTGAGTGAAAAATGGTTTTCAGTAATAAAGTTCACATTTTTCCTATAAACTTCCCCACTCGAGAGGATTCGAGTGGTCTGGGTTCTAAGGGCTGCCTTTTTCTCAGGGTCGGGAACAACGAGGGGCTATACCAGGAGCCTGTTATTGTTTGATTTGGGTTGTAGGTTTGTAATGACACGGTTTTCTGATATAATTAACCCTCCTTCTAGTATAATGTTCTTTTAGTACTCCGGGAATATTACTTTTGGTTAGTCGGTCGGTGTGTGTGGTGCTTGTATTTTTCTGCGGAAGAGCGCGAAAAATGATGACCGACGGTGCGATCGGATCTGAAATCCGATGTCGTGATCTCCTGGAGCAGAATTCTTAGTGATGCGGTGATTAGTCATGCATCGAAACCCGTGCAAAATATCTTGCACCCGTCTGGGATAATGGGGGTTATCTCATAGAGGATAATTAATTAATTAATTAATTATCCGGTGACAGAAAAAGGATTTTCTTTTACGTACGTGTTGAAAAATAAAATAAGATAAAAGAAATTAGATTAATAAGAGGATATTTAAACCCCGGTTACCGGAAAGCGAAAAAAACCCTAATTTAAAATACCGCCTTCTCAAACCCTCCTCTTTCGTGCGTACCGAAAACCAAACGAAACCCTAGTTTGAAAAGAGAGGAAGGAAAAGAGAGAAAAGAAAAGGAAACCCTAACCGGAGGAGAAAAGAAAGGAAAAGGGAGAAAGCGGAGGAACCCGACCGCCCCGATTGACGTCCGGAGACCGGAGAACGAGACGCCATCATTTACGGGGAGCGGATCCGGATCTCCAACGCCGCGAGAACCAAGATCGGTTCTTTATTTCCGATAGATTGAGGTTAGTGGTCGTTAATCCTTTCGTAGAATTAATCAGGGGTTTTCCGTGTTCTTGTAAGGTCGTTTTAATCGGTACATCGTTCACGGATTTTTGTGGGTTTTGATCAATGTTTTATTCTCGTTCTTGATCGGGTGTGATCGATGATTTTTATCGGATTTAATCGGTGGTGTTAATCGGTCTTTCGATTGAGTTTCCGATCGACGTTTTGGTTGTTCGTCGATCGTTGGTTAGTCGTTAGATTTGTCGCGTATTTATTCGGGAATTTTTGGGGGTGTTTTATTGGAGCATAGTGGATTAACGGGAGGCCGCCGCCATCGTTACCATGTTCGCGGGGTCGTCGCCGGGATCCCACGGGAGCGAAAACGGAGAAAAAACGCGAAAAATAGGGTTACTGTGCCTTTCCGTATAGGGTGGTCCACGGCCCGGGGCGTGCACCCGGCGCACGCCCGCAGCGCGGGAGCTGCAGACCCGGTGCACGCCTCACCCGTGCACCGGCCCGGCCCGCTTGTGCGCGGTGCACGCTCCAGGCGTGCACCCGGCGCACGTATCGGCGGCTGAAAGTGTGAAGCCGGTGCACGCTCGGGTCGTGCACCGGCCCGGCCCGAGAGCGCGGTGTACGCTTCCTGCGTGCACCCGGCGCATGCCGCGCGGCCACCCGACGTGCAGACCCGGTCCACGGCTGCTCCCGTGCACCACCCGACAGCCCAAAGTTCGGTAGCTCCGTTTTTGTCCGTTTTTCCACCGTTTTGAGCGCCGTTTTCGCCGTTGGGATCACAATCTCCGCGGTTTTCTTGGCATGGGCACTTGGGATCTTTTTGGTCACAGTTTTATTATGTCGGGTGCTAATTTCGCCGACGCTCCGCGCCTCGACGAAATCGTCGGGGGCGCGCCGTCGGGTCTCTTTTCTCATCGTTTTTGCCGTCGGGGCCTTTTTGGTTTAACCATTGACGTCCCAAGTGGGCTACCGGTTGAGAATTGGGTTTTGTTGGATTTTCGTTAGCGGTTTTGGGTTCCGACGGAGTTCGCGACGAAATAGTCGCGGTCCGGTTGTTGTTAGTCTTTGATGTTACTGGTTTGAACTAAGTTTTCGGTTTTACTTGACGGTTTTGATTTGTTGGGTTTTTGATTGACGTCGCGATCCTCTAGGTGCAGTGATTTTGGTTTTTGGTGGGTTCATTGTTACAGTGGTTGGGACCACTGATGTTACCTGATTAGGGTAAGGTGTTAATTTGTGCCTTTGGTTGTTTCGTTAGGCCGCGTGAAGTTCCGATTGCTTAAGAGGGTCACGGGAGCGGTCGTATATCTTCATTCCAGGTGGGTTCTTATGCAACCGGTGCTGTAAGTGCATTAGGTGCAGTATAACATTAAAAAGGATATATTAACCTGTTCAATAAAGTAGATGAGGTGTTTTCTGTAAACTAACCCTTCGCTTAATGTGTAATCTTCCTTGTTGATGGTTAAGGCGACCAAGGGTCGCAAATAACTAATTTACGCTGACCTCGGCATCCCTATTTTTGAATGCTGCACGTACACAGGCGGAATGGCCCCCGCATGGGTGTACTTTTTCGGAGAAGTGGTCTATATGACCCGTGTGCCCCACGTGTGTTGTTTGGGGACCTGATCACGATGGCTAAACGTGTCGCCCACGCATCGTGAAGGGGTTAGAGCATCATGTGTCACGTGGGGAGATCATCGATCTACCCTGACGGGACGTGTCACGTGGGGAGATCGTCGATCTACCCTGACGGTACGGTGGTCACTGAAGTAAATAAAGTAATTAAAGTAAGTTTCAGGGCGAAGGATAGCGAAGGTTCCGGTGTAGTGTAACTCATTCTAATTTCCTGTTTGTTAATGTTACAACATCTACTTTATTTGTCACTGACTTTACCCACTCCATGACAGGTCCAACTAAGTAAGTACAGTGGGACGGTGGTGAGGCATCGCGGACCCTATGTTTGGCCGTATGAGGCCTTCGTCAAACTCTTATTTGGTTATCTCTCTCTTTTCCCTCTTTAGTTATTTTGTGTGGATGTGGATCATGCTGGATATGTGGACATGTAATTACTTGTTTGGTTATGGTTACATTCTATGTTGACTTTGCGGCCGTTTTACGATGTCAAAATGGTTTTCGAAAATGCTTTTCAAAAATAGGGTGTCGTGTGGACACCACTTTGAAAACCCTGGGGATTTATCCTTTCAAAACAATATGGCCGCCTGAATGTGAGTGATAGACGTTTCTAAAGAAATAGGTGTCGTGTGGACACCGTTTGCGAACTCATAGGTTCTTCCCAATGTTGTTGAATGTTAATACATATTTGTTCACTGTGGCTGTGTGGTTAAAGTGCATGTTGATTGTTGTGAATGACATTGTTGTAAACGTGACGCCGTGCATATACAAAGGAGACTCTGTCTGTTTGAAGGGTGAATTTGTATATGTGGCGGTCTGTCGCGCACCGGTAGGCGAGGTCGTTCTCATTTGAGTGATTGATTTCAAAAAAAAAAAATAATACACGTTTTCCGCTTATCTTGAGACCTCCGGGGCGTGACAGATTTTATGGTATCAGAGAGAAAACGGCCTTAACCACAGTAGTCGGTGACCAATATCCGCAGTGCATGATCTCACCACCAAATTGAATATGAGATAACCAAGTCGTAGGTACCTTAGATCGCGAGTGTGCGGGAAAAAGGGTTATAGCCTCAGTGTTTTTGTAGGTCAAGTATTAGGCCAGGAACCTTAGGGTTAATGCGGCTTCTTTGTATATAGCGAATAATGGCCCGAAATGGGTCATCAGCGGAGAATGCAGGGGCAGAAAGTACGGTGCCAACAGCGGCAGAGTGTCAGCTTCTCCGACAACAACTACAAGAGATGGTCGGGCAGTTAGCAACCCTTATGAAACGGATGCGGCAGTTGACGCAACAGCCGACTACATCAGTGGAGGTCGCCCAGGCTTCTCTGCCCGGACCAGCCGCACCAGTGACGGGACCGCCGGTGGCGGACAGCGAGACCATGGTCGCCCATCCTCCGACCACGGTGACCGAGATACCGTCGGTTCATCCGACGACGCCTTCAGTAGCACTAACACTAGCAACTTATGGACCTACGCTGGGAGCCGTCATAGGAGACCCCTTGAGAGAGACCGTGGTGACATCTACTTCCAGAGTATCTGCCGTCGCAGCGGGTGAAGCCCCTAACCGGCAAACCGAACGAGACAGGGTGAGAGCGAACTTGGCGAACTTCAAGAGGTACGACCCACCCGTGTTTGAGGGAGAGACGACCAACCCTTGGGTCGTAGAAGAAATGGGTAGACACCATGGGAAGGTTCTCCGAAGATTTATTAATGGAGGAACATGAACGGGTCCCTTTGGCAGTCCACTTCCTTGAGGGAAACGCCCGCATGTGGTGGAAGATGGTGTGCCCGGACCCCTCGGTGGGCACCGCCCTTCCATCTTGGACCACGTTCCGAGAAAAACTGTTTGGGGCACTTATCTTCGACAGCATCAAGCAGCAGATGGAAGATGACCTGAGGCACATCAAGTAAGGAAGTCGGACTGTTATGGGATATCAACGGGCATTTGTGTGGTTAATCAATTGTGTTCCCTTGTTATAAGAGATGGATCTCACAAAGCCCGTCTTTTGTGAATGGTTTACGAAGCGACATCTTCAAGGTGGTGCAAACGGCGGATTTGCGCACCTTCCAGGAGATGGTCGATAGAGCCACTGCGGTGGAGTGCAGACTTACGATTTCACGAGCCCAATGGGAGAGCTCAGGTCACTGCGGGGATAAGAAGCGAACTCGGCCAAATTTTGGAAAAGAGCATACCAAGAGGAGCCGGCCTCCTAAATACCTGAGATGGCAACAAGGAACCAAGAATGCGCCGACGGGAGGACAATGGCCGGTGGACAAGTCTTGCATCACTTGCGATGGAATATACCAAGTGATCGAATGTCCCCAGAAGCAAGACCACTGTTTTCGATGCGGCAAACCGGGGCACTTTCGTTTCAACTGCCCCTTCAAGACGGGGACATCACCCGTAGCAGCATCTACGCCTTCGTCTCAACCGGGAGAAGGGAGGGTCTACACGATGACTCACCAGGGGACGAATCCGCAGAGCACGATGTAGCAGGTAATACTCGAGCTTCACATCATCGTGCTAGAACTTTTATGTCAACACCTAAGTGTCCCACACTTTCACCTCGCTTCATGTTTTCGCCCTACCCTAGTTAATAGAAGAAATTCCCATCGTAGGAATAAGTTCGGTCGGAACCTCCGGCTACCCCTCGAGGCAGGCGGCTGTACTCCTGCCTGCCCAGCGAGGGTGAGGCGGGTTCTTAGTCTCTAAGAACTGATGAGGTTTCCGTGAAGGTTATTGGCGTAGCGCTTGGGGCCGACAGTCGCGGCAATCTTTAAGCGGTAGTTGACTGCTTGAAGTTCCAAGCGTGTCTCCGGGAACCGGACTTGCCAGAACTTGTGAACTTAACTTGTAGGAGCGCCTTCTGCTCGCTCTTCTTTGTTTCGGGCAAGAAGCTTGGTAGAAAGCAGACGAGTAGCGTTCACGAGCGCTGTATGGATCACGACATGAGAAGAACAAGCACCCCTCTACCTCGGAAAGATGACCTAGTCGATCAACTACAAGGAGCAACGGAGTTCCCAAAGATTGATCTGCGGTCCGGCTATCACCAGCCTAGGGTCCGGGGTGATGACATACCGTGAACAGCCCTGCGAGCTCGGAATAGTCAACATGAGTTTACCGTTATACCGTTTAGACTCGTTAACGCACCAGCGGTGTTCACGGGCATGAGGAATGGGATACTCAAGCCCATCTTAGACCAGTCGGTGATAGTCCTCTAGTTGACGTTCCGGTCTACTCTCGCATAGACAAGGGATATGGGGAACACCCGCGGGTAATTCCCCAGACCCTCCGGGACTGGGAAGGGTATGCCAAACTCATAAAGTGTGAGTGCTGGCTCCGCAAGGTGAGTTTTTCTGGGGCATATCGTGTCGGCAGCTGGGATTGCGGTAGACCCGAAGAAGATAGATTCGGTAACCGACTGGCTTCGGCCGACAACGGTAACTGAGATTTGAAGCTTCCTGGGATTGGCAGGATATTACAGACGTTTTGTGGAAGGCTTCTCCAAGATAGCCACGCCCCTGGCTCGCCTGGCCCGTAAAGGAGGAAAGTATATCTGGACAGAACAATGCCAGAAGAGTTTTGAAGAGCTCAAGAGCAAGTTGACGCAAGCCCCGGTGCTTGCTCTACCGGAACCCGGTGAGGACTACGAGGTGTACTGCGATGCGTCGCGGAACGGTCTCAGAGGCGTGCTTATGCAACGGGGTAAAGTCATAGCCTATGCGTCAAGGCAACTCAAGGAGTACGAGAGAAACTACCCCGTGCACGACCTGGAGCTTGCAGCAGTCGTTTTCGTCCTCAAGTTGTGGAGGCACTACCTGTATGGAACGCACTGCAATGTGTACTCAGACAACCAGAGCCTCAAGTACCTTTTCACCCAAAAGGGGCTGAATTTGCGGCAAAGGCGGTGGCTCGAACTACTGAAGGACTATGATTTAACCATCCATTACCACCCCGGGAAGGCGAACGTGGTAGCGGATGCCTTGAGCCGCAAAGGACAGACGGTGGAATCAATGACAAACGCCCTTACCCAGCAGGACCGTTTGATTGCTGAATTTTCGCAATTGAGATTGGAGGTAGTACCAGCGGGAACGGTCGCACGACTCATGACCTTGGTGGTCAGACCCACCCTATTGGACAGGATCCGAGAAGGGCAATCGACGGATACCCAGTTACAACTTGTGTGAGACAGACTACCTTCAGACCAAGGGGGCGATTTCGCGATGGATGCGGATGGCACGATACGTTTCCGGGGACGAATCTGTGTGCCGGATCTACCCGAGCTCAGGAAGGAAATCCTGAGGGAGGCGCACACCGCGCCCTACGCCGTACACCCTGGAGGGACGAAAATGTACAAGGACTTAAAGCAAACCTTTTGGTGGCCTAAGATAAAAGGGGACGTAACCCGGTTTGTGGCACACTGCCTGGTGTGCCAACAAGTAAAGGCCGAACACCAGCGTCCAGCAGGGAAGTTGCAACCGTTGCCCGTGCCGGAATGGAAGTGGGAGATGATCACGATGGATTTCGTGACTGGTTTTCTGAGATCATCTCAAGGGCATGACGCGATATGGGTCATAGTGGATCGCTTGACGAAATCTGCCCACTTCCTGCCTATACATACGACGTGGACACGGGAACGGCTGGCGCGGACCTATATTGACGAGATAGTAAGATTGCATGGTGTACCAGCGTCCATTACGTCGGACAGAGACACGCGGTTTGTGTCGAATTTTTGGCAAAGCCTGCAGCGAGCAATGGGGACCAAGCTGCATTTCAGCACGGCCTTCCACCCGCAAACTGACGGACAATCAGAGCGGGTGATCCAGATCCTCGAAGACATGCTTCGGGCGTGCGTGCTTGACCTAGGCGACGGATGGTCTCAATACCTGCCACTTGTAGAATTCGCCTATAATAACAGTTACCAAGCCAGCATACAGATGGCGCCATACGAAGCCCTGTATGGGCGCCGCTGTCGGTCACCTTTATGCTGGGACGACTTGGGAGAGCGTAAATGGTTGGGACCGGATTTGGTGGAAGAAACCGAGGCAAAGGTGCGCCTGATCAGGCGGCGGCTGTTGACAGCCCAGAGCAGACAGAAAAGTTACGCAGACCATAGACGACGGGAGTTGGAATTCACAGTGGGCGAGCACGTGTTGCTACGGGTGTCGCCTTCGAAGGGAACCCGACGTTTCGGCCTGAGAGGGAAGCTAAGCCCGAGGTACGTGGGACCGTTTGAGATCCTAGAACGTGTGGGTCCGGTGGCTTATCGGTTGGCCTTGCCGCCAAACCTAGACCGAGTACACAACGTGTTTCACGTTTCGATGCTCCGAAAGTACCTCCCCGACCCCTCTCACGCCCTGGACATATCCACTGTCAAGCTACAAGAGGATCTGACTGTCGAGGAGACACCGGTGCGGATCCTGGCACGAGAAGACAAGAAACTACGGAACCGGACCATTCCCTACGTAAAGGTCCAATGGAGCAACCACGAGGAACGCGAGGCGACGTGGGAGCTGGAATCGAAAATGAAGGAGTGTTTCCCCGAGCTGTTTAGCGAGGGTTGTAATTAAGTTTCGAGGACGAAACTTTTTATAAAGTGTGAGTGGTGTAATGACACGGTTTTCTGATATAATTAACCCTCCTTCTAGTATAATGTTCTTTTAGTACTCCGGGAATATTACTTTTGGTTAGTCGGTCGGTGTGTCTGGTGCTTGTATTTTTCTGCGGAAGAGCGCGAAAAATGATGACCGACGGTGCGATCGGATCTGAAATCCGATGTCGTGATCTCCCGGAACGGAATTCTTAGTGATGCGGTGATTAGTCGTGCATCGAAACCCGTGCAAAATATCTTGCACCCGTCTGGGATAATGGGGTTATCTCGTAGGGGATAATTAATTAATTAATTAATTATCCGGTGACAGAAAAAGGATTTTCTTTTACGTACGAGTTGAAAAATAAAATAAATAAAAGAAATTAGATTAATAAGAGGATATTTAAACCCCGGTTACCGGAAAGCGAAAAAAAACCCTAATTTAAAATACCGCCTTCTCAAACCCTCCTCTTTCGTGCGTACCGAAAACCAAACGAAACCCTAGTTTGAAAGAAAGAGGAAGGAAAAGAGAGAAAAGAAAAGGAAACCCTAACCGAGGAGAAAAGAAGGAAAAAGGGAGAAAGCGGAGGAACCCGATCGCCCCGATTGACGTCCGGAGACCGGAGAACGAGACGCCATCATCTACGGGGAGCGGATCCGGATCTCCAACGCCGCGAGAACCAAGATCGGTTCTTTATTTCCGATAGATTGAGGTTAGTGGTCGTTAATCCTTTCGTAGAATTAATCAGGGGTTTTCCGTGTTCTTGTAAGGTCGTTTTAATCGGTACATCGATCACGGATTTTTGTGGGTTTTGATCAATGTTTTATTCTCGTTCTTGATCGGGTGTGATCGATGATTTTTATCGGATTTAATCGGTGGTGTTAATCGGTCTTTCGATTGAGTTTCCGATCGACGTTTTGGTTGTTCGTCGATCGTTGGTTAGTCGTTAGATTTGTCGCGTATTTATTCGGGAATTTTTGGGGGTGTTTTATTGGAGCATAGTGGATTAACGGGAGGCCGCCGCCGCCGTTGTTAAACGGGAGGCCGCCGCCATCGTTACCATGTTCGCGGGGTCGTCGCCGGGATCCCACGGGAGCGAAAACGGAGAAGAAATCGCGAAACGGGAGCGAAAACGGAGAAAAAACGCGAAAAATAGGGTTACTGTGCCTTTCCGTACAGGGTGGTCCACGGCCCGGGGCGTGCACCCGGCGCACGCCCGCGGCGCGGGAGCTGCAGACCCGGTGCACGCCTCACCCGTGCACCGGCCCGGCCCGCTTGTGCGCGGTGCACGCTCCAGGCGTGCACCCGGCGCACGTATCGGCGACTGAAAGTGTGAAGCCGGTGCACGCTTGGGTCGTGCACCGGCCCGGCCCGAGAGCGCGGTGTACGCTTCCTGCGTGCACCCGGCGCATGCCGCGCGGCCACCCGACGCGCAGACCCGGTCCACGGCTGCTCCCGTGCACCACCCGACAGCCCAAAGTTCGGTAGCTCCGTTTTTGTCCGTTTTTCCACCGTTTTGAGCGCCGTTTTCGCCGTTGGGATCACAATCTCCGCGGTTTTCTTGGCATGGGCACTTGGGATCTTTTTGGTCACTGTTTTATTATGTCGGGTGCTAATTTCGCCGACGCTCCGCGTCTCGACGAAATCGTCGGGGGCGCGCCGTCGGGTCTCTTTTCTCATCGTTTTTGCCGTCGGGGCCTTTTTGGTTTAACCATTGACGTCCCAAGTGGGGTACCGGTTGAGAATTGGGTTTTATTGGATTTTCGTTAGCGGTTTTGGGTTCTGACGGAGTTCGCGACGAAATAGTCGCGGTCCGGTTGTTGTTAGTCTTTGATGTTACTGGTTTGAACTAAGTTTTCGGTTTTACTTGACGGTTTTTGATTTGTTGGGTTTTTGATTGACGTCGCGATCCTCTAGGTGCAGTGATTTTGGTTTTGGTGGGTTCATTGTTACAGTGGTTGGGACCACTGATGTTACCTGATTAGGGTAAGGTGTTAATTTGTGCCTTTGGTTGTTTCGTTAGGCCACGTGAAGTTCCGATTGCTTAAGAGGGTCACGGGAGCGGTCGTATATCTTCATTCCAGGTGGGTTCTTATGCAACCGGTGCTGTAAGTGCATTAGGTGCAGTATAACATTAAAAAGGATATATTAACCTGTTCAATAAAGTAGATGAGGTGTTTTCTGTAAACTAACCCTTCGCTTAATGTGTAATCTTCCTTGTTGATGGTTAAGGCGACCAAGGGTCGCAAATAACTAATTTACGCTGACCTCGGCATCCCTATTTTTGAATGCTGCACGTACACAGGCGGAATGGCCCCCGCATGGATGTACTTTTCCGGAGAAGTGGTCTATATGACCCGTGTGCCCCACGTGTGTTGTTTGGGGACCTGATCACGATGGCTAAACGTGTTGCCCACGCATCGTGAAGGGGTTAGAGCATCATGTGTCACGTGGGGATATCATCGATCTACCCTGACGGGACGTGTCACGTGGGGAGATCGTCGATCTACCCTGACGGGACGGTGGTCACTGAAGTAAATAAAGTAATTAAAGTAAGTTTCAGGGCGAAGGATAGCGAAGGTTCCGGTGTAGTGTAACTCATTCTAATTTCCTGTTTGTTAATGTTACAACATCTACTTTATTTGTCACTGACTTTACCCACTCCGTGACAGGTCCAAGTAAGTACAGTGGGACGGTGGTGAGGCATCGCGGACCCTATGTTTGGCCGTATGAGGCCTTCGTCAAACTCTTATTTGGTTATCTCTCTCTTTTTCCTCTTTAGTTATTTTGTGTGGATGTGGATCATGCTGGATATGTGGACATGTAATTACTTGTTTGGTTATGGTTACATTCTATGTTGACTTTGCGGCCGTTTTACGATGTCAAAATGGTTTTCGAAAATGCTTTTCAAAAATAGGGTGTCGTGTGGACACCACTTTGAAAACCCTGGGGATTTATCCTTTCAAAACAATATGGCCGCCTGAATGTGAGTGATAGACGTTTCTAAAGAAATAGGTGTCGTGTGGACACCGTTTGCGAACTCATAGGTTCTTCCCAATGTTGTTGAATGTTAATACATATTTGTTCACTGTGGCTGTGTGGTTAAAGTGCATGTTGATTGTTGTGAATGACATTGTTGTAAACGTGACGCCGTGCATATACAAAGGAGACTCTGTCTGTTTGAAGGGTGAATTTGTATATGTGGCGGTCTGTCGCGCACCGGTAGGCGAGGTCGTTCTCATTTGAGTGATTGATTTCAAAAAAAAAAATAATACACGTTTTCCGCTTATCTTGAGACTTCCGGGGCGTGACAAGGTTCTAGTCTTTCGAGGTTCTCGGACCCTTCATTGTTGTTGGCTGTGGAGTATACCCAGCTAGTGAGTTTGCATGTCGAGTTGATGTTCTTTTCCGGGAGCCGTTGGGTCGACAGCGGTCCTGACTGTTCGAGTGTTTCCTGTTAGTGAGTTAGAGAGGTGATGTTAATTACTGTCGATCTTGTTGATCGTGGATTTGGACTATAGCCTGCATGGGCCATATTGAGCTCAACAGAGATGCGCGGATACTTTCCTCGGTGGGGTCGGCCCCTCGAGTGCCACTCCGGAGTTGGGCCTGTTACTTTGCTATCGCGACTTGTCGACGCAGTTCCTCTGGCTGGGCAAGTTTTGGCTGTCACGGACGCCCTACTGTAGACCCGTCCTCTTGTGGATGTGCGGCAGTAGGTGGGCGCAGGTTTGACCGAACCCCATGTGGCAGTCAGTGTAGATTGGGTGATTATATTTAAGAGTTAGTAGATGCATCATGTTTCCATCTGTTCCACTTCTTGAGCATTTAGATAGAGGCATAGTAGCTGTAGAGTTATTTTCCAGCTCCTTTCCTTTCAGTACTGCATTTTTTACTTTATGCCTCTAGTAGACTTAGTGGGCAGACCGTCGGGCTTGTTGGCGGTGCCCACTGAGAACTACTGTGGGATGTAGTTCTCATACCCGCCGTGGTGATTTTTTCCCAGGGACCTACTTTCCAGTTGCTGATCCTTTTGTTACTGATCGAGGTGAGGGAGTCGCGAGCTAGATCCCTACCTGTCTTTGGGGAGTAGCAGTAACGGTACTCCTTCATTTGGAGATCTATTAGTAAAGTCAGCAGTTGGTTTATTTGTTTTTACTTTTGAGAGACATTTGTATTGTGAGGATCTGACTTGTACTGAGAGCCTGTACACTGATGTATTATTGGGTTTATCTCCCTGTTTAGTTTTGGTTATTGTATTCTGAGGATATTGTATTTGATCGTATCTGGGAGATGGATATTGTATCTTTATTTCCAGTTGTACAGTGATTGGATTTTAGTCTTTCAGTAGTTTACTTTTCAGCTCTGATATCTGTATAGCTACAGTATCATTCTTTTTGTAGGTTAGACGCTTCGTCTATATGGGGTTTTTCGTATCGGCGGCGGATCTGTTGGCGAGCCCGGGTCGCAGTTTCGACCCCCAGGAGTGACAACCGTGGAGGGGTTAATAGCACCGAGGTGCTAGCAAGTTGTTCTTTTCGCTGGGGGGGATCTTTAGACCTTCTGGCAGGTGCTTCATTTTTGACTAAACATGGGATATGGTGACTCATGAGGGAAAAGTTGGATGCTCTGGTTATCGGTTTATTTGCATTTCAGTATTTACTGCATCATACTTGTTTACATCTACTCTTTTTGTCACTGACTTCCCACACTGTGACCGGTCCGTTCAGGGGTGGGATCCGGGACGACGGTGAGGCTACGACATAGAGTACTTTGGCCCATTTGGGGCTGGTGACGTGTTTTTTCTTTCTTTTGGTTATCTTGGTTGTTTTGGTTAGTGCGTTTTGTGGTTGCTTTAAGTGTGGATTAATGTGGATCTTGGGTTGAACTTTCGACTTAGTGTTGGACCGTCCTCTATTATGTTTCTACTAAACTTGCATGCAGCATGTTTTTAAATGAAAAAGTGATTGCGAAAATGTTTTCAAAACTGAGTGTCGTGTGGGCACTATTTTACAAACCCGTAGATTTATCCTTTCAAAGTTATGTAGCCGCCGGGAATGAGATTGTGAAAATGTTTTAAAAACCGGGTGTCGTGTGGACACCGTTTTGGCAACTTTGTGACTGTATTAGTAGTTGTGATAGATTGTAATCCCTCTCCTTGCTTCTCATCTTGACTGTGTGGTTAAAGTGTGTCTCGTGATGGTGACGCCGTGCATATACAAAGGAGACTCCGTCCGTCCGTGGGGTGAATTTGTATATGTGGCGGGTTTGGCACATACCGGAGAGTTGAGTTGTTTCAAAAAAAAAAGATATACGTTTTCCGCTTATTTAATCCTCCGGGACGTGACAGCTTATATGGTATCAGAGAAAAACGACTTTGACCACGTTAGTCGGTGTCCAACATCCACAGAGTGCAATGCCACTAGCAACTGACCAATGGGATAACCAAGGTGTAGATGCGTAGAGCGCGAGTGTGTGCGGGAAAAAGGGATAGAGTCCCGGTGTGTTCGTAGGTCAGGGTGCTAGACCAGTTAAACCTAGGATTAATGCGGTTTCTTTGTATGCACAGATAATAGCCCGGACTTGGCCTTTAATCAGCGGCATAGAAATGGATGGGATGGCCTCGGCAGCTGCGGTGAACCGTCTACTCCGACAACAGTTGCACGACAAGGCAGGGCAACTGTTATCGCTCGCAGAACGCATGCACTTGTTGACGCACGAAACTGGTGGAACAGATCCCATCACCTCGGGTAGGAGGGACGAACCCCATACGACCCGTTTCGTCATGGACGGCTAGAGGAGCGACACATTTCGGGAAATGCCAACGGCAGGATTGCCCACTCTTCGAGAGACAGTCGACATGGCCACCTGGGTGGAGCGGGAACTGGACGACGTTCGTGCCCGGCGGGAGCGCTATAAGTCTAATCGAGGCCAGAAGCGACCCCACCCTTATCCTGGGAAGGGCTTTTCCAAGGGAAGCCGATCAACCAAACTTTCGAAGACGGGACAAGAAACCACTAGTACGCTGACAAGAGAACAGGAACCGGGGGAGAGGCCTTGCCTCATCTGCGGAAGGGCACATCAAGTGATCGATTGTCCATGGAGGCACGACCATTGCTTCGGTTGTGGCAAGCCGGGGCATTTCCGTACCTTTTGCCCCCAGAGATCGGCCACTACTCCGTCAGCATTACGGCGTAAGGAGTGAGGTACCGCCACCGCCCCGCAGGAGGTCCTACCCAACGGCCAACCTAAAACCGACCCTGGCAACTCTGGGACCCAGCCTTCCCGCGTCGTGCGCTGTTGGCCCAAGGTGTGAGGACCTGGTTTCTCCACGGGGGAGTTTTCTGGTTGTTCGGCAGCTCTCGAAGGCTTGTGTGGTGTGTTGGAAGTGTTTGTGCGCAATTTGGACACAAGTGGTGGACTTCGGGCTTAATTATGGATCACGGGTGTATTTGGAGGATCCGTCGAGTGTTTAGAAGTGACTTCGCGCGATGTGGATGTCAAATTTGGACTCAGGGCGAAGTTCGGATAAAAGAGCACCTCTTCGGATGCCTTAGGGAACTTTTAGAGATGGAATTTGGCAAACCGGATTTTTGAATTGGACTCGGCGCAAAAATCGGATCAAGTGGGCTTTCCGGGGGCCTTCGGCAAAATTTCGGTTGAGAATTTGGAGAAACGGACATCGGATTTGGATTCAGCGCGCGAAAACGATGAAAATGGACTATTCATTTGTATTTTTCGGAGCCCGGATGTCGCGCACTGTTTTCGAGGCAGGTGTTACTGTTCCGGCCGGTGGCCGCCGGCGGCGGGCGGCGGTGTGCGGCGGAGCGCGGCGGCGCGGACGCAGGCACGGCGGCGGGCAGGCGCGGGCAGCGCGCAGCGCGCGGGCAGGCGCGCGGGCAGGTGCGCGGTCCACCGCGGAGGCGTGGACCCGGGCGGTGGACACGTGTCGGGTCCCGGTTGGCTGGCGCAGCGGGCGCGGTCCACGGGGAAAGGCGGGTGTACGGTGGACCGATGGGGGGACACGTGGCACACACCGGTTGGCCGGTCCACGTGCACTCGGTCCACGGAGCCGGTGCGGCCGCCTCGGGGCGCGTGCCTGAAAGGTTGGCGCAGGCGGCGCTGACGCGCGCACGTGGGCGCGCCAGGCCCGCGTTGACGGGTTGCCGGGCCACGTGTCGGCGCTGGGGGCGGCCACGCGTCATTTCCTGTGTGGGTGCTCCCGCTGTAGCCTGTTCGGCGGGCTACGTGGAGGCCCAGGAAGGATTCGGGCCTGCACAGTGTTGGGCCGGGCCCAACACTGTAGCAGCCCGAATCTTCCGGGCGCCCGGAAACGGGGACATATTCGGTATTTTCCGAATTGTTTCCTGGAGCCTTTAAAAGCGACCCGAGCCGCCTTGTTCACCTCTTTTCTTCCTCTTCCGAGCTTCAAACCGACGGGGTGTCTTCAGCAAAGTTGTTCCTCACGCAGTGAAGCTTCCATCTGTTGAGTTTGGGGATTTTTGGGGGCACGCTTTTCGAGATTCTCATTTTCTTGGCACGACGCGACGCTCTTTCTTCGGTGCTTCTTCCGTCGCTCTTCGGTGCACGAGCTCCCCCGACCTACTCCGACCATCTTTTTGAGCGATTTCTTCGCCGTTGGATTCGCAGCAGGTGAGGCTACGATTTTGGATTTCACGCACATTTTCAGATTTCGCGTTTCTCGAGGTGTTCTCTTGTGCTCATTGGGACCCTTCTTGCTGTGAGATTTTTTGAGAGGGCAGCAGCTTCTTTTGAAGAGATCTTCGCGCACAAATCTCGGATCAGGACGTGCTTGTAGACTTTTTTCATCTACTCGACGCAAGGATCATCGTGGTATTTTTTTTGGAATTTCCTGAGATCTTCCCGGAGGTATACATTTTTCTTCCTTGACTGTACAAGGTTTTACAGTTGTGTGGTTGTATGTTTTCGCGCGCCCGTGTTGTGGAATTTATATCTTGGCCTACGGGACTCCGATTTGGGCGTGCAGGTACTCGTTTCGAAGCTATCGACGCGAAGAACGCCGGGATATTTTTACTGGAATTTATTGGACACTTTCTGCAGGTGAAGTATTGACTTCTTTGCAGCTGAAAATTCAGCGTGTGTTGTTGGGCAGATTTTTAGGATTTAAGTGTAACTGTAGCCTTTTGTTGTACCCAGGAGGGATTGTGGACTATACTGGACCTGTTGGACATAAGTGTTGCTATTTTTATGGTTCTCTCAGCTGTGTGACCCCGGACAGTTAGCACCTTCAGGTGGGTGGCTTTGCTTTCAGGATCTATGGACTGTGCTCTAATTCTATTGTCATAGAATCATGCATGATAGTGTTTGGACTGGGTAGAATGCTAGAATGTGAATGTTAGTATTATTTGTAATTATCTGATGATCCTCTCTGCTTTCTTCTACCTGTTAAATATTGTTCTCTTGGAACCTGACCTAGCACCCCCGTCATATGTTGCATGTGTAACCAGACCAGTAGAAAACCCTCACTTGGGCTAGGGTTATTTATGTTTAGACATCCACACTGTTCTTTCATTCCTGGACTTAGTGTTATCCTCGCCCGGGTAGTGGGCCGAGCAGTCGGGACTTCTTTTTAGTGTGGGTTGCATTTGCACTCGTGCTTGGGAGCAGAGTGGAGTCTGGTAGTTGTTGTGGGTCGCTTATCTGTTCCGAGAGCCGTTTGGGTAAACGGTAGTCCCGAGAGGTCTTATATCCCTGTTTGGGTTGTCGCCACTGTGTTAGTGGCAGTAGTTACTAGTGTTAGCCGGACCTAGAACCTAGAACCTTTTTCGACATACACATGATTTTAGTCTACCAATGCTTTCTTCCAAGCATCGAAGGGCCGCTGGAGTCTGTTCTTGTTTGATTGGACAAAGGCATCAGCCCTTCGGGGTTTGGGTAAAACATTTGTTTTCTAACTGTTTTTCTAAAAAGAACTAAAATCATTAAATATGGATTTCTTCCAGATCAAAATGGTTTTCAATAACAAATGTCACCTGTTTCCTGTAATCTTCCCACTCGAAAGGATTCGAGTGGTCTGGGTTCTAGGGGCCGTTCCTTTGTCGGGACGAAAGCCACGGGGGCCGAGCCTGGAACCTGTTCTTGTTTGATAGGGTTGTAGGTGTAGGTCTCCCAGAACTTTCGGGCCCTGGTTGGTGTCTTCTGCGTGTTGTACCGAGGTTGTCGTGTTCCCGAACTATAAGGGGTTGGGAACTACGATAGGCGGAGCCTAGAGTCTGTTCTTGTTTGATAGGGTTCTAAACACCGGCCTATCGGGTTTCCGAACCCTTATGGTGTCGGTCTTTCCTGTGAGTTTAGTGTTCTGTTGTGGGTCGATCCTGGCTGTGGAGTATCTCCAGCTAGTGTGTTTTGATCTGTGAGTTATTGGAGAGGCTTGTGTCTCGTGTTTCGCGTGAGCTGATCAGCTGAGTCGTCGAGAGTGCTCCGACTGTTGTGCGAGATGTTTGAGGATTGAGTCTTTCCGTTCAGAGCGAGAGCGTGGATTTGGACTATAGCCTGCAGTGCCACTTTGAGCTCGACAGAGTGCGCGGATACCTTTTTCCTCGGTGGGGTCGCTCCCCTCGAGAGCCACGCCCGGGGTGGATATGTTACTTTTGTATCGCGACTTGTCGACGCCGTCCCTCTGACTGGGCCAGTTAGTGGCAGTTACGGATGCAGTCCCTCTGGCTGGGCCAGTTAGTGGCAGCCACGGACGCCCTACGTAAGTCCGATCCTTCGGGATGTCACGGCAGTAGGTAGGCGCAGGTTGACTGGACCCTATGCGGTAGTCAGTGTAGATTGGGTGACTGTACTGTGTGAGTTAGTAGATGCATCATGTTTCCATCTGTTTCATTTTCTTGAGCATCTAGATAGAGGCATAATAGCTGTAGAGTTACTTTTCCAGCCCTTTCATTTCAGTATTATTATTGTTACTTTATGCCTCTAGTAGACTTAGTGGGCAGACCGTCGGGCTTGTTGGCGGCACCCACTGAGAACTACTTGGGACGTAGTTCTCACACCCGTCGTGGTGTCTTTTCCCACAGGGACTTCTACTCCTGTTCCAGTTGCTCCTGGTGCTGCTTCTTCTGATCTAGGTAAGGGAGTCGCGCGCTAGATCCCTACCAGTCGTCGTCCTGAGAGTAGATGTACCCTTATTACTTTTGTGAGTTCATGTTGAGAGAACTTGTAGTGAGGTATAGAGTTGTATTTATTTTACTGCTCGAGAGATTTCTGTATTTGGTGAGGTTGGTTTGTACTATTTGAGAGTGTAGTTGTACACTTAGTTTTTATTTCTAGCAGTTTTACTTTCAGCTCTGATATCTGTATTGTATAGTTGATCTTTTGCAGGTTAGTCGCTTCGTCTATATGGGTTTCCCGTATGGGCGACGGATCTGTTGGCGAGCCCGGGTCGCAGTTTCGACGCCGGGGCGTGACAGATTAGGTGGTATCAGAGCCTAGGTTGTAGGTCGTTATGGACTTAGAAACCCTAGGCTTGTGGTTGGACATTAGGATGACTACGTGAGAGTCGTGACTGTTAGCGAGAGTCCTGATTGAGTTTTATACCTCTCCCAAGGGATGGGATGAGTGACTGGCATGGTTATTCTCCTAGGCGATTATGTTGGCTGCAGACAACATAATGCTAGGGAATGGATGACATGTCTTAGACTTTCGCTAGATTGGGTCGAGTGTTGTTCGTTACTATCCTGATGTTTGCTTGTGGGTTGTAGGTGGGCACGATGCCTCCCCGACGCAGGGTACAGACGCGTTCTCAGCCTTCCCCCTCCGATGAGCCTGGGCAGGAGTCAGCACAGTGTCAGCCGAGTGAGGTACAGGAGCTTCGGGCTCAGATGGCTCAGTTGTCAGAGGCTGTTCGGCGCCAGGAGGAGGCCTCGCAGCGCCAGGAGGAGGCTTCCCGACGCCAGGAGGAGGCCTTGGGTCGGATGATGCTTATGTTAGAGCAGAGGTCACAGCCGGTGTTAGCACCCCCTGAGAGTTCGCCTGTGCCCTCTTCGCCAGCTGCAGCGCCCCCTGTGATTCCGTCAGCACCGGCAGTTCCTGTCAAGCCGGTTTCGTGCAGACCACCGTCTGGGTCGACGGGACCTTTTACTTCTTCTGAGCAGTGCGCAGCGGTGGATCTGTTGATGAGGTTTCGCCGGTTCGATCCACCCCGTTTCTCTGGTCTGGGTGCTGAGCCGTGGGAGGTCGAGACTTGGGTTACGGCCATGGAGTGTCACTTTGAGAGTTTGTTCGTTCAGGATCGGTTTCGGGTCTTCTTGGCAGCGCATTATCTGGAGGGCAACGCCGAGGCTTGGTGGCGGCGTGTGCGACCCGCTGGTCCGCCTGGGTCGCAGCTTCTCACTTGGGCGGAGTTCCGCAGTCTTCTTTTGGGGGCCTTCTTTCCTGAGAGTGTACGACAGAGATTGGAGGAGCGGCTGAGGAATCTCCGACAGGGAGATCGGCCCGTGCATGAGTACATCGCAGAGTTCAACCAGTTGTTGGCTTGTGTACCCCACGCGGCTAGGGATGAGGCGCACCGGATCTACTTGTTTGAGCGAGGACTGCGCCGTGATATCTACCAGTTTGTCCGCTCGCAGAGATTGCAGACTCTGGATGCCTCTTTGGAGCAGGCCCTTTATGTGGAGCACGGAGAGACAGTTTTGGTCGGGGTGGCCCCAGCTCCCGTAGAGATTTCGGGGGCGAAGCGCCCAGTACTGGATGATGAGGGTCAGACGAGCCGGCAGGGACCTTCGAGACCTCCACGATCTCATCCTGAGGGTCGTGGGTTTCGTAGGCGTCAGAGATCAGGTGGGCCGCCGCAGCAGCAGCAGTATCGGCAGCAGCAACAGGAGCGGTGTATCATCTGTGGCGGGCCTCATTCACCGTCGCAGTGTGATCAGAGACAGGGGCGGTGTTTCCTCTGTGGAGAGTTGGGACATTTTCGCGCAGCTTGCCCCCATGCCATTTTGTCAGTGCGGCCGATTGCGACAGCACCTCCCTTGCCTATTCTTGCAGCGGAAGCCCCTCCGGTACCCCGTCAGACAGAGTGGGCCACGACGTCGGGACAGACGGGACGACGATCTGCAGCACCCAGTGGACGGGTTTATGCGGCCCTGGTGGAGGACACCTCCGCAGCAGATCATGTCGCGGCAGGTATGATTTTATTTCTGTCAGCTGAGTTGAGCTTTTCGTCACTGTTGCATCTTTCTGCATTATTAGTAGAGCATCTGCATCAGCATCTTTGCATGGGTGTGGGTTAGGAATTTCTGCTACATGTTTTAGCATTTGGATTCTTCCCTGTATCCCACTAGTAGAGGAGGATCGCGGTGTTTGATCAGTGCAGTTGAGACTTGGAACTTTACCGGCTGATTTGATGATTCAAGGACAGCTCCAGAACTTGGATTGAGCACTCAGGTTGGACTAGTTGGTGTGGTGCCGTGCTACGACTGATAATGGAAAGAGAGCAGTTACCCTTCTGCGAGTTGGACTGGAGGAGTTCATTTTCTCGGATTGCCGGCGTATCCTTCCAGCAGCATTGGCTTCAGCGGCTTTGGACTGACGCCACCTCAGGAGCAGTTGTGACGTTTAGGACTAGGGGTTGCGTCCTTAGGAGTCTCGTTGTGGTAGCATTCATTTGTAGCCACAGCAGGAACGGCACCAACACTTCCCTCCCTTTTTCTCGCCTTTGTACTGAAATTTACGAACAGGACGAAAACTTCGAAAGATTGCTCTAGAAATGGAGACAGTGCCCGAACCTGTTCTTGTTTGATTGGGGCGAAGGCACTGATCTTTCAAAATTTTCGGACTTTTCGCTAATTTCAGATGTTTTCTCAATCGAGGGTTGGGGTTGATAACTTTCCTGCTGGTGGAGCTGTACCTTTCTTGCTAGTTTAGTGTTAGCGTCTTTGGTTGATTTGATTGTTTTAGTTTCGGGGACGAAACTTCCTTTTAGTGGGGGAGGATGTGAGGACCTGGTTTCTCCACGGGGGAGTATTCTGGTTGTTCGGCAGCTCTCGAAGGCTTGTGTGGTGTGTTGGAAGTGTTTGTGCGCAATTTGGACACAAGTGGTGGACTTCGGGCTTAATTATGGATCACGGGTGTATTTGGAGGACCCGTCGAGTGTTTAGAAGTGACTTCGCGCGATGTGGATGTCAAATTTAGACTCAGGGCGAAGTTCGGATAAAAGAGCACCTCTTCGGATGCCTTAGGGAACTTTTAGAGATGGAATTTGGCAAACCGGATTTTTGAATTGGACCCGGCGCAAAAATAGGATCAAGTGGGCTTTCCGGGGGCCTTCGGCAAAATTTCGGTTGAGAATTTGGAGAAACGGACATCGGATTTGGATTCAGCGCGCGAAAACGATGAAAATGAACTATTCATTTGTATTTTTCGGAGCCCGGATGTCGCGCACGATTTTCGAGGCAGGTGTTACTGTTCCGGCCGGCGGCCGCCGGCGGCGGGCGGCGGCGGCGGCGGTGTGCGGCGGAGCGCGGCGGCGCGGACGCAGGCACGGCGGCGGGCAGGCGCGGGCAGCGGGCAGCGCGCGGGCAGGCGCGCGGGCAGGTGCGCGGTCCACCGCGGAGGCGTGGACCCGGGCGGTGGACACGTGTCGGGTCCCGGTTGGCTGGCGCAGCGGGCGCGGTCCACGGGGAAAGGCGGGTGTACGGTGGACCGATGGGGGGACACGTGGCACACACCGGTTGGCCGGTCCACGTGCACTCGGTCCACGGAGCCGGTGCGGCCGCCTCGGGGCGCGTGCCTGGCAGGTTGGCGCAGGCGGCGCTGACGCGCGCACGTGGGCGCGCCAGGCCCGCGTTGACGGGTTGCCGGGCCACGTGTCGGCGCTGGGGGCGGCCACGCGTCGTTTCCTGTGTGGGTGCTCCCGCTGTAGCCTGTTCGGCGGGCTACGTGGAGGCCCAGGAAGGATTCGGGCCTGCACAGTGTTGGGCCGGGCCCAACACTGTAGCAGCCCGAATCTTCCGGGCGCCCGGAAACGGGGACATATTCGGTATTTTTCGAATTGTTTCCTGGAGCCTTTAAAAGCGACCCGAGCCGCCTTGTTCACCTCTTTTCTTCCTCTTCCGAGCTTCAAATCGACGGGGTGTCTTCAGCAAAGTTGTTCCTCACGCAGTGAAGCTTCCATCTGTTGAGTTTGGGGATTTTTGGGGGCACGCTTTTCGAGATTCTCATTTTCTTGGCACGGCGCGACGCTCTTTCTTCGGTGCTTCTTCCGTCGCTCTTCGGTGCACGAGCTCCCCCGACCTACTCCGACCATATTTTTGAGCGATTTCTTCGCCGTTGGATTCGCAACAGGTGAGGCTACGATTTTGGATTTCACGCACATTTTCAGATTTCGCGGTTTTCGAGGTGTTCTCTCGTGCTCATTGGGACCCTTCTTGCTGTGAGATTTTTTGAGAGGGCAGCAGCTTCTTTTGAAGAGATCTTGGCGCACAAATCTCGGATCAGGACATGCTTATAGACTTTTTTCATCTACTCGACGCAAGGATCATCGTGGTATTTTTTTTGGAATTTCCTGAGATCTTCCCGGAGGTATACATTTTTCTTCCTTAACTGTACAAGGTTTTACAGTTGTGTGGTTGTATGTTTTCGCGCGCCCGTGTTGTGGAATTTATATCTTGGCCTACGGGACTCCGATTTGGGCATGCAGGTACTCGTTTCGAAGCTATCGACGCGAAGAACGCCGGGATATTTTTACTGGAATTTATTGGACACTTTCTGCAGGTGAAGTATTGACTTCTTTGCAGCTGAAAATTCAGCGTGTGTTGTTGGGCAGATTTTTAGGATTTAAGTGTAACTGTAGCCTTTTGTTGTACCCAGGAGGGATTGTGGACTGTACTGGACCTGTTGGACATAAGTGTTGCTGTTTTTATGGTTCTCTCAGCTGTGTGACCCCGGACAGTTAGCACCTTCAGGTGGGTGGCTTTGCTTTCAGGATCTATGGACTGTGCTCTAATTCTATTGTCATAGAATCTTGCATGATAGTGTTTGGACTGGGTAGAATACTAGAATGTGAATGTTAGTATTATTTGTAATTATCTGATGATCCTCTCTGCTTTCTTCTACCTGTTAAATATTGTTCTCTTGGAACCTGACCTAGCACCCCCGTCATATGTTGCATGTGTAACCAGACCAGTAGAAAACCCTCACTTGGGCTAGGGTTATTTATGTTTAGACATCCACACTGTTCTTTCATTCCTGGACTTAGTGTTATCCTCGCCCGGGTAGTGGGCCGAGCAGTCGGGACTTCTTTTTAGTGTGGGTTGCATTTGCACTCGTGCTTGGGAGCAGAGTGGAGTCTGGTTGTTGTTGTGGGTCGCTTATCTGTGCCGGGAGCCGTTTGGGTAAACGGTAGTCCCGGGAGGTCTTGTATCCTTGTTTGGGTTGTCGCCACTGTGTTAGTGGCAGTAGTTACTAGTGTTAGCCGGACCTAGAACCTAGAACCTTTTTCGACATACACACGATTTTAGTCTACCAATGCTTTCTTCCAAGCATCGAAGGGCCGCTGGAGTCTGTTCTTGTTTGATTGGACAAAGGCATCAGCCCTTCGGGGTTTGGGTAAAATATTTGTTTTCTAACTGTTTTTCTAAAAAGAACTAAAATCATTAAATATGGATTTCTTCCAGATCAAAATGGTTTTCAATAACAAACGTCACCTGTTTCCTGTAATCTTCCCACTCGAAAGGATTCGAGTGGTCTGGGTTCTAGGGGGCCGTTCCTTTGTCGGGACGAAAGCCACGGGGGCCGAGCCTGGAACCTGTTCTTGTTTGATAGGGTTGTAGGTTAGGTCTCCCAGAACTTTCGGGCCCTGGTTGGTGTCTTCTGCGTGTTGTACCGAGGTTGTCGTGTTCCCGAACTATAAGGGGTTGGGAACTACGATAGGCGGAGCCTAGAGTCTGTTCTTGTTTGATAGGGTTCTAAACACCGGCCTATCGGGTTTCCGAACCCTTATGGTATCGGTCTTTCCTGTGAGTTTAGTGTTCTGTTGTGGGTCGATCCTGGCTGTGGAGTATCTCCAGCCAGTGTGTTTTGATTTGTGAGTTATTGGAGAGGCTTGTGTCTCGTGTTTCGCGTGAGCTGATCAGCTGAGTCGTCGAGAGTGCTCCGACTGTTGTGCGAGATGTTTGAGGATTGAGTCTTTCCGTTCAGAGCGAGAGCGTGGATTTGGACTATAGCCTGCAGTGCCACTTTGAGCTCGACAGAGTGCGCGGATACCTTTTTCCTCGGTGGGGTCGCTCCCCTCGAGAGCCACGCCCGGGGTGGATATGTTACTTTTGTATCGCGACTTGTCGACGCCGTCCCTCTGACTGGGCCAGTTAGTGGCAGTTACGGACGCAGTCCCTCTGGCTGGGCCAGTTAGTGGCAGCCACGGACGCCCTACGTAAGTCCGATCCTCCGGGATGTCACGGCAGTAGGTAGGCGCAGGTTGACTGGACCCTATGCGGTAGTCAGTGTAGATTGGGTGACTGTACTGTGTGAGTTAGTAGATGCATCATGTTTCCATCTGTTTCATTTTCTTGAGCATCTAGATAGAGGCATAGTAGCTGTAGAGTTACTTTTCCAGCCCTTTCATTTCAGTATTATTATTGTTACTTTATGCCTCTAGTAGACTTAGTGGGTAGACCGTCGGGCTTGTTGGCGGCACCCACTGAGAACTACTTGGGACGTAGTTCTCACACCCGTCGTGGTGTCTTTTCCCACAGGGACTTCTACTCCTGTTCCAGTTGCTCCTGGTGCTGCTTCTTCTGATCGAGGTAAGGGAGTCGCGCGCTAGATCCCTACCAGTCGTCGTCCTGAGAGTAGATGTACCCTTATTACTTTTGTGAGTTCATGTTGAGAGAACTTGTAGTGAGGTATAGAGTTGTATTTATTTTACTGCTCGAGAGATTTCTGTATTTGGTGAGGTTGGTTTGTACTATTTGAGAGTGTAGTTGTACACTTAGTTTTTATTTCTAGCAGTTTTACTTTCAGCTCTGATATCTGTATTGTATAGTTGATCTTTTGCAGGTTAGTCGCTTCGTCTATACGGGGCTTCCCGTATGGGCGGCGGATCTGTTGGCCAGCCCGGGTCGCAGTTTCGACGCCGGGGCATGACACAAGGGCTGTGGTCGGGACCCCTGCGACGGCCCAGCAGAGGACGCACTGTCCCGGAATGGATAGCAGCAGGTAATACGCGTTTTTTTTTTTTTTAGTTCGCTTCGATATAGGGTCTCGTTTGACACCGGGGCAATCCTCCTTCACCCCTCCCTGTCTTTTTCGCCCTACCCATAGTACTAGGAGAAACCCCCCTTCTCCCCACCATAGAGGTAAGTCCTCTCGGACTACTGGGCGAACCCTCAAGACTTGTAGCTAGGTTCTTCCCGGCCAGCGAGGTCGGGCCAAGTTCTTACACCCTAAGAATCAATGGGGATCCCTGCTTGGGGTCTCGGCGTGGCGCTCGGGACTGGCTATTACGGCAACCTTAAGCGGTAGCCGACCGCATGGGCTCCAAAGTGCGACTCTGGGAACCAGGCGTGCTGAAACGTGGACGCTCAACTCATAAGAATTTTTACAACTTACCATTCTTTCTGCCGTCACGAGCGTGAACGTCGGGGAAAGGGTAGTTGATTAGCATGCACAACTTCGGTAGATCCGACCTCCCGACCTAGAGCCTCACCTTCCGACGTCCTCGCCGTCTTTAATCAATGACTGGCAGGGAGTTAATCCACCGGAGGATTGTAGGAGGTGTCGGGGTACTACCGGTCGTGAGTGTCGGGAAAGGGGATACCCTAACTAGTTTGTCGGGGAGGCCACCTCTTGTACCGGCCCGACGCCCTCCGACCCCGCGACGGGAGGAGGGGGCATTACAGCAACCGATGGGAGGAGTCACTACGGCAAGGAGCGTCCTCACCAGAGTTAGTGACGAGAGTGATGTGGGAGGGTGAGGCTAGTTGAGCTGTAGTAAGCGTAGGTCAACGGAGCGGTCTCAGGGATATACAGATGCAACAGGGGAAAGTTAGGACCTACGCATCGAGGCAACTCAAGGAGTGTGAAGTCTGGCTCCGCAGAGTGGACTTTTTAGGGCACATAGTCTCGGCGTCGGGAATAGCAGTAGACACGAGAAAGGTAGAATCCGTGACCAATTGGCCCGGACCAACAACGGTGATGGAGATCCAAAGTTTCCTAGGATTGGCGGGGTACTATAGTCGCTTCGTGGAAGGTTTCTCTAAAATCGCCACTCCCCTAAATCGTTTGACCAGAAAAGGGGAGAGATTCATCTGGACGGCTCAATGCCAAGAGAGTTTCGAGGAACTCAAGGACAGGCTAACACGGGCACCTGTGCTCACACTACCAAAACCCGGGGAGGATTTTGAGATCTATTGCGATGCATCACGGAGCAGCCTTGGAAGCATACTAATGCAACAAGGGAAGGCCATAGCCTACGCATCGAGTCAACTCAAAGATTACGAGCAGAACTACCCTACACATGACTTAGAACTTGCAGCGGTCGTTTTCGCTCTTAAACTTCGGAGACATTACCTTTACGGGGCGTGTTGTAATGTGTTTTCTGACCACCAGAGCCTTAAGTACTTGTTCACGCAAAAGGAATTGAATTTACGGCAAAGACGGTGGCTGGAGTTGCTGAAAGACTACAATTTGTCCATCCATTACCACCCCGAAAAGGCAAACGTAGTGGCCGACGCCCTGAGCAGGAAGGGACAGATAGGAGAGTTGACGGTGAACACCATTGCTCAACAAGATCGTTTAATCGCGGAGTTCAATAAGGCTGGAGGTGGTTCCGGCGGGTACGGTTACACAACTTCTGTCCTTGGTGGTTAAGCACACGTTGTTTGCCAAAATCTTGGAGGGTCAGTCAACGAACACACAACTGCGACTCTTGCGGGACAGAATATCATTGGACCAAGGGGGCGACTTTGCGATTGGCACGGATAACGCAATGCGGTTCCGGGGACGGATTTGTGTGCCTGATCTGCCGGAACTGAAGGAAGAAATACTTAGGGAAGCACATAGTGCCCCCTACATGGCGCACCCCAGTGGTACGAAGATGTATAAAGACCTTAAGCAGACCTTTTGGTGGCCTAAACTGAAGGAAGACATGACGTGCTTTGTGGCGCACTGTCTGGTTTGCCAACAAGTGAAAGCTGAACATCAGCGCCCGGCAGAAAAATTGCATCCCTTACTTGTGCCGGAATGGAAATAGGAGTGGGTCACTATGGACTTCGTGACCGGTTTCCCCCGATCGCAATAGGGTCACGACGCGATCTGGGTCATAGTAGACCGTTTGACGAAGTCGGCTCATTTCCTACCCATCCATACGACGTGGACCCAGGACCGCTTGGCACAAGCTTACATCAATGAGGTGGTGAGGTTGCACGGAGTGCCGGCGTCGATTACCTCTAATAGGGATACACGGTTTGTGTCGAACTTTTGGCAGAGTCTGCAACGGGCATTGGGAACTAAACTACAGTTTAGCACGGCTTTTCACCCTCAAACTGATGGGCAATCACAGCGGGTGATCCAGATTCTTGAAGATATGCTCCGAGCTTGCGTGCTCGACTTGGGTGAGGGGTGGTCGCGCTATCTGCCCCTCGTGGAGTTTGCCTACAACAACAGTTACCAAGCAAGCATTCAATTGGCGCCGTATGAAGCTCTATATGGACGCCGATGTTGATCTCCTATATGTTGGGACGACTTGGGAGAGCGGAAGTTTTTGGGACAAGATCTAATAGAGGAGACTGAGGCGAAGGTGCGCCTTATCAGGTAGCGGCTGTTGACCGCCCAGAGCTGGCAGAAGAGCTATGCAGGCCAGAGGCGACGCGATTTGGAGTTTATGGTAGGGGAACACGTGTTACTCCGGGTATCACCATCCAAAGGAACCAGACGTTTTGGCTTGAGAGGGAAGCTGAGCCCGCGGTACGTGGGACCGTTCGAGGTCTTGGAGTGCATGGGCCCGGTGGCATACCGGTTGGCTTTACCGGCAAACCTCGATCGGATACACAACGTGTTTCATGTCTCGATGCTCCGAAGATACCTCCCCGATCCGTCGCATGTCCTCGATGTTTTGCTATAGAGTTGCGTGAGGACTTGAGCTTTGAGGAATCGCCGGTACGAATCTTGGCGTGTGAAGATAAGAAGTTACACAACCGGACGATCCCCTATTGAAGGTGCAATGGAGTAACCACGAGGAGCGTGAGGCGACTTGGGAATTAGAATCGAAAATGAGAGAGTGTTTCCCCGACTTGTTTAACGGGGGTTGAGGGCAAGTTTCGAGGACGAAACTTCTTTTAAGGAGTGCGTGGTGTAATATCGTGACTTTTTCTGTACTCTTTTACTTCCTTGCTAACAAAGTCTTTGCCATGGGGTGTTGAATAATCGAGTTTTCTTGTGTTGATTGTCGGAATTGCGGGTATTTTTCTATGTTAGAGCCCGAAAAACGATGAACGGCAATGCGATTGGATCTGAAATCCGACTTACGGATCTCCCGGAATGGGGTTTTGAAGGTCGCGGTATTCGTAGTGTGCGCCGGAATCCGTCCTAAGTGTTTGGCATGCTTTTCGGGGAGATTGGGATTTATGTTTTAACATTTAAATATCCGGATGTGGGGTTTTAATCGTACGCACAAAGAAAGAAATTATTTTTCCTTCAAGAAAAGAAAACCTTAGCCGGAGAGAAAAGAGGAAAAGGAAAGCGAAGATCCCGATCTTCTTCGATCAAAGTGCCGGAAGCCGGGAGGGTCAACGGATCGTCTTCTCCGATCGATCGAGGTAAGCGGTGTGTTATTTTCGTACTTTCGTCGGGCGTTTTCGGCTTTTAGGGTTTTCGCCTTTTTCCGTTTCATTTTGGTCTCGCCATTGCCGCCGCCGCGATGCCCTAGAGCACCGCCGTCGCCTCGTGACCGCCGCCGCACCCTGGGCGGCGCCGCGCTGGGCTAGCCCAGCGTGGCTGCGCCGAACGCGTGCGGTGCCGCGCGGGGCAAGTGCCCGCGCGGCCGCACCGCGTGTGGCGCCGCGTGGGGCAAGTGCCTGCGCGGCCGCGCCGCAAGCAGTGCCGCGCGGGACAGGCGCCCGCGCGGCTGTGCCGCATGCGGCGCCGCGCGGGACGGGTGCCCGCGCGGCCGCACCGCATGCGGCGCCACGCGGGGCTGGTGCCCGCGCGACCGTGCCAAAAACCGCACCGCATGCGGCGCCGCGCGGGGCTGGTACATGCGCGACCGCACCGTATGCGGCGCCGCGATGGGCGGGTGCCCGCGCGGCCGCACCGCATGCGGCACCGCCCGTGGCTGGTGCCCGCGTGGTTGTGCAACATGCGGCGCAGCGCGGGGTAGGTCCCCGCGCGGCCGCAGCGCATGCTGCGCCGCGCGGGGATGGTGACCGCGCAGCTGTGCCGCATACGGTGCCGCGCAGGGCAGGTGTCCGCGCGGCTGCAGTGCATGCGGCGTCGCGCGGGGCTGGTGCCCGCGCGGCTGTGCCGTGCGCGGCGCCGTTCGGGGCAGGTGCCCGCGCGGCTGCACCATATGCGGTGCCGCGCGGGGCTGGTGCCCGCGCGGCTGTGCCGCATGCGGTGCCACGCGGGGCAGGTGCCCGCACGGCCGCACCGCGTGCGTTGCCGCGAGGGGCGCGATCGCGTCGTCCGTCGCACGCCGGTACCGCCGCCGCCGCGGAGTCTTCGTCTTACTTTTGCGTATTCAGGACCCTGGTTTTTCTACAAACAAATTTAAGTCTTACCTACTGTTATTTTGGGGACTTTTTAGGTCCGTGAGCCGGTTGTGAGCGCGGGTCGGTTTCAGGTGTTCCAGGCAACGCACTTCGAGGTGGGTATCGTTTGTGTGTTCAAAGTACGGTTTCAATTCCAGTATACAAGAGTAAAGTAGATGTGCCATTTGTTATTTTCTAACCCCTATTGCATGAGAATCCCTTTTTATTTCTAACTGTGGCGACTGAATGTCGCGGTGCTTTACTACACGCCGGTTTCGGCATTTATGCTCATGGTTGCTTAAACGCACACCAGCGGTTTGGCCACCGCATCGGTGTACTTTTCCGAAAGGGTGGTACGTTGACCCGTGTACCCCACAAGGTGACGTAGTGGGGACCCCTCACGGCCGCTCAAGGTGCTGCACGAGTACCGTGGAAGCGTTAATAGCATCGAGGTGCGAGCAAGGTGTTCTTTTCGCGGGGGGGGGGGGGGGGGGGGGGGGATCTTTAGACCTTCTGGCAGGTGCTTCGTTTCTGACTAAACAGGGGATATGGTGACTCATGAGGGGAAAGTTGGATGCTCTGGTTATCAGTTTGTTTGCATTTTAGTATTTACTGCATCATACTTGTTTACATCTACTCTTTTTGTCATTGACTTCCCACACTATGACAGGTCCGTTCAGGGGTAGGATCTGGGACGACGGTGAGGCTACAACATAGAGTACTTTAGCCCGTTTGGGACTGGTGACGTATTTTTACTTTCTTTTGGTTATCTTGGTCGTTTTGGTTAGTGCACTTTGTGGTTGCTTTAAGTGTGGATTAATGTGGATGTTGGGTTGAACTTTCGACTTAGTGTTGGACCGTCCTCTATTATGTTTCTACTAAAGTAGCATGCGACATGTTTTTAAATGGAAAAGTGATTGCGAAAATGTTTTCAAAACTGAGTGTCGTGTGGGCACTGTTTTACAAACCCGTGGATTTATCCTTTCAAAGTTATGTAGCCGCCGGGAATAAGATTGTGAAAATGTTTTAAAAATCGGGCGTCATGTGTACACCGTTTTGGCAACTTTGTGACGGTATTAGTAGTAGTGATAGATTGTAATCCCTCTCCTTACTTCTCATCTTGACTGTGTGGTTAAAGTGTGTATCGCGATGGTAACGTCGTGCATATACAAAGAAGACTCCGTCCGTCCGTGGGGTGAATTTGTATATGTGGCGGGTCTGGCACGTACCGGAGATGTTTCAGAAAAAAAAGATATATGTTTTTCGCTTATTTAAACCTCTGGGGCGTGACAACACCCATCCACATATAAATATTCATCTGAATCGTGAATACCATCCCACGGGAACCCCAAAAAAAGATGAACTGTGCGAGATGAGTCATTCAAGATCGCAGAAACTTGGTCATGGGAGCGTCTAGCTCAGTTGAACATTGATGAGATTGTGAGACTTCATGGGGTACCGGTTATGATTACCTCAGATTGAGATACACGCTTCATGTCAAACTTTTGGAAATGTCTTCAACAGGCAATAGGAACTAAGCTCAGTTTCAGTACGACATTTCACCCCCAAAGTAATGGACAGTCGGAGCGAGTGATTCAGACCTTAGAGGATATGCTTCGAGCTTGTGTATTGAACTTTGGAGGGGGATGGCATCATCACTTACTATTGGTGGAATTTGCATACAACAACAGTTTCCAGGCAAGTATTCGGATGGCACCGTATGAGGCTTTCTATGGGCGCAGGTGTCGATCACCGTTGTGTTGGACCGACTTGATGGAACGGAAGCAACTTGGATCAGACTTGGTGGAGGAAACGGAGGCTAAGATCCGTTTGATTAGGCAGCGGTTGCTAACCGCACAAAGCTGGCAAAAGAGTTATGCGGACCGGAGACGACGGGACTTGGAGTTCCAAGTCGGAGAGCATGTTTTGCTCAAGGTGTCACCATCCTGGGGAATCCAGCGGTTCGGTTTGCGAGGCAAGTTGAGCCCGCGATTCGTGGGACCTTACGAAATCCTTGAGCGGGTTGGTCCGGTAGCTTATCGTTTAGCTTTGCCACCTAGTCTCGAGAGAGTACATGATGTGTTTCACGTGTCGATGCTTCGGAAGTATGTGCCCGACCCTTCACACGTAATCGACGTTTTTTCGGTGGAACTACAAGAGGACTTAAGTTTTGAAGAAACACCGATACACATATTGGCAAAAGAGGAGAAGAAATTGCGTAAGAGGTCCATACCTTACGTACAGATTCAGTGGAGCAATCACGAGGAAAGGGAAGCCACGTGGGAACTAGAGTCGATGATGAAGGAGCAATATCCGGATTTGTTTGCAAGGGACTTGAGTTAAGTTTCGCGGACGAAACTTTTTCTAATGGGGGAGTGATGTAGTGTCCACGGTTTTCCATTCAAGTCACCTTCAGAACTTACGGTATTTTTGTTACCTTGTTTTGGTCGGATTGGTTTTTCTCCTTGTAGTGTTCGGAAAACGAAGTACGGCAGTGCGAACGGCTCTAAATTCCGGTGAGCGAAACTCCCGTTATCTTCTTCCTAAGTTTGCTATGTGCAAAGGGTTAGAATGCTCATGTCGGTTGTAGGCGCCCTAAAATCGGTGCCAATTTGAGGCGATTTCCAAATGGCATAAAAGATGAATTGAGGAATATATAGTATTTGTTACAAAAGATTAAGATTGTTATAACAAGGTAAGGGTTGTTGAAAAATTTTGTAAAGTGGTTATTGTTGTTACGGATTGTTGGGTTATAAGTAATTGGATCTAAATAGGGGAAAAAACACCTAGAGGGGGGTGAATAGGTGTAAACAATAAACACTCAAATAATCATTGCGCAAATAAACCCAATGCGGAAAAATAAAAGAACGCGCAAGATTTTTACGTGGAAAAACTCCAAACCGGAGTAAAAAACCACGGGACCGATAACACGGCGAAATCCACTAGAATTAACACACGTACAAGGTGATATAACGTACTCACTGACGACTCAACCTTTTACCATACGCTCCTAGTAGATCTTCCCGCTCGCTCCACGACGCTTCTCGAATCCACGATCCGGCCCAACGCTGAATCCACAGCGTCCAACGTCGAGTCCACGACGTCCGACCGAATCCACGGTCTTCACCCAGTGGCACGCTTCGAATCCACGAACGTACCTCGCTCCGAATCCACGAGAGCGGTTGCACCTTGAATCCACAAGGCCACGCGAGTCCACGCGCCGATTTTGGGGTAAATCGTTGTTTGTTTGGGTGGTGATGATCCGCCGAATACTTAGATTAAAGATAGATCGGAAATACCATCTAAGTATTCATTGATTTGATTCTACTCAAAATGTGAGTATGGAAAACCTAGAATCAAATCAATCAATATAGATGAAGAAACATAGAATAAATCTATTGATTTCCTTTCTTCTCTATATGTGGATTTTTTCTTTTCGGCTATTTTCTTCTGTAATAGCGGATGCCCTAGAAATGAATATAGGGCCTATTTATAGGTTAGAAACCCTTGGAAGAAGATAGGATCAAAAACTGCCTTTTCTGGAAATTTTACCGACGGCGATCCGGATTGGAATTGGCGATCCGGATTGCAGAACAAGAAAGACGGTTTCCAGAAAAACACGTTCGGGATCCGGATCATAATCCCCGATCCGGATCGTTCATACAGTTTCACCAAACATCATGTTCGGGATCCGGATTGCAAATCCTGATCCGGATCGGAAAGCAAAAGGTAAAACCAGTGTTCGGGATCCGGATCAAAGATGCTGCGATCCGGATTGAACCAGTGTATGAACAAACACCCTTCGGGATCCGGATTGCAAGCCACGATCCGGATCCTGAACATGTCCCATGTCCAGTTTTTGATGTTTAAGCAATTAAAACCTCTTCCAGGTGTTTCTACACTATAAGAAGTATTCGGATCATCAAAATTCTTTAGTTAAACGTACCTGATCCTTTTGAATTCTTCTTTCTTGAGATTGAGGTATACGATCCAAAGTTTCTTCATCTTCAATCTTCAAGACTTAATACATTCACGAAATACGCCAACTCAAATTCCGTAACACGGATCTCTTATAAATAAAGGGGATCGGGCAAGGGTTTCTGCTTTACACACTCAAAAAGTGTGAGGATATGAATCCCCGCGATAGGATTACTGTTGGATTAGCAGCTTCTGGGAGCTTATGTTGAGTATTGGAGGTGTTTTTGCGCAAATTGGACACAAGTGATGGACTCAATGTGAGAAAATGGATCACGAGTGTATTTGGATGCCCCACCGAATTTTAGGAGTGGAACTGGGCAAAACGGACATCGGATTTGGACTCAGCGCACGAAAACGATAGAAATCGACTACTTGCTTGTATTTTTCTGAGTCCGGACGGCCGAAAATGGACACCCGGAATTTTTCTGGTGTTTTTGGGTGCACGGTGGACCAGTGGACTGGCGGTGTGCCTCGTGGCGGCTTCGGATGGGCGTCGTACGCCACATGGCAATGCGGGAGTGGCGGAGCTTTGGGCCCGGCCGACGGGAGCAGGCGCGGGCAGGCGCGCGGGCAGGTGCGCGGGTAAGCGCGGTGCACGGGGGCGGCGTGCCACGTGGATGTCACGCCCCAGGGTCAAACTGCGACCCGGGCTCGCCAACAGATCCGCCGTCTGTACGGAAACTGTCGTACAGACGAAGCGTCTACCCTGCAAAGATCTATATCTAAACATGTATCAGAGCTGAAAAAGAATTAATAGCTACAGAAATCAACTGAACATCTGGATAAATAAAAAAAAATCCTCAAATACAAGTCTCTCACCACTATAAAAAGTAAATACAATCCACACTGATCCCTCAGAATGTCCAGTACAAAAGTGGAAACATAAAAATATACCGGGTACATCTACCTCAGACTCTCAATGCTGGTAGGGAAAATAATCGACCACGTCCTCACCTCGATCTGCTGTCTCCGCGCAAACCAAGCCGAAACAGCTACCTCAAACCTGTCACCGCAGCGGGTGTGAGATCTACTACAGAAGGTAGATCTCAGTGGGTACCGTCCCAATATCCACGGTATGCCTACTAAGTCTACTGGAGGCAAAACAGATAGGTATGCAGATAGATAGATAATGGGTAAGCTGAAAGAAAATTACAGCTAAAATATCTCAATCATAAGGCTCAAGAAACTCTACCAATAACATGATATGCATACACCCTCTACTGCTAAGATGCCTCAGTATCAATGCTCAAAGGAAAGAAACCCATCTAAGAACATAATATGTAACCACCCGCTCATAACACCCAATCTCAATGACTCCCAAAACTGGCTCAGTCTAGCCTGCGCCTGTCGTCTAGGAACGCACCTGCCCACTACCACGCATCCACAAGAGGACGGGATTTACGTGGGGCGTCCTAAACTGACTATCTCAATCTCACGCAAAGTGACCCCATGGTAACTCGGCCAAGGGTATCAAGCGACCACTAGTATATCAACTAGGCGGGGCGTAACTCGAGGGGAGCGACCCCAACGAGCTCAAGTATCTCATCAGTCTCAACTGTCTCAATAAGCGGCACATGCAGGCTATGGTCCACGATCAAACAGATCGGCAACTCGATGCTCAAAAGCACAACTTAGTCGGAAAAAGAGACACCACGACTCAACAGGAAAAGCCCAAATCCTCACATAATCTATTGGAGAACTCTCTACGACTCAATCTGATAATGCACAACCCATGGCTAAGTCGGGAAACCTCCACGACTCGATCTGCCAGAACCCCAAAACTCTCATAACTAAGTCGGAGAACCGCCTCCACTATCAAATCAGAGATACATGACTCACGATCTAGAATAATCTCCTCAATCTACAAGGAAGCTCAAATCCACATGACACTAGAACCCATCCCAGAACTCAAAAAGGGATCACTCGGACCCTAGGCACGAGGTCTAATGCACCCTGAATCTAAGCCATACCCCTGGCGAACTTATGTTTTAAAAACTACCTTTAAAAATGTTGATTTTTCCTTAAAACCGCTTTCTCGATTTTTAAAACGATCAGGGTGCAAAAATGATGCCAATAGAACATGCAGTCTAGTGTCCTATAATATCAGGAGTATACTAAAAATGATCCGGGGTTCCAATAAATTTTACAGAAAATTCCAAGCAACTATCAGATTTAAAAATAGTAAAAATAACATAATAAACATGATCAACTTAGCATTAAAAGGGCATTCCAAAAATTTCGAAGAAATTCCAACCCACCTGGAACGCTTTCCGCAGGCAATCGCTGAAGTCGGTGAAGCGCCGAAACCTTGAACTGACGAAACTTCGAAAAACGCGCCGCGCGCGCGCACACTGTCACGTACCCGAAAAAATTCCCGGAAGTTCGAATAATTCCCCTGAGTCCTCTACAAAAATCCGGCGCGCAAACAATGCACTCAACTGCCAACATACACCACCACCACAGTCAGTAATGCTCCGTCAAAAAAAAAACGTGCGTTCGTCCGCAAAGAAGACCGCCCCGGTCGTCGGAAATGCCGCGCAAAAGCACCCTGCGCACACGCCGATGCGCGCCGCCCAGCCGGGGTCCACGCTGCTCCAGCGCCCCCCGCAGCCAGCCACAGCCGCTGCCCGCTGCGGCGCTGTCGCTGCCGCGCGGCGCTGTCGCTGCCGCGCGGCGCCCTGGGCCCGCCGAGCGGTGCATGGGCCCGCCGCGCGGCGGCCCAGCCCGCTACGCGCGCGCTCAGCGCGCGTGCTGTGCGCCCGCGCAACGCACCAGCGCGCCCGCGCGGCGGCCGCGCAGCGCCCGCGCGGCGCCTGCGCACATGCCGCGCCCCTGCTGCGCGGCGCCCGCAGCACGCTGTCACGTGTCGATCGTGTTGGTTCGACCGTGACATCCTTGGGGGCCACTTTTGGAGGACATTTGCTAGGCATTTCGGTTGACAGAGTTACGGGAGAGCGAAGTTGGGACAATCCGTCAGGGTTGAGCCGTGGGCGAACCAACAGAGGCAATTCCCTAGCAATGGCCAATGCCATGACCAAGGAAATGGTGCCGCATGCGGGGTTTCAAAGCGTACCCCTCGGTGAGCACCTTTGTACCCCCGGGGTGCCAAAGGGGTGGATGCCTCGTGGGTTATATAGAGGAGGGGTTGGACACTTGCGAAGTGGTCACGACTCCCCCGTTGGCCTATAGGACATAGGCCATCCCTTGGCGAGCGGAGTCGCCAAGCCTAAGTTCGTGTGAGTGGGATTCGAGGGTCGATGAGCACACGGGCTTAGGGTAATGCCTAAGACACGAGGTCGACAGCATTACGGAGCGGGGTATAGCCCAGAGGCTTTGCCTCTAGGTTCGCTTGCACTACTTTATGCCGTTTCGGATCTCTGTAGTGGAGCGAACGAGCGGATGAGGGACAGTCTTGCGAAAGGTTGGTCCGCCTCAATGGACAAGGCTTGCGAAGGCATGTATGTGCCTAGCGGGGATTCGTGAGGCGTGAGGCCTACGAAGTTTGCGAGGCGAAGGAACGGTCGGTCCGCCGTAATGGACAAGGCTCGCAAAGGCAGTGGTGCCGAGCGGGGATTCGTGCGACGCGGTCCACGAAGTGAGAGGAGACAATCGATGCTGGTTTTCGTAAAGTGAGCCATGGAGAGGACCGAGGGTGTTGGGGGCCAGGCATGGCCGTCCAATGGAGGTGCCGAATGGTTAGCGAAGCGGAGCGAGGCCGATTCGATTGTGGGCGACATCCGTCAAGCAAACCTTGGATGCTGGGCCGAGTGTGTTGGCGGCCGAGCATGGTCGTGCAATGGAGGTGCCAGGGGGTTGGCGACGCGGGAGGAATGTCGCTGGGTTGACAAACCCTTGCGAAGGGAACACACGCGGGAACAAGTAGTGTGGGGTATTCGGGAAGCGGACCTTGGACCGAATCGGGAGCGATGATGGAACTAGGTGGCTGGCGAAACGGGACATGCCCGACTCGATTATGGATCCCGTCATGGGAATTGCGGGGCGCGTGGTGCCTTGGCAAGGCAATGGGCTGGCGGACGGGCAAGATGCGTGGGACGGGTCGCTCGGTTAAGCAGACAAGCGGAACGCGCAAGGGCAGCTCGCTCGGGCCCATTCAAATGGACTAAGTTGGGAGAACTTGTATTGTCCTGGATGCTTGCTTCGGAGGCAAAGGGGCATTCGGTTAAGTAGAACTCTAGAGGAGAGTTTGTCCGGCTAGGCAGAATATACTCGGCTTGAAGGCCAACCTCGGTGGCAGGGTTGTTTGTTTAGAACTCGCGGAGTTCGACAAGGGGTTCGACGTAAGGTGCGGCGCCGGGCAGTCAGGCTCGTGGAGGAGCATGCTTGGTTAATGCTTGAGTTCTGATCTCGCTGTTTAAGTTCGAGGGCGTGTCCGTGGCAAGGGACTCGGGAAGGCTGGCTCGGGTGTGCGACACTTGAGTGCCGCACAGGGTAATTTTAAGGCGAAAAAGCTAGCCCCGTGACAGCGCGCCCTTGCCACGCGCGCTCACTGCGCGCTCCGAGCACACGTGGACAGCAGTCCACTCACTCCAAACCAAGGTCCACGCATTCTGTCACGCCCCGGGTGAAAACCAGAACCCGGGCCCGTCCACAAATCCGCCGTGCACACGGTATTTTCCGTGTACACGAAGCGCCAAAAACCTGTTAAGATATAAGAGATATAATAAAAGAGTAATAAAAACAGAGCTGCACTAAAGCTAACACATCTCAGACTGAAGCTGGAAATAAAATACAATACATCTGTATAAATGATACATCAGTCTCTCCCAGCTCACAAATAATAAATACAACCTGCTGGCAAAAGCCAGTCCCAAAAGTGAAAGTACAACCGTCTGAGGAAAACATGGGTACACCAATAGTCCAGCTAACACGCTCATCCTGCCTCGAGATCTATCTACTCAGCCGTCCTCTCTCCTCGACCCGCCACTGAAAGCCCAGTAGCACCCGCAGAAGACACTGCAAAACAAGGGGGAAGAAAAAGAGGAAAGAAGAATGGGGGTGAGAACTACTAGTAAACCAGTAGCCTCCCCTAGTGGGTAAAACCTCAACTTTGACACGCCCACTAGGTCTACCAGAGGCAAAAAGGGAATAAAGGTGGTATGCTATGAATATAACTCCTGATGAAACGCTACCACTAGTATGCCTCTAAATGCTTAGCTAAGAGAAATAGCTAAAGGTATGCATCAAAATATAAATGCCCGCCTGGTACTGCCTGCTCTGCCGCGACGGATATGCCAGCCTACGCATAACACCGAAGCAAAGGAGTCCCAAGGACTCAAAGTCTGTCAGCCGCGCACTCCGGAGTGGCACTCGTGGGGAGCGACCCACACGAGGAAAGTAAGTAACCACAAGTAACCTGATATAGCAGGACTGGATCATGACTCAATCAAGTGGAAAAAACCCTCCACCAAAGATAGCCCGATCCCCATCACCCAATCTGATGCAATAGTACAACCCGGTCAACCACCCAAAATCCGTGGTTGCCGCAATACCCTGCCTGTCCCAAAACCCAAGAACCTGACTACACTATCCCATCCACCTGCTCGCGCACGAGCTGCAAATATCCTGAGCCTCAAATGAAAGGAGAAAAGAATAACAAAAAGGGATTCTCCTATGTCAATTCCAGCATGATAGTGTAGCAGAAAAAGGTGGCCTATCTAGGTGACCATACAAGCATGCAAATGTCCCAAGATGGTATATATAAAATAAAGCAGATATCGATATGATCTTACCTTGCTAAAGCATGCTGATAAATGCATAAGGATAGTAAATAGGAGATAACCTGTGCCTGTCTATACCTCATGCCCAAGCCCACAATTTATTAATCAGCCTTCTAATCATAGAAGCTACTCCAATGCCTAGTGGGTAATCAAAAGTAGGGGTTCACAACAACACCCATGATCACAAACATGTCCCACATATGACATCTGGTCCACCGCCTACTATCCGCGGTAGCCATAATACCCCAGAAGCTAAAATCCAGGCCCCGGCTACACTATGCCAATCCCCTGCTCCAACCCGAGCAACAAATAGTCACCTGACTAAAGAATGGGGGGAGAAGAAGCAAATAGGTTTCTTCTAAATCAAATCCCAACATAAAGTGCAGCGATAAGAAATGGCCCTACAAAATGTCCAAACAAGCCAGCCTATGTCCTCATGAGAGATAGGAGAAAATGTGACAAATAGTGGTTCGACCAGTGTATCAATTAATAGCTTCACCTGGGTATAATCATCATGCTAAAATCATAATCCGACCACACCTATCTATAATATGCTAATCACCCTCATATAAACCATCCCCCTATGCCTGTCCAAAATATCCTCAAGTGGTACCCTCCCGCAAGACATTTCATAATATCCCATCATAAAAGTAAATCCCCCATGCTAAATTAAATGCCAATAATATTCCCATAAGCATGTATAAGTTCCAACCACTATCACGTTTCCACTATGATATTTTCCATATGATAGGCTCACAATGATTTCTATTAAGCATGCATGTGCAGTAGATGATCATTCAACATGTCCAATAGAGAGGGTCTCTCTAATATTCCTAGTGGGGTATCAGAACGAGGGATATAGCAACCACCCACCTGAAATTGCGCAATCCAAGTCTCAAAAGTGTCCTCGCCCAAAAAGATCACCTGCCGCGATAACTGCAAAAATTGTACACAGGGTGTCCAAAATTACACACAATAATCCAAGTTATCCAATGTCCCAAAATCAGTCCCAAAAATGTACTGTTTTCACCTGCGAGATGAACTCAAAAAAATCCAAGAAAATAACCGCTGCATTCGTCGCGTCGAGCCGGTCGAAACGAGTACCTGCACGCTCAAATCCGAGTTTCCTACACTGAGATATAAATTCTGCAAGGGAACTACCCCAAAGAATTCTGTATAGAAAACTGCAGCACCAAACACTGAAAATAATGCCTTTTTCACCTTCAGGAAAAATCCAGGAAAATTCGAGGATGCTCCTTGCGATGTGTAGATGCAAAACGCCTTCTGGAACGTCTCAATCCGATGCCCGGTTGCGGAGATATTGCCGAAACACCACGGTGCTGTCCAAATCCTCCGCAAAAGAAAATGGGTCAAAGAGAAGCTCAAAAAACTCCATTAAAATCTCGGAAATAGGGGGAGCTTAAAACACCAAAGTTGAAGCCCTACCTGTCGTGAAGCCAACGGCGCAAAAATCACAGAAAAAGGAGCTCGGGGTAGGCCGGGAGAGCTCGTGCACCGAAAAGCGACGGAAAAGAACACCGAAGAAGAAACGTCGCGCCGCGCCGGTAAAATCAAAATCTCGAAATCCATGCCGCCAAAAAATCCGAAACTTGACGGGTGTAATCCTCACTTCAAGGAGAAGAATTCTTCTTCTCAACCCCCTTCGAGCAGAGGGCTCGAAGGGGTCGAAAACCTCCTCCCAAAAGCCCTCGGGTTGCCACCTAAGGGAAATCCAAAGAAAACATTTCAGGAAATACCCATCGTGTCCTCAAAACAGGAAACACCAAAAAGGCCCACTCCTACCGCGACACGTGGCCTCTCCCAGCACCGCTGTCCCATGCGCAACCGCCTCGGGAATCGCGCACACGTGCGCGCTACCGCGCCCATACCGCGCACGCAAACCGAGGTAACCACCTCCTGCACCGTGGACCAGGTCCACAACACCAACGAATCAAAAGCTGCCACGTGTCCCACTGTCGGTCCACCGTGCACCCGAAAATTCCGTGGACCGCGCCGCCTGAACCATCCAACCACAACCCGCCACGTGGCACCGCCCTGGTGCACGCCCGCCGCTTGGACCGCGCACCTGCCCGCGGCGGCGCGCCGCCTGCCCGATCCCGCGCCGCCTGCCCGATCCCGCGCCGCCGCCTTCCGCCACTGCCTGCCGCCGCCGGCGATCTGCGGGAACACTGTTCCGGCGGTGAACAGTAAAAATTACTGTAGCAAGCTCCGAAAAATACAAGTAAATAGCCCATCTTGACCGTTTTCGCGCGCTGATTCCAAATCCGGCGTCCATTTTGCCAAATTCCAATCCTATAAATTGCCGGAGGCTCCCGAAAAGGTATTTTTAATCCGAATTTCGCGCTGAGCCTAAATTTGACATCCATTCTGCGCGTAAACTCCTCTAAACATCCGACGGGGTCCCCCGATTACCCACGTGATCCATTTTAAGCCCCGAGTCCATCACTTGTGTCCAAATTGGCGCACGAACACCGCCGACATGTCACGTAGGCTTCCAGAAGCTACTGGTCACACTGTAGAAGCCCTGCAAATATCCGGGTCACCACACATTCTCTCTCTCTCTCCCTCTCTCTCTTTCTCTAAAAACTGCACACCTCAATCAAAGCCAACCAAACTCAAATCCAAAAGAGAAACCGAAAATCCAAGCTTTCTACAACAAAAAAAAACTGCAACTAACCTCATTGAAGCTCTTCGCGCGCTCGCCGCTCGGCTTCCAATAGGGTCCACACCATCACAACAACCATTCATTTCCTCTATTTCCCTTCCTTTTCTTCTTCACTTTTCTTCGTCTTCTTCCTTCATTTCTCCATTTTTCACTTCCTCTGCTCTCCAACCATTACTCTGCTTTGAGGCAGGGAGAAGATGAGGTGAGGTGGCACTTTTAATTAAGGGGCCTAATTAATGCGGTGGGTGGGCAGTAATTAATAAGGGGAAGAAAAAGACCATAATACCCCTACCCAAAACCAAACCACTCTAATCCATATCCACCTTCTTTTCTCTTTTCTTCACAGGCATAGAAAAATACAACTTAAATAAATTAATTAACTAATCCATTTTAAGCCAACTCCAAGTCACTTTTTGTCTTCGGGGTTTCCGCACCGGCCCGAAACCTCCCGAACTCCGCTGTAATCTGAAAATACACATGTTCCAAGTATTTCTAATATTTTCTGCGCACCACTGTGGAGTCGGGGCTCAACAAAATCAGTTCTCAAACGGCGCACAATGCCCGGAAAATTCCGATTCAAGCTGGGGCTTCCGCGTCGATCCGAATCCACCCGAACTCATCTGAAAATATAAATGGAACACGCCCAAGGCGATTTCTCCGCACCACGCCATCTTGCGGGGTCGGTACACTCTACAAAGTCCCGGTACTCTACAGTGGAGGCTTCTCGTTGGCTGGCTTTGGACGCGTGGCAGTAGGGCAGTGGCTGGCGCAGTAGGTGCGGTCCATAGTGCAGGCGGGGAGGCGCCTCGGGCTGCGTGCCGGTTAGGGTGGCAGGCGGCGTTGACAGCGCACACGTAGGCGCGGCGACCGAGCCGCTGACCCGCGGGTTCCCGCGCGTGGGCGCACCATGCGTCAGCGTGGGCGCGGGCCACGTGGCGCCTGGCGCATGGTGGTTTTGGCTGTCGCCTATTCGGGGGTGACGTGGTGCTTCCAGGCGGATTCGGGCATTTGTCGATCACTATCTCAATCTCAATCTCACCAAACCACGTCGATCACTATCTCAATCTCACCAAATAGCGGCTTCGAAATCAAATCTGGTAGACTCTCACTCGAGATCACTCGGCAATAAAAGATATTCCTTAGTCCTGGTGCCGCCGTAGGCACCTCCTCAATAGTCGTTAACAAGCGATACGACCACGATTCAACCTCTGTCGTGCTCTAGCATCTTCTATAAACCCACTCCTCCTGGCCAAGTCCACGGAGGGTCATTGTGTTTTCTCGACAATCCATAAAAACATAACACTGGGATACCCAATCCCTAACCAATCTCATATCAACATCTCAGAGCTGATGTAGGGCTAACAACTCGATGGATCAAATCCAAGATCCCATCTGCACTGGGCAAGACTGGCAACACTCATCCATGTGTTATACGTGATCTGGAACCTGGTCCTCACGTACACAAGCCAACAGTCCCCTCTCTGGCTCACGCGAAGCTACCCCTGCTATCCTAAAACACAAGCAAGCAGTGTCGGCATCACACATGCGCCAGCGCTGACGACTGCTAGCAGAAACACACCTGGTAAGTCGCGATCCACTATCCTGGCGTCCTCTGATCAATAGCACAATCTCATTCACTAAATGCTGGTAGCTATCGCTCAATCTGCCTTGGCGTCACGGCTCCATCAGCCTGCCGGTAAGTCGGATGATCCTCTACATCCAGAAGAGGTAGAAGGGGTGCCGTCACCTGCGGCAATTCCAAGAGCACTACACTGGGACACTCTGCCTGAAAAAGCCCTGACTATCCACATAAAAAGCATCTCCCCGACCGAAGGTTTCACTATGGCGATGAATGCGGCTCCCCGCAAAGACATACTCATCCTGACACTATACTAGTGCCTCGACTGTCGAGACCTCCTAGTCTCTGTCTCCTCTGAGGCTCATAATCCTGGGACTGGAATCATGACAACCTCGATCCGCTCAACTATCCCAAATCCGACGATGCTGGACACCTCTCTCTCTGGAGCTGGTCCCTCGCTCTTCGTCCCTCTTGGACGTGATCGCAGATCCTCTATCTATCCATCGAGCATGCACAATCGGTGCATCAAGGGTCGCTTATCAAGAATACCCAAAATGATAAACATCTCGAAGCAGTCCCCTCTCAAACATGATCAATCTCCTGAGTCTCATCCTGGGCGACATGGGGCACTCTGCTCAATAATCGCAGCAACTCGCGATCATAATCCTGGAAAGGTCAACTCCCCCGCTACCGGTGTCTCAAATCCCCTTCCAGTTTCTGCTTAACACTGTTGGGAGAAGGCCCTCGAACAGTAAAGCACAAAGCTCGATCCAAATCCTCAACTACTCTCCTGGTGGTCCAATAGGACGAACTCGACGCCACACTCTCTCGGCGTCCTTATCCAAAAGTGCGCAACTAAGTGCACCTAATGCTTTTCCTGGATGAATAAGTCCTCAAACGACTCTCCCAAAGCAGCAATCTAGTGCTCGGCCTCCCAAGGCTCCAAACTCTGCCCCGAAATCTGTAGGTGATGGAACTGGCGGATGCACATCAACCGATCAGCAAACTCTCGCTACTCCTGCACTATCCATATTGTGATCTAGGTCGAAGTCGACGATGTCACGGCCGGAGGTACTACTGGCGATACCCCGGGAGATGCTCTTTGCTCACACATGCGCCTCACGCGCTCCATGTTCTCTTCCTGGCGCCGCATCGCCTCAAACCTCTGGGCTACCTAGGCCCGAAACTCTCAAATCCATTCTGCTCTGTCCATTCAGTCTCCTGCTGATCGGGCTCCTCATCCAAGGTCAAACACGCCCTCGCCGCTGCACGGCGTCTCGGAGGCAACGAAAATCGCTGAAACAGAACAAACATTAGGACCAAGAACTCTCATGACCCAATCAAGCGAAACTCTAAACATGTTAACCTTTCTAAAGCATTACGTTGTCTGCAGCCAATATAATCATCTTTAGAGAAATAACGTGTAAGATCACTCACCCCAATCCTCTGGGGGAGGTACAAACTCAATCAGGACTCTCGCTAAAGTCACGTATCTCACGACGGTCATCCTACTGCCCAACAAATAGCCTAGGGTTTCTAAGTCCTCAACGACCTATATTCCTAGGCTCTGATACCACCTAAATCTGTCACGCCCCGGGATCGAAACTGCGACCCGGGCTCGCCAACAGATCCGCCATCTGTACGGAAACTGCCGCACAGACGAAGCGTCTACCCTGCAAGTCAGATCTAAAAACTAAAACATGTATCAGAGCTGAGACTAAAAACCAAAAGCTAAAGAAATCAACACTGAACATCTGATATAAGAAAAATCACCTCCACTAATACATAAATCCTTAATACAGGTCTCTCAAATAAATAATAAAATACAAGCCTCACCCAACTCTCAGACTGTCTAGTACAAAAGTAGAATCATAAAGCTAACAGGGTACATCTACCTCTGACTCAAAATGCTGGTAAGGAACTACTCGGCCACGTCCTCACCTTGATCAGCTGTCTCCGCGCGAGCTAAGTCGGAACAGCAGCCTCAGAAAACCTGTCACCGCAACGGGCGTGAGATCTACTGCAGAAGGTAGATCTCAGTGGGTACCGTCATCAATATCCACGGTATGCCCACTAAGTCTACTGGAGGCACAACAGATAGGTATGCAAATAGAAAAAAGGAAAGCAGGAAAGGAACTACAGCTAATATGTATCAACATCATGCTCAAGGAACTCTACTCTGACCCTGCTATGCATACACTCTCACTACTAATAATATGCCTCAAGTACCATGCTCAAAGAAAAACTCATCTATGAACATGCTATGCAATCACTCTCTCAATATCACCCAATCTCAATGACTGCCTCACAGGGTGTGACACCCCCGGAATTTGGATTAGTCCTCTATATAAATGATATAATAGGACTAAATCTCTAACCCGGCTATAGCATTTTGGATGGTAGCAAGATCCAAGAGGGACATGAGAGTTAAGCGTGCTAGAGCTAGAGTAGTTCTAGGATGGGTGACCCCCTGGGAAGTGGGGCGTCACAGTTGGTATCAGAGCCATTCACCAGCCGGAAATGTGAGATGAGTCTCGGCTGAGCCAGGGTTATATAGCGGGTAGAGCGAGGCTCCCCGGCTAATGACCGTTGTGAGTGGAGTGCAGCTCCTCACAAGGTCGGCTAAGGCTAGCGAGACGAGTCTCACATCGCCTGGTGCTTGTGAGTGTGCTTGAGCCTGACGTGGACGTCAGGGCTTAAAGGGGGGAAGAATGTGACACCCCCGGAATTTGGATTAGTCCTCTATATAAATGATATAATAGGACTAAATCTCTAACCCGGCTATAGCATTTTGGATGGTAGCAAGATCCAAGAGGAACATGAGAGTTAAGCGTGCTAGAGCTGGAAGAATGTGACACCCCCGGTGTTACGGCATTTTGGTGTTGACATATTTCGTGAGTCAAGTCAGTTGAGTCGGAGTCTTAAAGGGATCAAATTGTCAATCAGCAATCAAAGACTTAGAGAAGATTCAACAAGAGCTCAAGTTGACACTCAGTGTCTTGAGTCTTGAAGATTGAAGATGAAGAATTGTGGATCAGTTACATCAATCTCAAGAAGAAAGTATTCAAAAGGATCAGGTATGTTTAACTAAATAATTTTGGTGATCCGAATACTTTCTTATAGTGTAGAAACACTTGGATGAATTTTTAATTGCATAAAAATCAAAAACTGGACATGGGACATGTTCAGGATCCGGATCAGACAATCCAATCCGGATCCCGAAGGGTGATTGTTCATTGGCAATTTCAATCCGGATCCTAGGCCATTCCGATCCGGATCCCGAACATGGGACTTTGCTGAATTGCATGAACGATCCGGATCGGACCTTGCAATCCGGATCCCGAACCCTTGGTTTTCTGGAAACTGTCTATCACGTTACGACGATCCGGATCACAGTAATCCCGATCCGGATCGCCGTCCTGAAAATTTCCAGATAAGGTATGTTTTTGATTCTTATCTCTTTCCAAAGGTTTCTAACCTATAAATAGACACTTAGGGTTTCTCAAGAACGACCGACCAATACCGAAAACACTTGAGAGCAACCCTAGAGGCTAGGTTTTTATCGTTCTTCTTTATAGCCTCTTTTAGGTCAATTCGACGGTTCTTCCAAGATCTATCTTTTGTCGAATTGATCTAATCTTTGCTTAGAGATTTCTTCTACGGTTCTTTAATGATAATCTAAGCAAAGGATCACCATCGAAGCCAATATTCTTACCGGCTGAGTTTGCGTCGTGGATTCGACGTGGCATCGTGGATTCGGTGTGCTGAAGGCGTTTCGTGGATTCGAAACGTGTGCTCGTGGATTCGAGTGGCGTTCGTGGATTCGAACGTGTGCAGTGGACGTGCAATCGTGTGAGCGCAAGGTCCGAAGAAGTTGAAGGAGGGGTTTGAGTCCGTGGAGTCGGTAATCACCTTGTTATTCTTCTTTCTTAGTGGATTGTTATTGCGTGTTGGTCCCGTGGTTTTTCTCCTGGATTGGAGTTTCCACGTAAATCTCGGTGTGCTATTTTTATTTTCCGCATTGGTTTTTATTTTGCACTGAGATTGGTTTTTAAATATTACACCTATTCACCCCCCTCTAGGTGTTTGATAGTACCTATTTAGATCCTTGTGGATCCTAAAAACCTACAATTGGTATCAGAGCGGGTTTTAGGTTTATCTATCATGTCGGGTGAAAGTGGTAATATTTTTAGACCTCCTCTTTTTGATGGGACCAATTATGCATATTGGAAAGTGCGGATGAGAGCTTTTCTCATCTCAATTGATGAGCGTGTTTGGCAAACCGTGGAATACGGTTGGGTGCATCCGGTTGAGGAAGTAGGAAATTCTACTACCCCAAAACCTCGCTCTAGATGGTCTAAAGAGGAAATCGAAAGATCTTCTTACAATGGGAAAGGTATGAACGCTTTATTTAATTCTCTTTCCTCGACTGAGTTCACACGAATTTCCGCGTGTGAAACCGCGAAGGAAATTTGGGATATTCTCAAAATTACACATGAGGGTACTAATCTTGTAAAAATTCAAAAGCTCCAGATGCTTACAAGTCAATTTGACTCTATTCATATGGAAGAGCATGAATTGTTTACAGATTATTACACTAGACTTCAAGATGTAATTAATACATGTGCTAATTTAGGAGAAAAGATCCCGGAGTCGAAAGTTGTAAGAAAGATTCTTCGGACTCTTCCGGAACGGTTTAGGGCAAAGGTTACCGCCATTGAAACCGTTAGTCATCCGGATGAGATGAGTGTAGAGGAATTAGTAGGTGCTTTACAAACTTATGAGATGACTTTTCCTACTAATCAAATTTCTTCCAAGTCTTCTTCTAAGCTTACAGGTATTGCATTCAAATCAACAAAGGAAGAAGATGGCGATTCGAGTTCCGACGATGAAATCTCTTTTGCCGAGTTTGAAGAACAATTGGCGCGGATCACAAAGAAATTTCGTCGGAAATTTTGGAAGAATCGAACCGATGGATCTTCATCCACGAAACCATCTAAAGGATCATCGGGTTCTAAATCCTCTAAACTCAAAGGCGTTGCAAAACCTTCTAAAGAAAAAGAAAAAGATGATTTCGAAGGGGAAATCCGATGCTATCGATGCAAAGGCTACGGCCATATTTCAACGGATTGTCCTTCTATGAAATCATATAAAAAGAAGGCTTTGCAAGCGAAAACTTGGGACGATTCTATTTCCGATGAATCGACCTCAAGTGAAGAGGAAAAAGAAAAAATTGTTGCTTTTCATGCCTCTCAAATTCCCTCTTCTAATTTGTGCTTATCATCTTTAGTCACTGACTCTATTCCTTTGATTTTGCATGAAACATCAACATCCGGAGGAGAGTCATCAAGTGAGGGGGAGTCGGACGAAGAAGAACTCGTTGAGGCATACCAACAACTTCTTGCGGAATCAAAGAAGATGGCCAAACATATCAAGAAGTTGAGAAAGCAACGATTTGAAGTTCAAGACGAGAATCAAGCTTTAAAGATCAAACTTCATGATCTCGAGGAGGAACAAGGACGGTTATTGGATAATAATAAAATCCTCCAAGAAAAGCTAAACCAATCGGAGACGAACGCAAAATCTTATATGGACAAGATTGGTTTTCTTGAAAAGCAGTTTGAGGAGATTCATGTCACCAACCAAGCTTTGACCAAGCAAGTTCATGAACTCAAATCCGACATACAAAGGCTTTCAACCGGTTCCAAGAAACTAGATTATATGTCCGGATTAGGTCAAACAAGCAAGGTTGGTTTGGGATTTAAAAAGAACCAAACTGTGAAGGCTTCAAGTTCCACAACTAAATTGAAAGGAAGAACTTGTCACCAATGTGGACTTGAAGGACACTTGGTGAAGAATTGCCCGAAAAAGAGAAAGAAGAGTCCTTCGGCAACTTCATCTACGGAGCGGACTCAACGGAATCAAAAGACACATCAAGTCAAAGGAGTTCACTCAACCCACCAAAGGTCCGAGCCACAACATCAATCATACAAGTGGATTATTGCGAGGCAAAGACCTAAGGTGGACCAACAGTCAAAGCGGACAACCCCCGGCCACAACGAATCAAGACAACCCAAAATCCAGCGATTTTGGATTCGGAAAGGTGATATCTTTCCTTGTCTTAAGTTCTAAATAGCTTATGACTGTATGTAATGCTTTGATTGGTTTTCCTTTCATATTTTTCTTAATCTCTGCATTACATGTTTTTCAATGCTCTTTGTTTTTATACTTTGTTTTTGAACAAAAGGGTTTTTACGAACAAGTGCATTGAATAAAAAGGGTTTCACTTTCATTCACTCCAAATTAATTTTATATGGATTATCAACTTTACTCCATAATCATAATCTTGAAGATACTTCATTATAGGAGTTTTTGATAGTTATAAGCATCAAATTTTTGAAATCATGTGTGATCTTAAGATGCTTAATCTATCTCGGTTGTGTGAATTCATTGTGATAAACGTGAGACAACCGATAGACTAAAATTTGGGATTTAATTCTTTCACGTAAGAGATTGCCTTCTTACAAGGGTAAATAAATGAATTGTAAAAGATGTGGAAAGAGTTACATCCGAAAGGAGTGTGAAAACTACCACCACATGTAGGAAAGAGCTGCCACCCCGGTCGTCCGGTTTGTGTGTGAAGCTACAACATGTTTTGGATGCTTGGAAAATTTTTTATGAGAAAATCTTTAGTTGAAGCATTCGGAGATTTAAATTTAAAGTTCTTATTTTAAACAATCTCCTGGTTGGTATAAGGTGGGATAGTTGAAAAAGATGCTCAAAGAGCCACCCTTAGGTATTTTAGTGCTTATCTCAATTTGAAAGGGTAGAATTCAAGCTTGATGTCATTTGGAAATCTCCGTAAGTCATCTTTGTAAATCCATTACATCTTGATAGAGTTTGGATCTCAAGATTATTTTTGATGACTTCTGTTTGATGAATATAACATCAAAAACTGTTTATAATGTTTTATCTTTGTTTTTCATGATTTAGGAGTAAATCTTTTTAATTTTGTGAAATTAATTGGATTGAATGGCATCTGTGTGAATTCATTGTTTAAAGCACTTAAATTGATTTCTTGATGGAATACAAATCGGTATTTGAAAAGATTCCAAAATCTGGATTTGTTTCAAGAAATTATTTGATTTTTGCTTTCTGGTACCGGTACGCAATCTGCATTTTTGTTATATACCGGAACTGAGCTTTTATCTCTCTTTCTCTATGAACTAATGTTGTTAGTGATTTCCTTTTGTCTAGTATGTTCACTGTTTGACAATTTGTGACAAAAAGGGGGAGAAGAGAAATGAGGACGGAGATGAGATCATCAATAGAGGACAAACGAAAATGGAAAAATGGGGGAGAACGGAAAATGATGATCGTATCACAAAGGGGGAGAACATAGATGATCAAGAACATGGAGAACATGGAGAACATAGATGCTCAAGATAGGGGGAGACAAAGAAAAAATTGAAAGAGCCGAAAAACAAAAGAACCAAAAGGACGGATCAAATGTAGGATTTTAATTTCTAACGACTAACGTTTGATTTTGTTTGGAGTTTTGTTTTGCAGGAATTACATCACTTTAAGACTCCAAGTCCTAAGTCATAGAGTATGTTCTAGGACTGTTTGGTTCAAATGTAATTTTGTATTTATTGGATCTTTCACGCAAAGAAAATCAATGTTTTGGTGATAACATTGAATTTTGATTTTTTGGTTTAAGATGAGTGACTTGAGCGTTTTTATGTATTTTTGGGTTTTGTCACGAAATTGCCAAAGGGGGAGATTGTTACGGCATTTTGGTGTTGGCATATTTCGTGAGTCAAGTCAGTTGAGTCGGAGTCTTAAAGGGATCAAATTGTCAATCAGCAATCAAAGACTTAGAGAAGATTCAACAAGAGCTCAAGTTGACACTCAGTGTCTTGAGTCTTGAAGATTGAAGATGAAGAATTGTGGATCAGTTACATCAATCTCAAGAAAAAAGTATTCAAAAGGATCAGGTATGTTTAACTAAATAATTTTGGTGATCCGAATACTTTCTTATAGTGTAGAAACACTTGGATGAATTTTTAATTGCATAAAAATCAAAAACTGGACATGGGACATGTTCAGGATCCGGATCAGACAATCCAATCCGGATCCCGAAGGGTGATTGTTCATTGGCAATTCCAATCCGGATCCAGGCCATTCCGATCCGGATCCCGAACATGGGATTTGCTGAATTGCATGAACGATCCGGATCGGACCTTGCAATCCGGATCCCGAACCCTTGGTTTTCTGGAATTGTCTATCACGTTACGACGATCCGGATCGCAGTAATCCGATCCGGATCGCCGTCCTGAAAATTTCCAGATAAGGTATGTTTTTGATTCTTATCTCTTTCCAAAGGTTTCTAACCTATAAATAGACACTTAGGGTTTCTCAAGAACGACCGACCAATACCGAAAACACTTGAGAGCAACCCTAGAGGCTAGGTTTTTATCGTTCTTCTTTATAGCCTCTTTTAGGTCAATTCGACGGTTCTTCCAAGATCTATCTTTTGTCGAATTGATCTAGTCTTTGCTTAGAGATTTCTTCTACGGTTCCTCAATGATAATCTAAGCAAAGGATCACCATCGAAGCCAATATTCTTACCGGCTGAGTTTGCGTCGTGGATTCGACGTGGCATCGTGGATTCGGTGTGCTAAAGGCGTTTCGTGGATTCGAAACGTGTGCTCGTGGATTCGAGTGGCGTTCGTGGATTCGAACGTGTGCAGTGGACGTGCAATCGGTGAGCGCAAGGTCCGAAGAAGTTGAAGGAGGGGTTTGAGTCCGTGGAGTCGGTAATCACCTTGTTATTCTTCTTTTCTTAGTGGATTGTTATTGCGTGTTGGTCCCGTGGTTTTTCTCCTGGATTGGAGTTTCCACGTATATCTCGGTGTGCTATTTTTATTTTCCGCATTGGTTTTTATTTTGCACTGAGATTAAGTTTTTTAAGTATTACACCTATTCACCCCCCCTCTAGTTGTTTGATAGTACCTATTTAGATCTTTGTGGATCCTTAAAAACCTACACCCGGAATTTGGATTAGTCCTCTATATAAATGATATAATAGGACTAAATCTCTAACCCGGCTATAGCATTTTGGATGGTAGCAAGATCCAAGAGGAACATGAGAGTTAAGCGTGCTAGAGCTAGAGTAGTTCTAGGATGGGTGACCCCCTAGGAAGTGGGGCGTCACACAGGGTCCAGTCAAGCCTGCGCCAAACCTACTGCCACCTCATCCCCACTGGGACGGGGCTTACGTAGGGCGTCCCACACGGACTATCTCAATCTCAAGCGAACTCTAGTGTATCAACTAGTCGCATCATCAACACGCACCCGGGGCGTAGCTCGAGGGGAGCGACCCCACCGAACTCAAGTATCACATCTGCTGTCTCACTGTCTCATAAGCGGCACATGCAGGCTATGATCCACGATCAAACAGATCGGAAACTCAATGCTCAACTAGCATAACTCAGTCGGAGAAAGACTCCACGACTAGATCAGAAAATGCCCAACAATCTCAAAGCTATGTCGGAGAAACCTCGACGACTCAATCTGATATTGCATAACCCATGGCTAAGTCAGGAAACCTCCACGACTCGATCTGCCAGAACCCCAAAACTCTCAAAGCTAGGACGGAGAACCATCTCCACATCTGAATCAGGAAGACACAGCCCAAGATCTAGAATCATCTCAATAAGGAAGAAGAACTCTCATGACACTAGAAACTCGACACACGGTGCTCTAAAAATACACTCGGCCCTCTGGCACGAGTACTCATGCAACTCGAACAATCTGGACCATTCATTATGTTCTCAATAATTAAAAACCTTTTTAAAACGGAGTTTTACTTAAAACTGGGTAATAAAATATTATGAAGGTCCAGATGCAACCTGAATCTCAAAAGAATATGCAGTCCAGTGTCAAATAACCTCTAAATCATACTAAAAATATCTGGGGCTCAGGAAAGTCTTCCTACAATTTTCTAGGCAACTATAAGATTTATCAATATACAATAATTAAGCTAAACATGATCAATATGCTTACAGAAGCATTAGAGGGCATTCCATAAATCTCGAAGAAATTCCAACCCACCTCAAATGCATTCCGCAGGCAAAGCCGAAGTCGGTGTAGCGCTGAACTCACAATATGACGAAAATGCCCTCGCGCGCGCGCACACTGCCGAGTGTCCCGAAGACTCTGCCGAAGCTCACAGCAGCCTCACAAGCAATTCAACGCAACCTCCGCGCGCTCCGATCCTCTTCGCAGCCTACCCACAGTGTGCGTACACACACCCACGCATGCACGCACGCCCGCCTCGACTCCGCGCCGAGAAAATCCAAAGCTCATAGCACCAATGAAAAAGATGGAAAGTATAAACCAAGTAAGCTCAAACCTCATCAAAAATCCATCTAAGAAATCCAAAAACCCAACTACAAAAATCTGCCGGCTTACCTCGTACGTGCGGCCGAAGCGCGTGCGACTCCGTCCGACTCCAAGCCGCAGGAAAACCACAGCACATCCCTCTCAATTTCTCTCACTCTCTTTCTCTCCTTCTCATTTCTTTTCTTTACTTTCTTTCTTTCTTCCTTACTCTGTCGTGGAGAAGAAACAGGGGAGAGGGCTCCTATATAACGACCAAGGTGAAGGGTAAACATAAATAAATGTGAAAATACCATTTTACCCTTGCTTTCACAAATATCTGGGGGTTGAGTACCAATACTCGGCCTCCCGTACCGGTACCCAGACTCAAAAAATCCCAACCCGAGAGCTAACTCTGATAAATCCACCATTGAGTACCGGTACCCATACTCACGTTTCGGTACTCAAGCTAAAATCCTCATTGGGTTCCGGTACAAAACTCCTAGTTCCGGAACCCAGCCCTCAGTTCCGGAACACAATACCCAGTTCTGGAACACCAAGCTCCCCAGGCTGATCCGAAATCTAAAGTTTCGGTTCTCTCGCCATCAACTCGCTTTCTGCCCCGGAAGCTTCTGCATCACTCCGAAATCTCCCGAACTCCACTGTAAACACAAGGTAGACATGACCAAAGCTTTTCCCACTCAGAAAGCTCAACCATGGAGTCGGTGTGCTCAATCCAGAAAACCGGCATTCCTACAACAAAATCCTCTATTCATTTCTTTACTTGCCAAGTCCAACTCACTTTTTGTCTTCGGGGCCTCCGCATCAGTCCGAGTCAACCCGAACTCCGCTATAACCTAAAAATACACGTGTTCCAACACTTTTCACTTCCTGAACACAACTACGGAGTTGGTTCTCAACCAAATCCAGCACCCTACGAGTACTCTACAAATACACAAGGCTTAAAAGCCAATGATTCAAACTGGGCTTCCAAGTGCGACGCCGCTAACTCACTTTCCATCCCAATGGATTCTGCGTCGATCCGAAATAATCAGAACTCAGATATAACTACAATTGGAACTCGTTCAAGGCGATCTCTCCGCACCACGCCATCTCGCGAGGTCGGTGCACTCTACTAGGTCCCGGTACTCTACACGGCAACACCCCGGGGATTAATTGATTTGTTTTCCCAGCCAATAAATAGGCCGAGAACAACTGCATATAGCTCTTTCCCTGCTCAGTTTCTCACAGTGCAACCTTCAGCAAGATTCTTTCTCTTCCAGAGCTGCTTCCACCTAAGGATTACTGGGATTTTTGGTGGCACGCACTTTGAGGTTTTCGATTTTACGGCGCAGTGCGACGATTTCTCTTTGGTGATCTCCTCCATCGCATTTCGGTGCACGAGCTCCCCCGGCCTACTCTGACCATCTTTTACGGCGATTCTTGCGCCATTGGCTTCACGACAGGTAGGGCTACGACTTTTGTGATTTGAGCTTGTCCTCTTTTCGAGTTTTTCTTGGAGTTTCCCGAGCCTTTTTATGACCCATTTTCCACTGCGGAGTTTTGGGACTGTTTTTGGTGGTCAGCATGTAGTTGGGATTAAGTGTTTATTTGAGCTTATTTTGGGGGGTATTTGGTTTGTACAGTTATCACGGCGGGCTATCCTTTGGGCGAGAGCACATTTGGGGCTTGGATTTAGCGTTTGAGGTGGGTTGCTTCATCTCTAGAACCGGTGGCCGGTTCTTTAATTCTTTATGTTAGAATGCATGCATATTTAGGGTACCTTGTATGTTATTGTGAGGTAAGCTAGGAAGGATGATTGTATAAGGGAACTGCAGGATTAATATTCATTTTAAATATTATTGAGGACTTGCAGAATTTGGATATCCATGATAACAAATAGTAAAAGCTTACCTAAGGAGATTACCGTATGTGATTGTTAGCATGCATGTTTAATGTACTATATTTAGAATCGTGATGGAAGCTTGAGGAATGGCCTAGATCATGCAGATTGATATACTATAGTAGTGATCTTTTAGCATGCCATGCTGCACAGTCTTTTATGATATGATTACTCGATGGAGTAGGAGGCTAGATCTATGTGCGGGTATTATTCTGATCATTCTTTTGATGGACCATGGATTATGGACAGGTGTAGTTCATTAGGGATTCTGGCATGTTGTTTATACCCTAGTGGATCTATTATATGCTTTACTCTCTCTTTCTTTTCCTTGAGGACATTTGTATGCTTGTATGGACATCTAGATAGGCCATCATTTATTGCTACAGTATCATGTTGGAATCTGATTTAGGAGAAACCATGTTTGTTCTTTCTCCTTTCTTTCTAGATTCAGGTTGCTCGGGTTCGAGCAGGGGTTTGGGATAGTGTAGTCGAGACTTTGGGTCTGGGACAGGTTGGGCTTGTTCGTAGATGGCAGGATAGTGCGGCAACCACAGTTATTGGGGGGTTGACCGGAGGTCGGTTTTAGGTTATGGTTTGTGGGGCATTATGGCAACCGCGGATACTGGGCGGTTGACCGGATATTTACTTATGCATCAGATTGGGTATCAGGTTTCTCTAGTGGACGGAGTTTTTTACTATTTGAGTACTATTGCATCTATTTGAGGACCGGGGTTTTCTTTGGTGGATGGGTTTTCCCACTTTGATCAGAGTCGTGATCCAGTCCTGCTAATTTATGATACTTATGATACTTGTTACTGAGATACTTTACTCGTGTGGGTCGCTCCCCTCGAGTGCCACTCCGGAGTGTACGACAAGCAGGCTTTGAGTCCTTGAGACTCCTTCTTTTCATCGGTGTTATGCGTCGGCCAGCATACCCGATACGGCAAGGCACAGCAGGCAGTACCAGTTCTTACTGGTCTATTGATTGGGTTTATTACAGGCAGGTACTTTATTGTTGCACTCGTGTCAGGGGGCTGAGTGGAGTCTAGTAGCTGTGGTAGATCAGTGCTAGTGTTGTTGGGAACAGTTTGGGGTTAACGGTGGTCCCGTGGTCGTTGTGAGTTTTCGACCGTTGTGCGAGAGGTTGAGCTTCTTGAGTCTATCCGTTATGAGTGAGAGTGTGGATTTCGACTATAGCTGTCACGCCCCCGGGGGTTTTTAAGTCAAGACAAGTGGAAAAGTGCGTGTATAAATTTTTTTTTTCTTAATAAATTAACATCAACCTCATCCCCGGTGCGTGTCAGACCGCCACATACACAAATTCACTCTGCCAACGGACAGAGTCTCCTTTGTATATGCACGGCGTCCTATTCACAACATCAACCATCAACCATGCAGTAGACATTAATCACAAAGCAGAGAATATTCATTTAGCTACTGTTTTGAAAACCGGTGTCCACCCGACACCTTATTTTTCAAGCAATTCAACATTCAAATTATTGAAGCGGCGTCACCGTTTGGAAAGGATAAAACCAGCGGTTGTAAAATCCGTGCCCACACGGCACTCCGATTTGGGAAAACGTTTTCGAAATCGTTTGGTTTTATCAAAACATGCCGCACATGAAAACATCACCAACAATAGCTAAACCATAAGAGTACATCCCATCCAACATCCACAACATTCCACAGTTAAGCAGATGAGAACTTAAACTTAGTGTAAAAAGAGATGAGATAACCCAAGCAAAACAACGGAATAAACTTCATACAGCTAATGTTCTTTAATCGCTGCCTCACCGTCGTCCCGACTACTACACCTAGTCACACCTGTCACGGAGTGGGTAAAGTCAGTGACAAATAAAGTAGATGTATCAACAATAAACAATAACTTTAAAATAAATACTCTGCACCGGAACCTTTCGCTATCCCTCATCATGAGTCCATTTTATTTGATTTAATGACACCGTCACGTCAAGGTAGTCGACGATCTCCCCACGCGACACTTACGATGCCTTCTACCCCTTCACGATGCGTGAGCGACATGTTTAGCTATCGTGAAAAGGTCCCCACCCTACACACGTGGGGCACACGGGTCATTCCGACCACTTCTCCGGAAAAGTACACCCATGCGGGGGCCATTCCGCCTGTGTACGTGTAGCATCCAAAACTGGTTTGCCGAAGTCGGTGTAAATTAAGCACCGCGACACTTGGTCGCCACAAATATCAACAAAGGAACGGTACATAGTAATGCGAAAGGTTAATTCACCTGAAACACCTCATCTACTTTATTAAACAGGTTAATACGAGCTTTTAGATGATACACTGCGCACAATGCACTTACAGCACTTGTTGCATAAGAACCCACCTGGAATGAAGATAACTGACCGCGCCCGCGACCCTCCTAAGCAAATCAGAACTCCTCGCGGCCTACTAAAATATCCAAGAGCACAAATTAACACCTTACCCTAATCAGCTAAAATCAGTGGTCCCAACCACTGTAACAATAAACCCACAAAAACCAAAACCACTGTGTCTAGAGGACCGCGATGTCAATCAAAAACCCAACAAGTCAAAACCGTCAAGTAAAACGAAAACTCAGATCAAACCGGTAAACTCAAAGGCTAACCACAACCGGGCCGCGACTATTTCATCGCGAACCCCATCGGAATCCAAAACCGCTAGCGGAAAAACCAACAAAACCCAATTCTCAACCGGTAGCCCACTCGGGACATCAGTGATTAAACCAGGAAGGCCCCGACGGCAAAAACGATGAGAAAAGAGACCCGACGGCGCGCCCCCGACAATTTCGTCGAGGCGCGGAGCGTCGGCAAAATCGGCACCCAACATAATAAAGTAGTGACCAAGAAGATCCCAAGTGGCCACGCCAAGAAAACCGCGGAGATTGTGATCCCAACGGCGAAAACGGCGCTCAAAACGGTGGAAAAAATGGGCAAAAACGGAGCTACCGAACTTTGGGCTGTCGGATGGTGCACAGGAGCAAGCGTGGACCGGGCTCACCGCACAGTGGAGGCGGCGGCGCAGACCCGGCTCACCCATGAGGCGTGCACCAGGCGGGATGGGCCGGGCCGCGCACAGCGCTGGCGCGCACCGGGTCCATGCTCCTTCGGCCGCAAGCGCGTGCATCGGGTGCACGCCTAGGGGCGTGCACCGCGCACAGTGTGCAGCCGGCGCACGGTTTCGTGCACCGGGTCTGCCCTTCCACGACAAGCGGGGCGTGCGCCGGGTGCACGCCCGGGATCCGTGGACGCGCCGTACGGACAGCACAAGAGTAGTAAACCCTATTTCGCAGTTTTTTTCTCCGTTTTCGCTCCCGTTTCGCCGATTTCTTCTCCGTTTTCGCTCCCGTGCGACTCCGGCGAAGACCCCCGCGACCATGGTAACGGCGGCGGCGGCCTCCCGTTCAAAAACGGCGGCGGCGGCCTCCCGTTAACCCACCATGATCTAACGAACACCCACAAAAATCTCCGAAAAATCCGCGCGGTAAATCTAACGGCTAACACCGTTGATCTACGAGCACACCAAAACATAGA
>JAQOTM010000234.1:100345-153054 GCA_029168755.2 Tillandsia fasciculata | reverse complement strand
ACGCGCACCCGCGGTTTGGCCACCGCAAAGGGTGCGCTTTTCCCGGAAAAGTGTCTATGACCGTGTATACCCCGAGGTGACGTAGTGGGGGGCCCCTTATTAGTTGTGGGGTTGAGGCGCCGAGGTGCAGCGAGCGACCCGTCGGTTTAGTTGCCCGACGTGGTCAGGTTTTGCAGGTACGGTACGGCCGTCGGTTTAGTTGTCCGACGTGGCCGAGTATTGCAGGACACAGGTGTACAGGTTATCGTTCCCCTCTTGAGAGGGTGGTTGCTCCGGTTACCTTCACGGTTTGTTTTACTGTTTTTCTGCTTCTCTATTATTCGTCACTGACTTCCCACTTCGTGACAGGGACCCGGACGGGGGGAGAGGTAGGCGACGGTGAGGACGGGGCAGGAGCTTCTGGGTTGCTGGGAACCCCTGGATTGTATTTCTTCTTTAAATTCTTGCATTCCATTACGTTGTAGATACGTGTGAGGTTCTCGATACCCCGTGGGGTCGACGTGGATGTCGGTATTAGGTTACCTTTTATGCTTACTTTTCCTTTTTCACTTCTGTGGGCCATTTGAAAAAGAAAAAGGCAAAAACCAAAGAAAAGATTTCGAAATTGTTTTTTAAAATCTAAGTGTCGTGTGGGCACTGGTTTCAAAACCCTGTGGATTTATGGATTGCGAAATGGATTTCAAAACTTGGGTGTCGTGTGGGCACCGTTTTTAAAACCCTGTGGATTTATGCTGATTTCGAAAACTCTTTTCCAAAACATAATGCCGTGTGGGCGCTCTTTTAAATCTGTGGATTTATCCTTTCCAAATTGATTTGGCCATGCGCTTGAATAATTAGAATGCTGGTTGTATGTTGATAATTGTTGTGATCGAATGTTATGTATGACTTGGAATATGTACTGAGTGCTACGCCGTGCATATACAGGGGAGACTCTGCCCGTTTACAGAGAGATCCGTGTATGCGGCGGGTCTGGGCACGCACCGGGGAGGAAGGAATTTACAAAAAAAAAAAAAATAGATTCGCAAAACAAACCCTCTTACTTATCGTTTCCGCCGATTGAAACCCCCGGGGCGTGACAGATTAAGATGGTATCAGAGCGTTTCATTCAATCACAACAGTTAAGGCACACATCCTGGGGAAACCTCACTTATCTACAGGTGAATGAAATGGGTAGGGCATAGGAAGGTAGAACGCGAGTGATCGAGGGGGGGGGAGAGTCCGAGTCCTTTTCTCTCGCTAGGTGGGTCGTGGTTTGTAAGTGAAGTCTAGGGCTGACTCTTGTTGTGTGCTACAGATATGGCCCGTACCAGATCATCGGCCAGGGACACGAGGCAGATACGACGACGTTGACGGCCACGGAAAACTAGCTCCTGCGGCAACAGATGCGAGAGTGCGGGGACTATTGAGTTTCTTTTCCCGATATGGCTCGGGTGGTAGCATAACCCACCGGCGTTTGTTGGTCTGTCGGCCGCCTGTCGGTCATGAGTACTAGATAGCCGTTTGTCTAAACTTGTACCTTCTAGGTTTTCTGGTGTTAAGTTACAGCGGGTAGTCGGTCGATTTCCTTTTGCACCATGGGCAAGGTACGGGTGGGAGTGAGGATTCTTCCCCTATGATTGTTACCCATTGTTCGGCCTTTCACCGTAGACACTGCGACGGTTTGTAGAGATCGTCGTGATGGGTTCACGGGTGGCTCCTTTTAGTGGGGTTTGTGGTGGTAAAGCTTTGGGTTGGGTTTCTGTTTTCTCGCACAAGGGCGTCGGTTCGGTTGTCCTGCAGGTGGGTTGGCGTGTGATCCCTCGAGTGCGTTTAGTGAACCTAGGCAACTTTTGGCAGGTTCTTCCTGCCGTTTTCGTTGCTTGCCTTCTTTCGACCCTTTAGATTTCAGATGGATAGCCTTCAGTACCTGGAGGTCATGGTTGAGCGGACCTAGAGCTTAGATTTTCTTCTAGTTGGGAGTGTCGCTGTTGGTCTAGAAGTTTACCGCTCGATTAGATGCCCAGTGCTTGGTGGCAACAATTTGGGACCGAGAGCTAGTGGCAATTTGGAGCGTCGCCCCCGTCGGTGCCAGGACGGAAGTAGACCTTACCTTGTGGGTTTTGTCGACGGCTTCCCATGACTACGCATAGCCTTGAGGCTTGATTGGGAGCGTTGTGGATTATGATCTGTTGGGGCTGGTGTGAGTCAAGGGGGGGGATCTGGCGACTACTCGGAGTTTTGGTACTGGTCACCTTCGGCTGGGAGGCCCTGTACGCAGCCCTTTCTGTGGGGTAGACCTTGTGGTAGGTCTTAGAGCTGAAACCTAACGTTAGCCTTGACCGTCGCCTCGGTAGGATGGATAGTCGGAGCGGGTGGTCGGGTTGGTGGTTATGCTCCGAGCTTGTGGCCCGTGTTGGTGACGGGTGGAAGTGTCCCGCGTTGGGGACGGAGGGAGCGGTCCGTGTCGGTGACAGGTGAGTTCATTGTTTTTCGGGGGAAGTTATGGTAGTTAGTAACCCAGCCTGTTTGGTTGGCACCTCTCGGAGCCTTGTGAGGGCATTGTGTGGCTTGTTTTCCTCGTCGTCGAGTTGGATGTTTTGGACTTTTAAAGATCAATGGTATGGGTTGGGCGGTAGGACTGGGGCACCTCGACGCATCGCGAGACTTTGTTGCTGACTGCTCAGCGCCGGCCGGGGGGCGTGCGGACCGGTGGCGTCGTGACTGGGAATTTCGAGTCGGGAGGCAGGAATACGACGAGGTGCTGGGTAGGGACTGGTTCACGAGGTATCCGCGGATGTATAGCTACTTGGTTTCAGTGAACCTAGCGACTCGACCCTTTACGTCGTTCACTGACACCCCCGTGGTAGGGGATTCTTCTGCCATCCTCCTGACGGAATTGCCGGGAATACCCCCGAGCGAGGACATCCTCCCTTTCAAGCTTCTACCCGGCACGACTAGGAGTTTTCTTGGATAAAGGGTTCCTTAGACCGTGGGTGTCGCCTTGGGCGCACCCGTGCGTTCGTGCGAAAGAAGAACAGAAGCCTACGTCTACGCATCGACTACAGGGAGATAGGCAAGGTTACAGTGAAGAACAAGCCCAGGACTGATGACCTCCTCAATCAGTCTGCAAGGAGCACTTACGGGTTATTCTCCGGAATCTCAGGAACCAGGAGCTGGTTGCTAAATTTAAGAAATGTGTGTTCTGACTTCGCGAAGTGGACTTTTTGGGGCACATTGTGTCAGCGACGGGAATCACAGAGAATGTGAGCGGAACTGTCCGACATGCGATCCGGAACTGGCTGCAGTTGTTTTCGTTTCAAAAACTTGGAGACACCACCTTTTGGAATTCATCGTGATGTGTTTTCGGATCGCCAGAGTCTTAAGCTTTGCTCACAAAGATGGATTTGATTTTGCGACAAAGGCATTGGTCGGAGTTGCTGAAGGACTCGGCATGTCCACTCAGCATCACCCCGGGGAAAAGCAAGAGTAGTAGCGGATGTTTTGAGCAGGAAGCGTCAAACCGAGGGGGGGAGAATTCGATGAGCGCGAGTACTCAGCGGGACTGTTACTGTCGCACGACCTTTAGTCCTCGATGATCAAGCCAACCCTCTTAGAGAAATCCTGGAGGGTCAGAAGGCAGGAGTACGGATACAGCTTATTCGAGACAAGACCCCCCCGACCACGCAAGCGACTTTTCGGCGAGTGCGAGCGACGCAATACGTATCCGATGGTAGACTTGCGTGCCCGAGCTGCCTATGTTGAAGGAAGGGTTACTGTCAAAGGCGCACTGCGCTCCCTTCGCGGCGCATCCAGGTGACACGAAGATGTACGAGGACCTTAAGTAGAAATTTCGGTGGATTAGAGACACTCGGCTGGTGTCGAACCGTTGGCAAGTCTGCAATGAGCTCTAGAGACTAAACCACACTTCAGCACGGCGTTTCACCCCAGACCGGCGGACAGCCTGAGCGAGTGAACCGGATTCTCGAAGATGTGCTCTGAACCCGCGTACTTGATTTTGGGTGACGGATGGTCACTGCTTTTGAGCTCAGAGGGGACCTGAGCTTCGACGGAACACCGGTGCGGACCTTAGCACGAGAGGACAGAAAGGATTGCGCAACCGGACGATCCCCTATGGAAAGGTGCTGTGGAGCAACAGGAAGAACGCGAAGCGACTTAGGAACGGGAGTCAAAGATGGAGGAGTGCTACTCAGTTTTATTCGTTGCGGACCAGGGTTAAGTTTCGAGGACGAAACTTGTTTTAAGAGTGAGTGATGTAGAGTCCTGGCGTTCCAATGTTTTTAAATACCTTCTTTTGTGACAGAGTGGTTAGGGAAGCTTTTCACTGTGTTCTCTGCAATGGACCGGCCTGGACTGCGGGTATTTTTCTGCGTTTGAGCTCGGGAAGCGGAGTTTGGCAAAGCGAACGGATTCGGATTCCGATTTACGGATCTCCCGGAATGGGGGTCAAAGCGTTTGCCTTTGAGTGGTGCATCGGAATCCGTGCTAAGTGGCCGGCACGCTTTTCGAGGTGATCGGACTTCTCATCTTTTATGTTTTTGGGTTTTTGTTATTTATTTGGTAGTACCTCGACCCTTCGGTTTCTCTGTTACGGGTCCTAATTGAATATTTTCAGTTGTTAAGGGGGGGTTGGGAATTCGAGAATTTTTGGGCTGATCATCGGGGTTTGTGGATATTTTTAGGTGATAGGGGCCGCAAAATGATGAGCGGCGGCGCGATCGGATTTGATTTTGGACTCCGGGACCTCCCAGAATAATTTTTCGAAGTTTTTAGCAATTTCGGGTGCATCGAAAGGCGTGCGGGCAATCGGCACGTGTTTCGAGGTAAAAATTGGACCGCTGGTTCGCACCCGATCATTTAGGTTTAGTTTTGGGGTTTTGAACTTATTTTTCTTACTTCTCAACCCTTTGGGTTCGTGCGTTAGGGCTCTCCTGAGGAGTGCGGGAGAACCCCAACCCTCCTCCTACCTTCTTTCCACCATCCGACGTTGGGCGTGAAGGAACGGAGCGATCGAGGAAGGAGAAGGAAGAACGGGAATCCATCTCTCGAGGAGCAGCACGTTGGTGACGAGAAGGACGATCCATCTTCTCCTTCCTCGCGGGATCACGGTAAGCGATCGGGGCAAACCCTCTCGTCGTTTTCGTTCTTTCGCAATTTTTGTGGGGTCGAGGGTTTGGGCGGTGTTTGTTCGGTTGTCGCGCGATGTGGGTTTTGAGGTAACGGGAAGCCGCCGCCGCCGTTGCTAAACGGGAGGCCGCCGCCGCTGTTATCGTACTCACGGGGTCGCCGCCGCAGTCGCCGTGGTCGCGGGGTCATCACCGGAGCCGCGGATGACGAAAGGGGGGCCTTTACTGTTCATCCCGTACGGCTTCAGGCCACGCGGTCCACGGGACCAGGCGTGCACCCGGCGCACGCCTACACAGCCAAGAGGGGTGGACCCGGCGCACGGGCGCGTGCGCCAGCCCGGCCCAGGCCGCGCGGTGCACGCGCCAGGCGTGCACCCGGCGCACGCCCGCGCAGCCCGAGGGTGCGGACCCGGTGCACGGGCGCGTGCGCCAGCCCGGCCCAGGCCGCGCGGTGCACGCGCCAGGCGTGCACCCGGTCCTCGCCATTGCGGCCGCGGGGGATGTAGACCCGGTGCGCGCCTCCTGCTGTGCGCGGCCCGGCCCAAGCCGGTCGGTCCACCGTGGCAGCATGCTCCCGGTCTGCGCCTTCGCTGCCTGTTTTCGTGGACCCGGTCCACGCCCCTGTCCGTGCACTAGCCCCCAGCCCGGAAGCCCGGTAACTCCGTTTTGGCCCGTTTTTGGCCCGTTTCGCCCCGTTGTTGAGTGTTTTTGACCGCGACGACGTTATTAATGATACTTTTCACTGTAGTTCTTTCCGGGCACAAGGTGGGAGTGTTTTTAACTGGAGTTTTCTGCACGCCTCCTTATTCGCGTTTCAGGTGGGTACATCCTTAGAACCCCTTTATGCCCATTTTCGTTACTGTCATGATTATCGTGTGGTGTGTACTCGGCTCATTATTGTTGGCTACGTTTTGGGTACTTGGTTCATTATGGTTGGGTTCGTCTTGAGTACTTGGTTCATTATTGTGGGTTCTGTTTTGGGATTCGGCGTCGGGTTTTCGGCAATTGTGTCTTGTCTAAAATAAATATCTAATTGTGCTAACGTGGTGTTCCTTGTGGTATTTATTGTTGAGTATGCATGTTAGCGGATTACTTCTAGTACACATATTATCGCCTTGTTTTCGATTATACATGTTAGCGGGTTACCTTCGATCACACATGTTACTGCTTTACTTTCAATTATACATGTTGCCGTTTTACTCTTGTTATATATTATGATGCTAACATGATGGTGGTTATGGTTACTTGGCTCGAGGCTGCAGCACGCGCACCCGCGGTTTGGCCACCGCAAAGGGTGCGCTTTTCCGGAAAAGTGGTCTATGACCCGTGTATACCCACGAGGTGACGTAGTGGGGGCCCCTTATTAGTTGTGGGGTTTGAGGCGCCGAGGTGCGAGCGATGCGACCCGTCGGTTTAGTTGCCCGACGTGGTCAGGTTTTGCAGGTACGGTACGGCCGTCGGTTTAGTTGTCCGACGTGGCCGAGTATAGCAGGACACAGGTGTACAGGTTATCGTTCCCCTCTTGAGAGGGTGGTTGCTCCGGTTACCTTCACGGTTTGTTTTACTGTATTTTCCTGCTTCTCTATTATTCGTCACTGACTTCCCACTTCGTGACAGGGACCGGACGGGGGGAGAGGTAGGCGACGGTGAGGACGGGGCAGGAGCTTCTGGGTTGCTGGGAACCCTGGATTGTATTTCTTCTTTTAAATTCTTGCATTCCATTTACGTTGTAGATACGTGTGAGGTTCTCGATACCCTCGTGGGGTCGACGTGGATGTCGGTATTAGGTTATCCTTTTATGCATTACTTTCCTTTTCACTTCTGTGGGCCATTTGAAAAAGAAAAAGGCAAAAAACCAAAGAAAAGATTTCGAAAATTGTTTTTAAAATCTAAGTGTCGTGTGGGCACTGGTTTCAAAACCCTGTGGATTTATGGATTGCGAAATGGATTTCAAAACTTGGGTGTCGTGTGGGCACCGTTTTCAAAACCCTGTGGATTTATGCTGATTTCGAAAACTCGTTTTCCAAAACATAAGTGCCGTGTGGGCGCTCTTTTAAATCTGTGGATTTATCCTTTCCAAATTGATTTGGCCATGCGCTTGAATAATTAGAATGCTGGTTGTATGTTGATAATTGTTGTGATCGAATGGTTATGTATGACTTGGAATATGTACTGAGTGCTACGCCGTGCATATACAGGGGAGACTCTGCCCGTTTACAGAGAGATCCTGTGTATGCGGCGGGTCTGGGCACGCACCGGGGAGGAAGGAATTTTAAAAAAAAAAAAAAAATAGATTCGCAAAACAAACCCTCTTTACTAGTCGTTCCCGCCGATTGAAACCCCCGGGGCGTGACAGATTAAGATGGTATCAGAGCGGTTCATTCAATCACAACAGTTAAGGCCGACATCCGTGGGAATACCTCACTTATCTACAGGTGAATGAAATGGGTAGGGCATAGGAAGGTAGAACGCGAGTGATCGAGGGGGGGGGAGAGTCCGAGTCCTTTTCTCTCGCTAGGTGGGTCGTGGTTTGTAAGTGAAGTCTAGAGCTGACTCTTGTTGTGTGCTACAGATATGGCCCGTACCAGATCATCGGCCGGGGACACGGAGGCAGATACGACGACGTTGACGGCCGCGGAAAACTAGCTCCTGCGGCAACAGATGCGAGAGTGCGGGGACTATTGAGTTTCTTTTCCCGATATGGCTCGGGTGGTAGCATAACCCACCGGCGGTTGTTGGTCTGTCGGCCGCCTGTCGGTCATGAGTAACTGGATAGCCGTTTGTCTAAACTTGTACCTTCTGGGTTTTCTGGTGTTAAGTTACAGCGGGTAGTCGGTCGATTTCCTTTTGCACCATGGGCAAGGTACGGGTGGGAGTGAGGATTCTTCCCCTATGATTGTTACCCATTGTTCGGCCTTTCACCGTAGACACTGCGACGGTTGTAGAGATCGTCGTGATGGGTTCACGGGTGGCTCCTTTTAGTGGGGTTGTGGTGGTAAAGCTTTGGGTTGGGTTTCTGTTTTCCGCACAAGGGCGTCGGTTCGGTTGTCCTGCAGGTGGGTTGGCGTGTGATCCCTCGAGTGCGTTTAGTGAACCTAGGCAACTTTTGGCAGGGTTCTTCCTGCCGTTTTCGTTGCTTGCCTTCTTTCGACCCTTTAGATTTCAGATGGATAGCCTTCAGTACCTGGAGGTCATGGTTGAGCGGACCTAGAGCTTAGATTTTCTTCTAGTTGGGAGTGTCGCTGTTGGTCTAGAAGTTTACCGCTCGATTAGATGCCCAGTGCTTGGTGGGGCAACAATTTGGGACCGAGAGCTAGTGGCAATTTGGAGCGTCGCACCCCGTCGGTGCCAGGACGGAAGTAGGACCTTACCTTGTGGGTTTTGTCGACGGCTTCCCATGACTAACGCATAGCCTTGAGGCTTGATTGGGAGCGTTGTGGATTATGATCTGTTGGGGCTGGTGTGAGTCAAGGGGGGGGATCTGGCGACTACTCGGAGTTTTGGTACTGGTCACCTTCGGCTGGGAGGCCCTGTACGCAGCCCTTTCTGTGGGGTAGACCTTGTGGTAGGTCTTAGAGCTGAAACCTAACGTTAGCCTTGACCGTCGCCTCGGTAGGATGGATAGTCGGAGCGGGTGGTCCGGGTTGGTGGTTATGCTCCGAGCTTGTGGCCCGTGTTGGTGACGGGTGGAAGTGTCCCGCATTGGGGACGGAGGGGAGCGGTCCGTGTCGGTGACAGGTGAGTTCATTGTTTTCGGGGGGAAGTTATGGTAGTTAGTAACCCAGCCTGTTTGGTTGGCACCTCTCGGAGCCTTGTGAGGGCATTGTGTGGCTTGTTTTCCTCGTCGTCGAGTTGGATGTTTTGGACTTTTAAAGGATCAATGGTATGGGTTGGGCGGTAGGACTGGGGCACCTCGACGCATCGCGAGACTTTGTTGCTGACTGCTCAGCGCCGGCCGGGGTGGCGTGCGGACCGGTGGCGTCGTGACTGGGAATTTCGAGTCGGGAGGCAGGAATACGACGAGGTGCTGGGTAGGGACTGGTTCACGAGGTATCCGGCGGATGTATAGCTACTTGGTTTCAGTGAGCCTAGCGACTCGACCCTTTACGTCGTTCACTGACACCCCCGTGGTAGGGGATTCTTCTGCCATCCTCCTGACGGAATTGCCGGGAATACCCCCGAGCGAGGACATCCTCCCTTTCAAGCTTCTACCCGGCACGACTAGGAGTTTTCTGGATAAAGGGTTCCTTAGACCGTGGGTGTCGCCTTGGGGCGCACCCGTGCGTTCGTGCGAAAGAAGAACAGAAGCCTACGTCTACGCATCGACTACAGGGAGATAGGCAAGGTTACAGTGAAGAACAAGCCCAGGACTGATGACCTCCTCAATCAGTCTGCAAGGAGCACTTACGGGTTATTCTCCGGAATCTCAGGAACCAGGAGCTGGTTGCTAAATTTAAGAAATGTGTGTTCTGACTTCGCGAAGTGGACTTTTTGGGGCACATTGTGTCAGCGACGGGAATCACAGAGAATGTGAGCGGAACTGTCCGACATGCGATCCGGAACTGGCTGCAGTTGTTTTCGTTTCAAAAACTTTGGAGACACCACCTTTTGGAATTCATCGTGATGTGTTTTCGGATCGCCAGAGTCTTAAGCTTTGCTCACAAAGATGGATTTGATTTTGCGACAGAGGCATTGGTCGGAGTTGCTGAAGGACTCGGCATGTCCACTCAGCATCACCCCGGGGAAAAGCAAGAGTAGTAGCGGATGTTTTGAGCAGGAAGCGTCAAACCGAGGGGGGGAGAATTCGATGAGCGCGAGTACTCAGCGGGACCGGTACTGTCGCACGACCTTTAGTCCTCGATGATCAAGCCAACCCTCTTAGAGAAATCCTGGAGGGTCAGAAGGCAGGAGTACGGATACAGCTTATTCGAGACAAGACCCCCCGGACCACGCAAGCGACTTTTCGGCGAGTGCGAGCGACGCAATACGTATCCGATGGTGGACTTGCGTGCCCGAGCTGCCTATGTTGAAGGAAGGGTTACTGTCAGAGGCGCACTGCGCTCCCTTCGCGGCGCATCCAGGTGACACGAAGATGTACGAGGACCTTAAGTAGAAATTTCGGTGGATTAGAGACACTCGGCTGGTGTCGAACCGTTGGCAAGTCTGCAATGAGCTCTAGAGACTAAACCACACTTCAGCACGGCGTTTCACCCCAGACCGGCGGACAGCCTGAGCGAGTGAACCGGATTCTCGAAGATGTGCTCTGAACCCGCGTACTTGATTTTGGGTGACGGATGGTCACTGCTTTTGAGCTCAGAGGGGACCTGAGCTTCGACGGAACACCGGTGCGGACCTTAGCACGAGAGGACAGAAAGGATTGCGCAACCGGACGATCCCCTATGGAAAGGTGCTGTGGAGCAACCAGGAAGAACGCGAAGCGACTTAGGAACGGGAGTCAAAGATGGAGGAGTGCTACTCAGTTTTATTCGTTGCGGACCAGGGTTAAGTTTCGAGGACGAAACTTGTTTTAAGAGGTGAGTGATGTAGAGTCCTGGCGTTCCAATGTTTTTAAATACCTTCTTTTGTGACAGAGTGGTTAGGGAAGCTTTTCACTGTGTTCTCTGCAATGGACCGGCCTGGACTGCGGGTATTTTTCTGCGTTTGAGCTCGGGAAGCGGAGTTTGGCAAAGCGAACGGATTCGGATTCCGATTTACGGATCTCCCGGAATGGGGGTCAAAGCGTTTGCCTTTGAGTGGTGCATCGGAATCCGTGCTAAGTGGCCGGCACGCTTTTCGAGGTGATCGGACTTCTCATCTTTTATGTTTTTGGGTTTTTGTTATTTATTTGGTAGTACCTCGACCCTTCGGTTTCTCTGTTACGGGTCCTAATTGAATATTTTTCAGTTGTTAAGGGGGGTTGGGAATTCGAGAATTTTTGGGCTGATCATCGGGGTTTGTGGATATTTTTAGGTGATAGGGGCCGCAAAATGATGAGCGGCGGCGCGATCGGATTTGATTTTGGACTCCGGGACCTCCCAGAATATTTTTTCAAAGTTTTTAGCAATTTCGGGTGCATCGAAAGGCGTGCGGGCAATCGGCACGTGTTTCGAGGTAAAAATTGGACCGCTGGTTCGCACCCGATCATTTAGGTTTAGTTTTGGGGTTTTGAACTTATTTTTCTTACTTCTCAACCCTTTGGGTTCGTGCGTTAGGGCTCTCCTGAGGAGTGCGGGAGAACCCCAACCCTCCTCCTACCTTCTTTCCACCATCCGACGTTGGGCGTGAAGGAACGGAGCGATCGAGGAAGGAGAAGGAAGAACGGGAATCCATCTCTCGAGGAGCAGCACGTTGGTGACGAGAAGGACGATCCATCTTCTCCTTCCTCGCGGGATCACGGTAAGCGATCGGGGCAAACCCTCTCGTCGTTTTCGTTCTTTCGCAATTTTTGTGGGGTCGAGGGTTTGGGCGGTGTTTGTTCGGTTGTCGCGCGATGTGGGTTTTGAGGTAACGGGAAGCCGCCGCCGCCGTTGCTAAACGGGAGGCCGCCGCCGCTGTTATCGTACTCACGGGGTCGCCGCCGCAGTCGCCGTGGTCGCGGGGTCATCACCGGAGCCGCGGATGACGAAAGGGGGGCCTTTACTGTTCATCCCGTACGGCTTCAGGCCACGCGGTCCACGGGACCAGGCGTGCACCCGGCGCACGCCTACACAGCCAAGAGGGGTGGACCCGGCGCTCGGGCGCGTGCGCCAGCCCGGCCCAGGCCGCGCGGTGCACGCGCCAGGCGTGCACCCGGCGCACGCCCGCGCAGCCCGAGGGTGCGGACCCGGTGCACGGGCGCGTGCGCCAGCCCGGCCCAGGCCGCGCGGTGCACGCGCCAGGCGTGCACCCGGTCCTCGCCATTGCGGCCGCGGGGGATGTAGACCCGGTGCGCGCCTCCTGCTGTGCGCGGCCCGGCCCAGGCCGGTCGGTCCACCGTGGCAGCATGCTCCCGGTCTGCGCCTTCGCTGCCTGTTTTCGTGGACCCGGTCCACGTCCCTGTCCGTGCACTAGCCCCCAGCCCGGAAGCCCGGTAACTCCGTTTTGGCCCGTTTTTGGCCCGTTTCGCACCGTTGTTGAGTGTTTTTGACCGCGACGACGTTATTAATGATACTTTTCACTGTAGTTCTTTCCGGGCACAAGGTGGGAGTGTTTTTAACTGGAGTTTTCTGCACGCCTCCTTATTCGCGTTTCAGGTGGGTACATCCTTAGAACCCCTTTATGCCCATTTTCGTTACTGTCATGATTATCGTGTGGTGTGTACTCGGTTATTCTTGGCTACGTTTTGGGTACTTGGTTCATTATGGTTGGGTTCGTCTTGAGTACTTGGTTCATTATTGTGGGTTCTGTTTTGGGATTCGGCGTCGGGTTTTCGGCAATTGTGTCTTGTCTAAAATAAATATCTAATTGTGCTAACGTGGTGTTCCTTGTGGTATTTATTGTTGAGTATGCATGTTAGCGGATTACTTCTAGTACACATATTATCGCCTTGTTTTCGATTATACATGTTAGCGGGTTACCTTCGATCACACATGTTACTGCTTTACTTTCAATTATACATGTTGCCGTTTTACTCTTGTTATATATTATGATGCTAACATGATGGTGGTTATGGTTACTTGGCTCGAGGCTGCAGCACGCGCACCCGCGGTTTGGCCACCGCAAAGGGTGCGCTTTTCCGGAAAAGTGGTCTATGACCCGTGTATACCCACGAGGTGACGTAGTGGGGGCCCCTTATTAGTTGTGGGGTTTGAGGCGCCGAGGTGCGAGCGATGCGACCCGTCGGTTTAGTTGCCCGACGTGGTCAGGTTTTGCAGGTACGGTACGGCCGTCGGTTTAGTTGTCCGACGTGGCCGAGTATAGCAGGACACAGGTGTACAGGTTATCGTTCCCCTCTTGAGAGGGTGGTTGCTCCGGTTACCTTCACGGTTTGTTTTACTGTATTTTCCTGCTTCTCTATTATTCGTCACTGACTTCCCACTTCGTGACAGGGACCGGACGGGGGGAGAGGTAGGCGACGGTGAGGACGGGGCAGGAGCTTCTGGGTTGCTGGGAACCCTGGATTGTATTTCTTCTTTTAAATTCTTGCATTCCATTTACGTTGTAGATACGTGTGAGGTTCTCGATACCCCCGTGGGGTCGACGTGGATGTCGGTATTAGGTTATCCTTTTATGCATTACTTTCCTTTTCACTTCTGTGGGCCATTTGAAAAAGAAAAAGTCAAAAAACCAAAGAAAAGATTTCGAAAATTATTTTTAAAATCTAAGTGTCGTGTGGGCACTGGTTTCAAAACCCTGTGGATTTATGGATTGCGAAATGGATTTCAAAACTTGGGTGTCGTGTGGGCACCGTTTTTAAAACCCTGTGGATTTATGCTGATTTCGAAAACTCGTTTTCCAAAACATAAGTGCCGTGTGGGCGCTCTTTTAAATCTGTGGATTTATCCTTTCCAAATTGATTTGGCCATGCGCTTGAATAATTAGAATGCTGGTTGTATGTTGATAATTGTTGTGATCGAATGGTTATGTATGACTTGGAATATGTACTGAGTGCTACGCCGTGCATATACAGGGGAGACTCTGCCCGTTTACAGAGAGATCCTGTGTATGCGGCGGGTCTGGGCACGCACCGGGGAGGAAGGAATTTAAAAAAAAAAAAAAAAATAGATTCGCAAAACAAACCCTCTTTACTAATCGTTCCCGCCGATTGAAACCCCCGGGGCGTGACAGTGCTCGTGGATTCGAGTGGCGTTCGTGGATTCGAACGTGTGCAGTGGACGTGCAATCGGTGAGCGCAAGGTCCGAAGAAGTTGAAGGAGGGGTTTGAGTCCGTGGAGTCGGTAATCACCTTGTTATTCTTCTTTTCTTAGTGGATTGTTATTGCGTGTTGGTCCCGTAGTTTTTCTCCTGGATTGGAGTTTCCACGTATATCTCGGTGTGCTATTTTTATTTTCCGCATTGGTTTTTATTTTGCACTGAGTTTGAGTTTTTAAGTATTACACCTATTCACCCCCCCTCTAGTTGTTTGATAGTACCTATTTAGATCCTTGTGGATCCTTAAAAACCAACAGAGGAGGCAGGTGTAAGTGCCATCACCCAGCAAGATAGTCTGATTGCGGAATTTTCACGATTGAGACTAGAAGTAGTACCGGCGGGAACAGTCGCACAACTTCTGACACTGGTGGTCAGACCTACCTTGCTGGACAGAATTCTCGAAGGGCAGTCGACAGATGACCAACTCCAGCTGGTGCGAAGTAGAATAACCGCCGACCAGGAAGGTGATTTCACAGTAAACTCCGACGGCACGATACGATTTCGGGGACGAATCTGCGTGCCGAATCTACCGGAACTCAAAGAGAAAATCCTGCGGGAGGCGCATACTGCTCCATATGCAGCGCATCCCGGGGGAACGAAGATGTACAAGGACGTCAAACAGACCTTCTGGTGGCCCAAGATGAAGGAAGACGTGACCCGATTTGTGGCACACTGCCTGGTGTGCCAACAGGTGAAGGCCGAGCATCAGCGCCCGGCAGGAAAATTGCAACCTTTACCGGTGCCCGAGTGGAAGTGGGACATGATTACCATGGATTTTGTGACCGGATTCCCGAGATCGCCACAGGGACACGATGCAATATGGGTGATTGTGGACCGTTTGACGAAATCGGCCCACTTTCTGCCCATACACACGACGTGGACGCGGGAACGACTGGCACAAACTTACATCAATGAGATAGTAAGGTTGCATGGGGTGCCGACATCTATCACGTCGGACAGGGACACGCGATTTGTGTCAAACTTTTGGCAAAGCCTGCAGCGAGCAATGGGAACCAAGTTGCACTTCAGTACGGCTTTTCACCCGCAGACCGATGGACAATCAGAGCGGGTGATACAGATTGTGGAGGACATGCTTCGAGCATGCGTTTTGGACTTGGGCGAAGGGTGGGCACGGTGTTTGCCCCTAGTGGAATTTGCCTACAATAACAGTTACCAGGCCAGCATTCAGATGGCACCATACGAGGCCCTGTACGGGCGCCGCTGTCGGTCTCCAATATGCTGGGACGACTTGGGTGAGCGTAAGTTTCTGGGCCCGGATTTGGTGGAGGAGACCGAAGCAAAGGTGCGATTGATTAGGCAAAGGCTACTGACCGCCCAGAGCAGACAGAAAAGCTACGCGGACAACAGACGCCGAGACTTAGAGTTCATGGTGGGTGAGCATGTGTTACTCCGAGTTTCGCCCTCCAAGGGGAACCGACGTTTCGGCATAAAGGGAAAGTTAAGCCCAAGGTACGTGGGACCGTTCGAGATCTTAGAACGCGTAGGACCGGTGGCGTACCGATCAGCCTTGCCGCCGAACCTCGAACGAGTCCACAACGTGTTCCATGTCTCAATGCTCCGGAAGTATCTCGCTGACCCCTCTCACGCCTTGGATGCCTCCACCATCGAGTTGCGAGAGGATTTAAGCGTCGAGGAGACGCCGGTGCGGATTTTGGCAAGAGAGGACAAGAAGTTGCGAAATCGAACTATCTCCTATGTGAAGGTCCAGTGGAGCAACCACGAAGAGCGCGAGGCGACATGGGAACTGGAATCGAAAATGAGGGAATGTTTTCCCGAATTGTTTAGTGAGGTTTGTACTTAAGTTTCGGGACGAAACTTTTTATAAAGTGTGAGTGGTGTAGTGATCCGGCCCTTAGGGGTATTTTTGACTCACATGTAATTATTTAAGCCTTTAAGTGAAATAAAATTATTTAATTTTCAAAAGTCGGCCGGTGCGGGGTGCGGGTATTTTTCTGGCAAAGGGCCCGAAAAATGAAGACCGACGGTGCGATCGGATCGGGAATCCGATGTACGGATCTCCCGGAACGGGGTTTCTAAGATCACGATGACTTTAGGCGCGCATCGGAATTCGTGTAAAATATCCGACACGCTTTCTGAGGAAGTTTGGATAATCCGTGTAATTAATTAATTAAGAAATTAATTAATCGGGGACGATAAATAAAAATTAGGAATTTATTTTCCATGATTATTTAATTAAGGGAATTAAATAATCGGTGACTAGGATTTAAAAGGTGGGATTTTATCTCGTGGATCAGATATTTAATTTAGGAAATAAAAAAATGGATATTTGTGGTTTTCCGTTCTGCGTACGTACGAATTAAGGAAATAATTAAATAATAGGGATTATATAAGTGATCCCGTTTATCGGAGGGAAAGAAAAAGAAAAATAAAAACCCTAGCCGGTGAGGAGAGAAAGAAAGAGAAAAGAGAAAAGATGGAACCCTAGCCGGAAGGAAGGAAAAGGAGAAAGAGAAAGAGCCCGATCTTCCCGGACATCGAACCGAAGGCAAGAACGCGACCGGGCGACCTCCCCGTCGATCTTCGGTTAGTAAAATAATTTTTATAAATTTTTCGGGATTTTTCCGTCGTTCTTTTGTTGGGTTTTTTGGTCTTCTCCGTCGTCTCCGTCACCGTCGCCGTCATTGTCGTCATGTTAGGGCGCGGAACGGACGGCGGCGCTAGGGCATCGCGCGGGGGAGTGCCGCGGACGGCCGGTCGCGGCCGCAAGCGGCGACGGAACCGCGCGGGCTCCGCGCGGGCCGTACCCGCGCGGGCACCGCGCAGCCGCCGCGCGGGCGGCACCCGCGCGGGCCAGCAATCGCGCGGGCACCGCGCGGGCGCCGCGCGGGGCCGCACCGGCGCGGGCGCCGCGCGAGGCGCCGCGCCGCGTGGGCGCCGCCCGCGGAGACACGCCGCGCGGTTCCGAGCCGCGCGGGGCTCCGGCGGGCGGCGACGGCGGCGCGGGGTTCCGATTTTCGACAACCCGGACGGTGTTGGACTTTTCCGTCAAAAAGAGTAAGTTGGGTCTTTCGTTTTGGGATGTTAGTACACGTTTTTGACTATAGTTATCCTTGCGGACTTTCTTTAGGTCCAGGTGCGCAGCGGGAGTGCGCGAAGGATTCAGGTGTTTCGATTTCTCTTCAACAAGGTGGGTACGGTTGCTATAAGTGCAACAAGTGCAGTAAGTGCATCTATCATCATTAAAATGCTCTCAATTTGCCTAACAAAGTAGATGGACTGTTTAACCTTTCGCATAAATGTATTTTATCTAACAACTAAAGCGGCTGCGGTCGCGGTGCTCACTACACGCCGATCTCGGCAAATCCGGTTTCGGATGCTGCACGTACACAGGCGGATTGGCCTCCGCATGGGTGTACTTTTCCGGAAGAGTGGTCTTTTTGACCCGTGTGCCTCACAAAGGAGTGGGAGCCGTGAGGACCTCTTCGCGCCAGCTGAAAATAGCACACCAGCACCGTGAAGAGGTTAAAAGCATCAAAAAGGTGATTGCGCACGAGGGGAGACTTTAGTCTCTCCGACAGGTACTCTGGGGTTGGTGCCCAACTTAATTGATAAATCTGGGGTTGGTGCCCAGCTTAATTATGTACAGGGTTTTAGCGAAAGGTTTCGGTGTAATCGGTTTGTTTTTCCTTTCTTGTTGTTATTTAGACATCTACTTTGTTTGTCACTGACTTTACCCACTCCGTGACAGGTGTTACTAGGTGCGTTAGCCGGGATGGCGGTGAGACTGCGTCGCGAGGACCGTAGTCAGAATACTTGGTTTTTATCTCATTTTCCTTTATACTTTAATTAGTTAATTTGCTTGTGGATCATATTAGTTGTGGACATGTATTAGTTAGTACTGTAGATGAGATGTACTTTTACGTTTTGATGCTTTTGGTGATGTCTTCGTATGCGGCACGTTTTCATGATAAACCAAATGATTTCGAAAATGTTTTCTCAAAACGAAGTGCCGTGTGGACACGGGTTTTGCAACCGCTGGTTTTATCCTTTCCAAACGTTGACGCCGCTTTCATAACTTGCTTGAAAAAAAATAAGGTGTCGAGTGGACACCGGTCTTTTAAAACAGTAGTTAAATTAATGTACTTTGATTGGTGATGTATGTCTACTGTATGGTTGATGGTTGATGATGTAAATGAAACGCATGTTGTAAATGAGACGCCGTGCATATACAAAGGAGACTCTGTCCGTTGGCGGAGAGAATTTGTGTATGTGGCGGTCTGGCACGCACCGGGGATGAGGTTTATGTTACTATATTAAGAAAAGAAAAAATATACACGTAATTTTCCGCTTTGCTTGACTCAAAAACCCCCGGGGGCGTGACAGCCTTCTACCAAGCTCTTTGCCCGCAACAAGGAAAAACGAGCAGAAGGCGTTCCTACAAGCTAAATTTACATGTTCCGGTAAGTCCGGTTCCCAGAGACTCGCTTGGAACTTCAAGCAGTCAACTACCGCTTAAGGATTGCCGCGACTGTCGGCCCCAAGCGCTACACCGACAACCTTTAACGGATCCTCATTTGTTCTTAGTGACTAAGAACCCGCCTCACCCTCGCTGGGCAGGAAGGGGTACAGCCGCCTGCCTCGAGGGGTAGCCAGAGTATCCGACCGAACTTATTTCTACGATGGGGATTTCTTCTAATAACTAAAGTAGGGCGGAAACATGAAGCGAGGTGAAAGAGCGGGATGCTTAGGTGTTGTCACAAAAGTTCTAGCACGATGATCTGAAACTCGAGTATTACCTACTACATCGTGCTCTGCGGGTCCGTCCCCTGGTGGGTCATCGTATAGACTCTCCCTCCTCTCGGTTACTGAGATGAAGATGCAGATGCTGCTACGGATGATGTCCCCGTTTCCGAGGGGCAGTCGCAACGATAGTGCCCCGGTTTGCCGCTTTGAAAACAATGGTCTTGCTTCTGGGGACATTCGGTCACTTGGTGTATTCCATCGCAAATGATGCAAGATTTGTCCACCGGCCATTGTCCTCCCGTCGGCGCATTCTTGGTTCCTTGTTGCAATCTCGAGTATTTAGGAGGCTGGCTCCTCTTGGTATGCTCTCTTTCGAAGTTTGGCCGGGTTCGTTTCTTATCCCTGCTGTATCCTGAGCTTTCCCGTCGGGCTCGTGAAATCGTAAATCCGCGCTCCACCGCGGTGGCTCTATCGACCACCTCCTGGAAGGTGTGCAAATCTGCCGTTTGCACCACCTTGAAGAGGTCGCTCCATAAGCCATTCACAAAGAGACGGGCCTTGTGAGATTCATCTATTATAACAAAAGGAACACATTTGATCAACCTCACAAATGCCCGTTGATATCCCATAACTGTCTGACTTCCTTGCTCGATGAGCTTCAGGTCACCTTCCATCTGCCGTTTGATGCTGTCGGAGAGAAATGCCCCAACAGTTTTCCTCGGAACGTGGTCCAAGATGGAAGGGCGGTGCCCTCCGAAGGGTCCGGGCGCACCGTCTTCCACCACTTGCGGGCGTCTCCCTCAAGAAAAGGACTGCCAAAGGGACCCATTCACCTTCCTCCATTAGCAAAGCTTCGAAGAGCCTTTCCATGGTATCCACCTATTTTCCTACGACCCAAGGGTCGATCGTCTCTCCCTCAAGGGGTCTCCAATAACGGCTCCCAGCGTAGGTCCCAAAGTTGCTGGTGCGGCTGGTCCGGGCAGAGAAGCCTGGGCGACCTCCATTGGTGCAGTCGACTATTGCACCCACTATCGCATCTGTTCCATAAGGGTTGCTAACTGCCCGGCCATCTCTTGTAGCCGTTGTCGAAGAAGCTGACACTCCGTCGCTGTTCGCACTGTACTTTTTGCCCCTGCGTTCTCCGCTGATAACCCATTTCGGGCCATTATTCGCTGTATACAAAGAAACCAAGTCACCCCTAGACCTAACTGGTCTAGCACCATGACCTACAGACACACCGGAACTAAATTCCCCTTTTTCCCCGTACTCTCACGTACTACCGCACCTACACCTTGGTTATCTCATGTCCAATTTGCTTGTGGCATCATACACTGTGGATGTGGGTCACCGTCTACTGTGGTTATGGTTGTTTTTCTCTGATACCATTTAATCTATCACGCCCCCGGGGGTTTTTAAGTCAAGACAAGCGGAAAAGTGCGTGTATAATTTTTTTTTTTTCTTAATAAATTAACATCAACCTCATCCCCGGTGCGTGTCAGACCGCCACATACACAAATTCACTCTGCCAACGGACAGAGTCTCCTTTGTATATGCACGGCGTCCCATTCACAACATCAACCATCAACCATGCAGTAGACATTAATCACAAAGCAGAGAATATTCATTTAGCTACTGTTTTGAAAACCGGTGTCCACCCGACACCTTATTTTTCAAGCAATTCAACATTCAAATTATTGAAGCGGCGTCACCGTTTGGAAAGGATAAAACCAGCGGTTGTAAAATCCGTGCCCACACGGCACTCCGATTTGGGAAAACGTTTTCGAAATCGTTTGGTTTTATCAAAACATGCCGCACATGAAAACATCACCAACAATAGCTAAACCATAAGAGTACATCCCATCCAACATCCACAACATTCCACAGTTAAGCAGATGAGAACTTAAACTTAGGTAAAAAGAGATGAGATAACCCAAGCAAAACAACGGAATAAACTTCATACAGCTAATGTTCTTTAATCGCTGCCTCACCGTCGTCCCGACTACTACACCTAGTCACACCTGTCACGGAGTGGGTAAAGTCAGTGACAAATAAAGTAGATGTATCAACAATAAACAATAACTTTAAAATAAATACTCTGCACCGGAACCTTTCGCTATCCCTCATCATGAGTCAATTTTATTTGATTTAATGACACCGTCACGTCAGGGTAGTCGACGATCTCCCCACGCGACACTTACGATGCCTTCTACCCCTTCACGATGCGTGAGCGACATGTTTAGCTATCGTGAAGAGGTCCCCACCCTACACACGTGGGGCACACGGGTCATTCCGACCACTTCTCCGGAAAAGTACACCCATGCGGGGTCCATTCCGCCTGTGTACGTGTAGCATCCAAAACTGGTTTGCCGAAGTCGGCGTAAATTAAGCACCGCGACACTTGGTCGCCACAAATATCAACAAAGGAACGGTACATAGTAACGCGAAAGGTTAATTCACCTGAAACACCTCATCTACTTTATTAAACAGGTTAATACGAGCTTTTAGATGATACACTGCACACAATGCACTTACAGCACTTGTTGCATAAGAACCCACCTGGAATGAAGATAACTGACCGCGCCCGCGACCCTCCTAAGCAAATCAGAACTCCTCGTGGCCTACTAAAATATCTAAGAGCACAAATTAACACCTTACCCTAATCAGGTAAAATCAGTGGTCCCAACCACTGTGACAATAAACCCACAAAAACCGAAACCACTGTGCCTAGAGGACCGCGATGTCAATAAAAAACCCAACAAGTCAAAAGCGTCAAGTAAAACGAAAACTCAGATCAAACCGGTAAACTCAAAGGCTAACCACAACCGGGCCGCGACTATTTCATCGCGAACCCCATCGGAATCCAAAACCGCTAGCGGAAAAACCAACAAAACCCAATTCTCAACCGGTAGCCCACTCGGGACATCAGTGATTAAACCAGGAAGGCCCTGACGGCAAAAACGATGAGAAAAGAGACCCGACGGCGCGCCCCCGACAATTTCGTCGAGGCGAGAAGCGTCGGCGAAATCGGCACCCAACATAATAAAGTAGTGACTAAGAAGATCCCAAGTGGCCACGCCAAGAAAACCGCGGAGATTGTGATCCCAACGGCGAAAACGGCGCTCAAAACGGTGGAAAAACGGGCAAAAACGGAGCTACCGAACTTTGGGCTGTCGGATGGTGCACAGGAGCAAGCGTGGACAGGGCTCACCGCACAGTGGAGGCGGCGGCGTAGACCCGGCTCACCCAGGAGGCGTGCACCAGGCGGGATGGGCCGGGCCGCGCACAGCGCTGGCGCGCACCGGGTCCATGCTCCTTCTGGCGCAAGCGCGTGCACCGGGTGCACGCCTAGGGCGTGCACCGCACACAGTGTGCAGCCCGGCGCACGGTTTCGTGCACCGGGTCTGCGCTTCCGGGACAGCGGGGCGTGCACCAGGTGCACGCCCGGGATCCGTGGACCGCGGCCGTACGGACAGCACAGTAAACCCTATTTCGCGATTTTTTTCTCCGTTTTCGCTCCCGTTTCGCGATTTCTTCTCCGTTTTCGCTCCCGTGCGACTCCGGCGAAGACCCCGCGACCATGGTAACGGCGGCGGCGGCCTCCCATTCAAAAATGGCGGCGGCGGCCTCCCGTTAACCCACCATGATCTAACAAACACCCACAAAAATCTCCGAATAAATCCGCGGTAAATCTAATGGCTAAATCGTTGATCTACGAGCAACCAAAACATAGATCGGAACCCCGATCAAACTTCCGACCAAATCCGATAAAAACCATCGATCACCCTCGATCAAGAACAAGAATAAAGTGTTGATCAAAACCCCGACAAAAATCCGCGATCGATGTACCAATTAAAACGACCTTACAAGAACACGGAAAACCCCCGATTAATTTGACAAACGTAACGATGATCACTAACCTTAATTTATCGGAACTAAAGAACCGATCTTGGTTCTCGCGGCGTTGGAGATCCGGATCCGCTCCCCGTAGATGACGGCGTCTTTTTCTCCGGTCTCCGGACGTCAATCGGGGCGATCGGGTTCCTCCGCTTTCTCCCTCTTTCCTTCTTTTCTCCTCCGGTTAGGGTTTTCCTTTTTTCTTTTCTCTCTTTTCCTCCCTCTCTTTTCAAACTAGGGTTTCGTTTGGTTTTCGGTACGCACGAAAGAGGAGGGTTTGAGACGGCGGTATTTTAAATTAGGGTTTTCCTTCCGGTAACGGAGTTTAATTATCCTCTTATTAATTTATTTTTTTTTATTTTATTCTTTTATTTTCCTTTTTATTTCATACGTACGTAAAGAGGAAAAACCCACGAATATTTGGATATTTATCTTCTAACAATAAATATCTAATCCCACGAGATAAACCCCACCTTTTATAAATCCTAGTCACCGATTATTTAATTCCCTAATTAAGTAATCATAGGAAATAAATTCCCAAATTAATTTCTCGTCACCGATTAATTAATTCCTTAATTAATTAATCACATGGAATATCCAAACTTCCTCAGAAAGCGTGCCGGATATTTTACACGAATTTCGATGCGCACCTTAAGTCACCGCGATCTTAGAAACCCCATTCCGGGAGATCCGTACATCGGATTCCCGATCCGATCGCACCGTCGGTCTTCATTTTCTGAGCCCTTTGACAGAAAAATACCAGCGCCACACACCGACCGACTTTCAAACATTAGATAATTTTATTCTACTTAAAGGGCGTAATTAATTAACGTGTGAGTCGCAAAAACACGTAAAAGCCGAATCACTACAATAGCTTGCATGAGCCACTATTCGATAGCGAGTTAGTCCGTTTGGACACCCTACGTAATTCCTGCCCGGCAGTGGGAGGTGGTTGTAGGTGGGCGCAGTGTCAGGGCCTAAACTTTTTGCGCAAGTTTCCCCTTTGCAAAACTATCAAACTCCAAAGGGGAAAGCCTCGAGAGGTTTTACTAGAAGGATCTAGAAGCTTCTGAAGCCTACTACAACAATCTAGAAGCTACCCTCTAGAACCTTCCGGAGACATCCGCTCTAGAAGTTTCTGGAGACATCAAGACTTATGCTTGGCATCTTTTCTCTAGGTGGAGAGGTCTATATAAGGTTGTGACCTCCACCCCCATTTGTAAGCAAGAAACAGTTGTAAACTTCTAACTCCAGAAATACAACTACTCTTCTTCAAACTCTCTCTCTCTCTTGCGATCCAACCTTGGGCGAGTAGGTCCAAGTTCTCAAGAGACGGTGAAGGCTTGCTCACTTCGCGAAGGAAGGCGAGCGCCGCACGGGCTAAACAAGCAATTTCGCTTAGGTCCGTGACAGTTGGTATCAGAGCGACGTTCGGGAACTGGGAACCATGTCGTCATCGGACGCTGCCGTCATCGACAACATGGCCGAACCACCTCGACAATCCAAGCGCGGCAAGAGCAAGGAACCACGGGCCCATGTGAGGGAGTCCGCTTCGCTTGACGACCGTGTTGGCTTGTTGGAGGACAACTATCAAGTCCTAACCCAACATATGGAGATTATGGAGGAAGGACTGCGCACCATGGAGGAAAGTGTTGCTGCGGCAATGGGGACTTTCCGCCAACAACTTGAGCAGCTTCGCGCTGACGTTGCTCGTCGCGAGGACGAACGGAAGGCACTGGTGGACGACCTTGTCGCAAGGGCCGATGAGGTCGAGGACCTCAAGATGCGGATGACTATCCTTGAGAGGGCGGTGGCTCGTGGTGGCGACGCACCAAGGGAGCATGCTCCAAGGATCCGCATCCCCGAACCCCAGAGCTTCAAAGGTACGCGCGATGAGAAGGAAATTGACAATTTCCTTTGGCACATGGAGCGCTATCTCAAGGCGTTGCGGCTGGAGGACAAAGAAGACAAAGTCCAAACCGCTTCCATGTACTTGACTGACGATGCCATGTTGTGGTGGCGTCGGAGGTCGGCGGAGGCCGAGAAGGGCCAATGCGAGCTGAATACCTGGGAGGACTTCGTGCGCGAGCTCAAGGCACAGTTCTACCCCGAGCATGTCGAGTATCTTGCGCGAAGGCAACTTCGACGGCTCAAGCATACGGGAACCCTGAAGGAGTATGTCAAGGAGTACTCCAAACTGATGCTCTCGATCTCCAATATGGCCGAGAAGGACCGGCTGTTCTTCTTCCTCGACGGTCTCCAACCATGGGCGAACAAGGAGCTCGTGGGACGAGACGTCAAGGATGTAAGCTCTGCCATAGCCATGGCGGAGAAGCTACCGGAGTACGAGAAGACGGAGTCTACTCGCGGCAAGCCGCCTAAGGTGAGCAAGGCCAAAGGTGGGGGAGACCGTCGCGAGATCAAAGACTACCACAAGGGCAAAGGCAAAGAGCACATGGGCCTTCCGCAGAAGAAGAAGGTGTCTTGCTATGTCTGCGGAGGTGACCATTGGGCTCGGGACTGTCCAAAGAAGAAAGCCTTCAATGCTGTCCAAGCCGAGGAGGGCGAGGAAGCGGCACAGACAAAGATGGGAGCGCTGCGGCTCGTTAGCGCGATGCAGGGGCAAGCGGGCGGCGGCAAACCTCTCAAGAAGGAACTTATGTTCGTCGATGTGACCCTCAATGGGTGGGCCACTCGAGCGCTCGTGGACACGGGAGCAACCCACAACTTCATCGCAGCGACGGAGGCCAAGCGGTTGGGTCTCAAGCTCGAGAAGGACACGAGCAAAATCAAGGCGGTTAACTCAGAGGCACAACCTGTTGCAGGGGTAGCCAAGGGCGTGTCGATCACTGTTGGACCCTGGAAGGGAACAGCGAACTTCACTGCCGCAGCCATCGACGACTTCAAAGTCATTCTTGGCATCGACTTTCTAGCATCGTCAAAGGCGGTACCAATGCCACATCTTGGGGCCTTGAGCATCATGGAGGAGGCCGCCCCTTGCATGGTTTTGGCTAGCCGCAGCGAACCAAAAGAGACCCCTATCCTCTCAGTTCTGCAGCTGCGGAAGGGAGTGAAGCGTGGGGAGATGACTTACCTTGCGAGCATCCGCGAGGTAAGCGAGGAGGGATTCGAGGAGGAAGACCTTCCGACAGAGATTAGGGCTGTCTTGGGGGAGTTCAAGGATGTCATGCCCCAAGAGCTACCTAAGCAGCTTCCACCTAGGAGGGAGGTGGACCATGCAATCGTGCTTGAACCTGGTTCCAAGCCGATAGCAAAGGCGCCATACAGGATGGCTCCGCCAGAACTCGAGGAGTTACAACGCCAGTTGAAAGACCTTCTTGAGGCAGGCTTCATCAGACCGTCAAAGGCACCCTATGGAGCACCGGTGCTGTTCCAACGGAAGAGCGACGGAAGTCTGCGACTCTGTATCGACTACAGAGCACTCAATAAGGTGACTGTGAAAAACAAATACCCTATCCCGCTAGTCGAGGACCTTTTCGACCAGCTTGGAGGAGCGAAGTATTTCACTAAGCTCGATCTTCGCTCGGGATATTATCAAGTGAGAATAGCGGAAGGGGACGAGGAGAAGACCACATGCGTGACTAGGTATGGGGCCTACGAATTCCTTGTCATGCCATTCGGCCTGACGAATGCACCGGCAACCTTCTGCACCTTGATGAACAAATTATTCCACCCCTACCTCGACCGCTTCGTGGTAGTGTACCTCGACGATATCGTCGTGTACAGCAACACTCTGGAGGAGCATGTGGAGCATCTGCGAACCATCTTCCAAGTGCTGCGGGACAACCAACTCTTCGTCAAAAGGGAAAAGTGCTCCTTTGCGAAGGAGGAGGTGCATTTCCTTGGCCACTGGATCGGCCACGGCCAACTGCATATGGACCCCAAGAAGATTCGGGCGATCTGCGAGTGGGAGGCGCCCACGACGGTGTCCGAGCTGCGATCCTTCCTCGGACTCGTCAACTATTATCGTCGCTTCATTGCGGGCTACTCAGCGCGGGCAGCCCCTTTGACGGACTTGCTAAGAAGAACCAGTCATGGGACTGGACCCCTCAGTGCGCGGAGGCATTCGAGGACCTGAAGCGGGCGGTGACTGAAGAACCCGTGTTGCGACTTCCTGACTGTCGGCAACCATTTGAGGTACACACTGACGCTTCAGACTTCGCCATTGGCGGTGTTCTCATGCAGGAGGGACACCCATCGCTTTTGAGAGTCGCAAGCTCAACGAAACTGAGCGGCGATACACTGTTCAAGAAAAGGAGATGACAGCAATAGTGCACTGTCTAAGGACTTGGCGGCACTATCTCCTCGGAAGCAAGTTCGTTGTGCGGACGGACAACGTCGCCACAAGCTACTTCCAAACCCAGAAGAAGCTGTCACCGAAGCAAGCCAGATGGCAGGACTTCCTAGCGGAGTTCGACATGGAGCTGCAATACAAGCCCGGAAGGGAGAACCATGTGGCTGATGCACTTAGCCGCAAAGCAGAGTTAGCAGCGGTGTGCCAGCTCCATGGAGCGATCAGGGAGCGAATCCGCGAAGGGACTTGCGAAGACCCTGTGGCACAAGGACTCGTGCGACTCGTCAAGGAGGGCAAGGCGCAGCGGTTCTGGGTCAGCGACGGACTGCTCCTAACCAAGGGACGACGAATCTATGTGCCTAAGTGGGGCAATCTTCGTCGGGAGCTCATGAAGGAGTGCCACGACTCCAAGTGGGCCGGACATCCGGGGCAGAAGCGAACTCTGGCATTGCTAGAAGCCGCATACTATTGGCCTCACATGCGGGACGATGTGGAGGCATATGTGCGGACTTGTCTCGTGTGCCAACAAGACAAGGTGGAGCGCCAGAAGCCTGGAGGCCTCCTCGAGCCACTACCAACGCCAACGCGTCCATGGGAGAGCGTCTCGATGGACTTCATCTCTGCTTTGCCCAAGGTGGGGGCATTGGGATCGATTCTGGTGGTGGTGGACCGATTTTCCAAGTACGGAACCTTCATAGCGGCACCAGCGGATTGCACGGCGGAGGAAGCAGCGCGGCTCTTCGTCAGCCATGTGGTGAAGCTTTGGGGGATTCCTGAGAGCATTGTGAGCGATCGCGACCCAAGGTTCACAGGCAAGTTCTGGACGGAGGTGTTCCGGATCTTGGGGTCGGAGTTGCTCTTCTCTACAAGTTTCCATCCGCAGACGGACGGCCAGACGGAGCGGGTGAATGCCTTGCTAGAGGAATACTTGAGGCACTATGTAAGTGCTAGCCAGAAGGACTGGGTACATCATCTGGATGTGGCCCAATTCTCTTACAATCTGCGGCGGAGCGAATCAACAAACCACAGCCCGTTCGAGCTGGCAACGGGAAGACAGCCGCTCGCTCCCCATTCTGCTGCTGCGGGCGAGCAGGGCCGCAGCCCCATGGCTCTTCATTTTACCTCGCATCTCAAGGAAAAGGGAGACATCGCGAGGGCTTGCTTGGAGAAAGCGGCGCATCGGATGAAGAAGTGGGCCGATGAAAAGCGGCGACCCTTGGAATTCGCTGAGGGAGACCAAGTCCTGGTTAAGCTGCAGCCGCAACAATTTAAGGCATTCCGCAAGATTCACCGCGGCTTGATACGGAAGTACGAGGGTCCGTTCACTGTGGTGAAACGAGCAGGCAAGGCGGCGTACAAACTACAATTACCGGCAAATTTGCGGATCCATCCGGTATTTCATGCAAGCAGCCTTCGGCCCTTCCATGGCGACCCCAAGGATCCCACCAGGAGCGTGTCACGACGCGCTCCCGCCACCATGACCACAGCCATTGACAAGGATGTCGAGACCCTGCTGGACACGCGCACCATCCGTCGTCGCGGTGTCCCGCCGAGTGTCGAATACTTGGTCAAGTGGAAGAATCTCCCGCATGGCGAAGCAAGCTGGGAGAAGGCGGACACCCTCTGGAAATATTCAACCCTGATTGAAGAATTCCAACGCCGGCGCGCAGCGGGGGCGTCTGCGCATTAGGTGGGGGAGGTTGTCGGGGCCTAAACTTTTTGCGCAAGTTTCCCCTTTGCAAAACTATCAAACTCCAAAGGGGAAAGCCTCGAGAGGTTTTACTAGAAGGATCTAGAAGCTTCTGAAGCCTACTACAACAATCTAGAAGCTACCCTCTAGAACCTTCCGGAGACATCCGCTCTAGAAGTTTCTGGAGACTTCAAGACTTATGCTTGGCTTCTTTTCTCTAGGTGGAGAGGTCTATATAAGGTTGTGACCTCCACCCCCTTTGTAAGCAAGAAGCAGTTGTAAACTTCTAACTCCAGAAATACAACTACTCTTCTTCAAACTCTCTCTCTCTCTTGCGATCCAACCTTGGGCGAGTAGGTCCAAGTTCTCAAGAGACGGTGAAGGCTTGCTCACTTCGCGAAGGAAGGCGAGCGCCGCACGGGCTAAACAAGCAATTTCGCTTAGGTCCGTGACAGCAGGCTTGGCTGGACCAGATGTGACAGTCAGCTCGATTGGGTCGATTGTGCACTTCATGTTCGAGTAGTTGCCTACCTTTCATTGGTTTTCCCCTTTTGAGCATTTAGATAGAGGCATGGTAGCTGTTGAGTAGTTCCAGCTTTCTTGTTCAGGTTTTACTGCATGGTTATCTTATGCCTCTAGTGGACTTAGTGGGCAGATCGTCGGGCCTGGCGGTGGTACCCACTGAGAACTCCCTTTTTGGTGTAGTTCTCACACCCATTGGGGGTTTTCCCACTTCTTTTTCTTTCTCTCCTTTATTTTGCAGAGTCTTAGCGGATGTTGCTGATTCTGCAGTTGCTGTGCGAGGCAAGGGAATCGCGAGCTAGATCCCTACCCGTCTGTGGAGAGTAGCGGTACCCCTACATTGAAGATCCTGAGTACAGTCAATAGATTATTTATTTTTCCACTTTAGAGAGATCATTGTATTGTAAGGATCTAACTTGTACTGAGAGCCTGTACACTGATGTATTATTTTAGATTACCTCCCTTCTGAGTTCTGGTTTATTGTATTTGAGGATATAGTATGATTATTATTATGGGAGATGTATATTGTATCATTATTTTCAGTTGTACAGATGATTGGTTTTAGTTTTACAGCACTCTTATTATATTGCTCTGATATCTGTTTAGCTGTAGACCCTTTTCTTGCAGGTAGGACGCTTCACCTTTGCGGGGTTTGGTATAGGCGGCGGATCTGTTGGCGAGCCCGGGTCGCAGTTTCGACCCCGGGGTGTGACAAAAAGAGAATAGAACCCTAGTTGTTTGAATCATAACAAGAAAGATCTTCGTCTTCTTCCTCGAAGGCTTCGTCGGAACACGGGAGTAGGGATCGGCTTCTTGTTGGAGCACCGGACGAGGGAGCGGCGGACCGACGGGGGAAACCAGGGAGCAGAGGGAGGAGCCGGCGTTGTACAGTTACCTTCTCCGACCCAAAGGTGCGTCGTGGTGGTTTTCGATGTTTCTTATGGATTTTAGATGGTGTTTTCATGGATCTTGTTGGGTTCTTTTGGGCGTTGGTGGTGCCGGATGTCGCGTGTGATGTGAGTATTGTGTTAAACGGGAGGCCGCCGCCGCCGTCGAATTAGACGGGAGGTCGCCGCCGCCGTTGTTAAACAGGAGGCCGCCGCCGCGGTCATCATGTTCGCGGGTTCGTCGCCACAATAGGGGTGGTCGCAGAGTCGCCGCAGGAGCCATGGAGGGCAATGGGGCAAACGAAAAAAAAAAAAAAAAAAAAGTAGTTTACTATTCATTCGGCCTGGCCCATCAAGCGCGGTCCACGCCCCAGGCGTGCACCCGGCGCAGGCGGGTGAGGCCGAAGGAGCGAACCCGGTGCACCGCAGGCATACTCCGGCCCGGCCCAGCTAACGTGGTTCACACGCTTGGTGTGCACCCGGCGCTAGCGGTCGACCGTTCCAGGGTGAGCCCGGCTCACGCACTCGCTGCACCGGGTGGCCCAGCGCGGCCCAGCGGTGTACGGTCCACGCGCTGGCGTGCGACCGACGCATCGTCCCGCCGTCTCCTGGGCGTGAACCCGGTCCACGTCACTTGCCGTGCTCCCGCGGTGCACAGCAGGGTGCGCCCGGTCTGCGCCGCCACTGCCCTATTGCTGAAGACCCGGTCCACGCCTGGGCTGTGTACCAGCCACCAGACTAAGAGCCAGATAGCTTCGTTTCGACCCGTTTTTGGTCCGTTTCGTTCCCTTTTTGAGTGTTTTTATCATGACGATGTTGTTAACGTTGGTTTTTGGGGTGTAGTTTTTCGGCAAGGTTGAGGTGTTTTAGTTGGAGCTTTCGCACATCTTCTTATTCTTTGTTGTTTGAGGTGGGTAACTAATCCAAGGTTGAGGACGTTGTCGGAACTTGTGTTCGGCCTTTCTCTTCCTTTCTTTTATGAAAATGTTTTGGGCATAACTGTTTTAAGGAAGGACAATGTGTGGCATGATTTTAGCAAAATATGATACATATAAAAGAGGACAGGACAAGATGCTTGATTTGGTCCGATACAGCTACCGCGATCAAGTCTATACTAACAGGTTTTGAGGCTCATGGAGCTAACACGTACCGAGTTCCTTGCTGATCGAGTTTGCGGCATACAGATGCCATCCACAACTCGTCGCCAATCTAGACTGGTCATGGGATAACTCTTCAAATAGTTGGTCCCGACCATACTTGAAGATATACCTAACACCTCTCCAATCAATTGAGGAGTAATGACAAGTTTCTTGTTACAGACCGAAGTGTCAAACTTCATAGGTCCACCTTCATTCTCTTGAAGCTGTTGCGCACAAGTGTAAAATGTCCGTATCAAATGCAGACAATATCCAGAAGATTCTGAAAAGTGACAAACTTGAGATAAATTGGTTTGATCGATCAGATTTTCGAAAGCTGCAGATCGATCTCGAAGAGCTGCGATATTGACGTGTCGTTCTCCAATGCACTCTCGGTTCTTAAATACCTTCATCCGATCTGTGTTAATATGCACGTATTCCTCTGGAGGTGGTTCACTTGCCAATGGTACTTCAATCTCAATTCCTCGTGTTCGTCCCCTTTTTCGAGCAACACTCTTCCTCTTCATTGATATCTGCTCCATGGGAGCTTTTCCTTTTTATGCAGTAGTAGGAGTCTTTGATTTTCCAGAAACTGGGGCTTTGCCCTTTGATGCTGCTGCAGCTAATGCGGCGGTCTCCTCAAGGACTTTATCCCAGTCCTCTGATTCGGTGTTTGACTCATCCAAAGACATGACCTCTTCTTCCTTTTGATCTTTCCTAGCTCTCTTGAGCTTGTTCGTTACTCGAGTGCCAATCATTGCCACAATAAGCCCTATTAACCAACCAAACATCATCTTGGTTGAGGGTGTTGAAAAAAAAAATCACCTGTGAACAAGAACTCAAAGAACATGACAAATTGTTTAATTTCAAAAATTTTAAAAATCATACCCAAACAATCTTTATCATGTATAGAGACTAGGAATCAAGTTAGATTTGCAAAAAGAATTTTGAAAATAGATCAATCCATGATTTTCGAAAATTCCCAAAATTTTGCCCTAATATTGAATTTTCAGAAATCGAAGCCTAAAAATCCGTTAATCAAATGAATATAAGGCATAGAAACAAATCTAAAGTGTCCAGAGTTCTTATTTAAAAAGAAATTTGATCAGAAACCGTTTAAGAATGAATTCATAGCATGAAATTTTCTCACATATGGAAGAATATGAACAAAATAGTGAAAAACAGTGATTTTGATCAAAGAAACTTACTTGAATCTAGAGAAATCAAGTTGAGAAAAATCCAAAAACTCTTGAATTTAGAGAGAGAAACTCTAGGAAGCTAGAAACAAAAGTTTAGAAAGAATAGAAATCAAAAAGCCCTTCGTTTCTATTAAAACCTAGCCGCGGTCCGGATCTGGTCGGGAGTTCAGTCCGGATCGGCTTTGCGCAGGAAATCCCATCGTTCTGGATCCGGACTGAGTCCATCCAGTCCGGACCGCCTGCAACTTTTTCTCCAGAAAAATTTGTAAAAATTCTAGAAAAAGTATGTAAGCATTCCTGCATATCAACTTTAACAAAAAGTATCGTTTCATATCAAAAGAAATAGATTATGCTAAATCTATCATTAATAATCAAGTAATGAAACGAAAATTTATAAAAGTTATATCCTCTAAAGTTGAGCAAGTTCAAAACATCAAACTTTATCTTATGTGTAATGAATTTATCAAATCATCAATTGAATAAAGAAAATGACGCACAAAGATCGATAGATGTTTGAAATCTCAAATAAGTCAAATAATATATCTAGTCAATATATCTAGTGTCACGCCCCGGGGTCGAAACTGCGACTCGGGCTCGCTAACAGATCCGACGCCCATACGGTGAACCCCGTATAGACGAAGTGTCTAACCTGCAAAAGAAAGATGCTATACTAAACAGATATCAGAGCTGAAAGTAAACTGCTAGAAATAAAATATATATACAACACAAAGTCCTCACCAAAAGTACATAAGTCCCTCAGCAAAAGTAGAAAAGTACAACTCTATACCTCACTACAAGGGTCTCTCAACAAGAACCTTCAAAATATAAAAAGGGTACATCTACTCTCTGGACGACGACTGGTAGGGATCTAGCTCACGACTCCCTTACCTCGATCTGAAGAAGCAGCAGCTGGAACAGCAGGAACAGGTGTGACGCCCCACTTCCCAGGGGGTCACCCATCCTAGAACTACTCTAGCTCTAGCACGCTTAACTTTCATGTTCCTCTTGGATCTTGCTACCATCCAAAATGCTATAGCCGGGTTAGAGATTTAGTCCTATTATATCATTTATATAGAGGACTAATCCAAATTCTGGGGGTGTCACATTCTTCCCCCCTTTAAGCCCTGACGTCCACGTCAGGCTCAAGCACACTCACAAGCACCAGGCGATGTGAGACTCGTCTCGCTAGCCTTAGCCGACCTTGTGAGGAGCTGCACTCCACTCACAACGGTCATTAGCCGGGGAGCCTCGCTCTACCCGCTATATAACCCTGGCTCAGCCGAGACTCATCTCACATTTCCGGCTGGTGAATGGCTCTGATACCAACTGTGACGCCCCACTTCCCAGGGGGTCACCCATCCTAGAACTACTCTAGCTCTAGCACGCTTAACTCTCAATGTTCCTCTTGGATCTTGCTACCATCCAAAATGCTATAGCCGGGTTAGAGATTTAGTCCTATTATATCATTTATATAGAGGACTAATCCAAATTCCGGGGGTGTCACACAGTAGTAGAAGTCCCTGGGAAAAAAGACACCACGATGGGTGTGAGAACTACATCCCACAGTAGTTCTCAGTGGGTGCCGTCAACAAGCCCAACGGTCTGCCAACTAAGTCTACTAGAGGCATGAAGAAACAAATGCAGTGCTGAAGAGAAAAAGCTGGAAAATAAACTCTACAGCTATTATGCCCCTATCTAGATGCTCAAAAAGTGGAACAGATGAAAATATGATGCCTCGGCTAACATATCAGTATAGTCACCCAATCTGAACTGACTGCCTCCTCGGGGCCAGTCAAGCCTGCGCGTACCTACTGCCGTTACATCCCGGAGGACCGGACTTACGTAGGGCGTCCGTAGCTGCCAAAACTGGCTCAGCCAGAGGTGTTTGGGTTATAAGTAAAAGGATCTAAATAGGGGAAAAACACCTAGAGGGGGGTGAATAGGTGTAAACAATAAACACTCAAAAAATCATTGCGCAAATAAACCCAATGCGGAAAAATAAAAGAACACGCAAGATTTTTACGTGGAAAAACTCCAAACCGGAGTAAAAAACCACGGGACCGATAACACGGCGAAATCCACTAGAATTAACACACGTACAAGGTGATATAACGTACTCACAGACGACTCAACCTTTTACCATACGCTCCTAGTAGATCTTCCCGCTCGCTCCACGACGCTTCTCGAATCCACGATCCGCGCCCAACGCTGAATCCACAGCGTCCAACGTCGAGTCCACGACGTCCGACCGAATCCACGGTCTTCACCCAGTGGCACGCTTCGAATCCACGAACGTACCTCGCTCCGAATCCACGAGAGCGGTTGCACCTTGAATCCACAAGGCCACGCGAGTCCACGCGCCGATTTTGGGGTAAATCGTTGTTTGTTTGGGTGGTGATGATCCGCCGAATACTTAGATTAAAGATAGATCGAAAATACCATCTAAGTATTCATTGATTTGATTCTACTCAAAATGTGAGTATGGAAAACCTAGAATCAAATCAATCAATATAGATGAAGAAACATAGAATAAATCTATTGATTTCCTTTCTTCTCTATATGTGGATTTTTCTTTTCGGCTATTTTCTTCTGTAATTGCGGATGCCCTAGAAATGAATATAGGGCCTATTTATAGGTTAGAAACCCTTGGAAGAATATACGGATCAAAAACAGCCTTTTCTGGAAAGTTTTACCGACGGCGATCCGGATTGGATTTGGCGATCCGGATTGCAGAAGCACAAAAGACGGTTTCCAGAAAATTGCCTGTTCGGGATCCGGATCGTAGTCCCCGATCCGGATCGTTCATACAGTTTTACCAAAACATCATGTTCGGGATCCGGATTGCAATTCCTGATCCGGATCGAGGAAGCAACAGGTAAAACTAGTGTTCGGGATCCGGATCAGAGGATGCTGCGATCCGGATTGAACCAGTGTATGAACAAACACCCTTCGGGATCCGGATTGCCGAGCACGATCCGGATCCTGAACATGTCCCATGTCCAGTTTTTGATGTTTAAGCAATTAAAACCTCTTCCAGGTGTTTCTACACTATAAGAAGTATTCGGATCATCAAAATTCTTTAGTTAAACGTACCTGATCCTTTTGAATTCTTCTTTCTTGAGATTGAGGTATATGATCCAAAGTTTCTTCATCTTCAATCTTCAAGACTTAATACATTCACGAAATACGCCAACTCAAATTCCGTAACAATCTCCCCCTTTGGCGGTTTCGTGACAAAACACAAATCCACAAAGAAAATTCAAAAAGATATTTTTGTTGCTATCACCATACAACAAAAATTTACAAAAGAGATCCAGAAATTAAAAACATGAGATAAACTCCTAGAACAGACTCTAGACTTAGACATCTGTAATCTCTGCACACAGAAAACATTCTTGACAAACAAAATCGTTAGATACCTCAAGAATTGAAACATACAAAACCAAGTACAGAGATAGAGTTTATTCTCATCATGACATTTGAAAATTCAGATATGTAAGAGAATCATAGTTAAAACCAACATATCTTCTAAGCAGTCGAAAACCAAATGTCAAAGTATGTTAGTCCAACATCAACTTGTTAGTCATATTACATGCCCAAATAGTTAGTCGAATAGTTAGTATAGAGGCATGTCACAAATCACAAAAGAAAAACCAAAGTTGAGTTGAAGTCATACTTACCTTGATATCACAAGGTTGATATTCACAATCATCATTCATTGTTCAAGTTCTCTCTAACTCTCTCCCCCTTTTTGTCACAAAACAAAGCCAAAACGTAGCAAGAGCTACAATATGTAAGGAGAGTAAAAAAATTCTATTAATATGCACAAACTGAGAACTAAACTAAAAGAACAATAAGACTAAAACCTAAAAACCTGCACAAAAAGAAATGAGTCAAAAATAGTCAGTTGTCAGAATCTGAATCTTCAGAACTTGTGCAACCCAGCTTGTAGAACATCTTTGTCAATCGCTTGTGCACAGAATTGACCTTTTTAGTGATAGTAATGTGAGCTGCCGTGACTATCTCAAGCTCATTGCAAATTCTTTGTTGCTTCTTTCAAGATCTGTTCTTGCTTGACAGATAGTTGTTGTTGCAACTTGAAGATCGAAGTCAATGATGCTTCATCATCCGTGCCGGGTTCTTGTCGAGACGTTGAGGCCGAGGTGTCGTCACAAGGTTTCTTTCCAATAACATGAGGCAATTTGTGAAGTGACTTCACAATTGTTGATTCATCTATCATCCCGCAACTGTGCTGATATGATGTTGAGCTTACATCAATGTCAAACTTTTGTAAGATCCTCATGATGATTAGAGGGAACGGAAGTCGCTCAGAGGGATGAGGATGCACAATGTACCTTGACATTCGATTCCAAATTATATAGGGAATATTCATGTTTAATCCAATAGCCTCAGATGGGTGACCTATGAGATATAGGAATAGCAGCCGCTCCCATCTCACAACCTTGGTCTGCAAGTTGGGCAGAATGTTATAACATGTTATGAAGTTTAGAAAACGGTATTCCAGTCGTAGATGTTTGGATCTGACACTTTTGCCGTCAACTGATTTAGTTCCTTCCAAACAGATCTTGTCGATCACAGTTTGCCACAATGCAGTTGTCAAACTTTTTCCTTTCAAAAAGTTAAGCCCCGATGTGCTAGAATCCATTCCAAGGACTTCACCAATCAACTGCGGTGTGATCTTAATCTTCATTCTTGGATGTTTGTATAGAAATGCATAGACCCATTTTCATCCTCTTGAAGATGTCTGCATTCGTGTAGAAGGTTCTCACACGATACAAACAATATCCTAGAAGTTCAGGGAATCGGCAGACTTGAAGCAGAGAAGCTTGTTCAATTAAGGTTCCAAATTCTGGTGAATGATTGCGAAGGGCTTCAATGTTGACATGACGTTCTCCGATGCATTCACGTCGTTCAAAGGCTCGAAGACGGTCAGTATTAACGACTACCTCTTCAACACGTGGCGGAGAGTCAGGAGCTATGGTGTGTCAATATTAGTGTCTCGTCTCAATCCATAACGTCGAGCAAGTCGTTTCCGTTTCACAGAGATAGTTGGAGCCATAGGAGCTTTCCCAGTGTCCATGGGTGCTTTTCTTTTGTTTAGATTTAGTAGGCAATACCTCATCATCATCATCATCTGTCAACATATCCCAGTGTACTTCATCAGGGTTTTCTTCAAGTTCTGTGTCACTTATAACTTCCACTTCACCTTTTCGTTGGAGTTTCTTGGCTCTTTCAATTTGTTGGTTGCTCGTGTATGTACCATCGTAACCAGTAGCAGGATTAACCAGGAGAATGCCATTGGTCTAGTGCTTTGAGTTTGAGAAAGTGTCCTGTGAAAACCAACTCAAGAACATATGAAAAATCGTCAATTTTGAAAAATTTGAAAAATTGTACCTAGACAATCATAATCATGTAGAGAAGCCAAGAATCAAATTAGTTTTCCAAAAAGAATTTTAAAAATAGATCAATTCCATGATTTTCAAAAATTCCTCTTTTATGCCCTAAACCAGAATTTTTAGAAATCGAAGCCTAAAAACTCGTTTATCTTGAGAAAACCCAGCATAAAAGCAAAACTAATTGACCCAGAGTTCTTATTTCAAAAGAAATTTGATCAAAAACCATTCACAAACGAAAAAGTTCCAAGATTTCAACTCACGTTTGATGAAAACCTGTAAAAACCGAGTTTTGATCAATAAAACTTACTTGAATCCGAAGAACTTTGAGTTTGGAAGCTCCAAAATGCAAGAAATCTAGAGAGAGAAGCTCTAGAGACTTGAGAACAAAAGATTAGGGTAAAAGAAATCAAATCTCTTTGTTCTTATAAAAACCCTAGCCGTGATCCGGATCGGATCGAGAATGTGATCCGGATCGGCTACCCGCAGGAAGAATCCTGCGTTCGGGATCCGGATCACTTACCCCGATCCGGATCGGCTTCAACTTTTTCTCCAGAAAAATTCAGAAAAATTCCATAAAATCCAGAAAAAGTATGTAAGCACTTTACCATGTCAACTTTAAACAAAAGACATCGTTTCATACAACAAGAAATAGATTATGCAAAATCTATCAAAAATATCCAAAAATGAAACGAAAATTTACGAAAGTTAAAACACTTAAAGTTGAACAACTTCAATTACATCTATCCTGATCTTATGTGTAATGCCTTTATCAAATCATCAATTTTGGTAAAGAAAATGAAGTACCAAGATCAATAGATGTTTGAAATCCCAGATAAGTTAGATAATATATCTAGACAATCTGTTGAAGGAGTGGCTCTTTGAGCATCTTTTACTAAAAATCCCACCTTATACCAACCATGAAATACGACTGAGTCAAGTATTTCAATATGAATTTCATCAACAATTTTCAAAACAAAAATTTGCTTTTCATTCATGGAGTATCTTTTTTTCTTTCATTTTCTCCATGTGGTGGTAGTTTTCACACTCCTCATTGGGATGTAACTCTTTCCACATCTTTTGAGCATTTTACATTTCATTGACTCCCCCTCAATTGGCTATCAATTATTTAATATATAAGGTATTCAACCAAACCATTGATCTCGAATTCATACTCGACTAAGCAATCAAATATGATAATGACTATACCAAGAGATCATTGAGAGAGAAATTGACTTTGATCACTTAAAAGATGGTTTAATTAACGTAAATGATCATTGCAACATTGAAATATTATGACATCAAAAGCATAATAAATTTCTAAATACATAAAAGGATGCAATTAAAGTCAATTATGATTTATGCTCAATTAATGTCCTATGTACAAAACATAGATAAAGAACAAAACAAAAACAAAACCTAACCTAAGCAAAGGTTTCAAAGGAGTTTATTTCAAGGAAAGCATGCCAATTGCTTTACGCAAGTGAATAAAACGTTTTTGATCCAAAGGTTTTGTTAAGATATCGGCTAATTGATCCTCAGTTGAAATGTATGACAGTTGAAGAATGTTTGATTCAACTAGCTCTCTAAGAAAATGATATCTAAGTTCAATATGTTTTGTTCTAGAGTGCAACACAGGGTTTTTAGAAATGTTAATAGCACTAGTGTTGTCACATAAAATGGTTACCGAAGATGTTGAAATCCGGAAATCGCTCAACACGCTTTTCATCCAAATCAATTGGGTTGAACAACTTCCTGCAGAAATGTACTCCGCTTCGGCAGTCGAGAGTGCTATGCAGTTCTGCTTTTTACTGTGCCATGCAACAAGGCAGTGGCCAAGATAGAAGCATGCACCACTCGTGCTTTTCCGGTCATCCACTGATCCAGCCCAATCGGCATCTGAGTATCCAACAATATCCAAAGTCGTTCCCATAGGATACCAAATTCCGAAATTGATTGTACCTTTGATATACCGGATGATCCGTTTCACCGCTTTCAGGTGAACCTCCTTCGGTGCTGATTGATATCTCGCACAAATCCCAACACTGAAGGATATATCCGGGCGACTAGCCGTGAGATATAGTAGACTTCCAATCATACTGCGATACAGTTTCTCGTCTACATTCTCACTTTGTGATTCACTTCCAAGTCCCTTATGGCTAGTTCCCATTGGAGTCGGAAAATCCTTAGAATTTTCAAGATCAAACTTTTTGACCAACTCCAGTGCATACTTGGATTGACACAAGTGAATTCCTTCATCGTTTTGTTTAACTTGTAATCCAAGAAAATAATTCAATTCGCCCATCATGGACATCTCAAATTCGCTTTCCATGGTCTCCGCGAATTTAGAAGCATCATTATCTCTTGTTGCTCCAAAAACAATGTCATCGACATAGATTTGAGCAACTATGAAATTGTTTTGATAATGCTTCACAAAGAGAGTCCTGTCAGCTCCCCCTCGAGTGTAGCCCTTTTCCAAAAGGTGCTTTGTCAACCTTTCGTACCATGCTCGCGGTGCTTGTTTCAGACCGTAAAGAGCCTTTTTCAGACGAAAAACATGGTTAGGTAGTTTATGATCCACAAAACCTTTCGGTTGAGCCACATAAACTTCCTCATTTAAAAACCCATTTAAAAAGGCGCTCTTAACGTCCATTTGAAATAATTTGATTTTAAAATGACAAGCAATCGCAAACAATATACGAATGGACTCGAGTCTAGCTACAGGGGCGAAAGTTTCATCAAAGTCTATACCTTCTACTTGAGAGTAGCCTTGAGCAACTAACCTTGCTTTGTTCCTGATGATAGTACCTTCTTCATTTTTCTTGTTCTTGAAGATCCATTTGGTACCTATCACATTGTGTTGCTTCGGAGGCTTCGTTAATTCCCAGACTTTGTTTCGCTCGAATTGATGGAGCTCTTCCTGCATTGCTTTAATCCAGTAGTCATCTTGGAGAGCTTCATCAACATTCCTTGGTTCGATTTGAGATACATAGCATGCAAATCCGCAAACCAATTGTCTCCGTGTTCTAACTCCTTCTTGTGGATCTCCAATAATGTTCGATTCAGGGTGATCCTTGGAGATGCGTAACGTTTGAGGTAGAGGAGTAGACGGAGGTACACGAGATGATTCCTGCACATCAGATAAGCTTGAAGAACCGTTAGATGCATCAACATTATTATCGAAAGAATTGTTAGAAGAAGATGCATTAGCAGGTGTATCATCATCAAGAGAGATATCGAGGGTAGATTTTTCAGATTCAAAGTGAAAAGCTTCATCTACCTTAACATTTATCGATTCTACGATCGTCTTAGATTCTAAGTTAAAAACTCGATATGCTCTGCTGTTTGTAGAATAACCTAAGAAAATCCCTTCGTCACTTCGAGAGTCAAATTTTCCAAGATTCTCACGATCACGTAAATAAAACACCGACTCCCAAAGATACGAAAATATTTGATGTTAGGTTTTCTACAAAACCAAAGTTCATATGGTGTATTCAATGTCCCCGGGCGCAAATACACGCGATTAATAACATAAACAGCAGTGTTCACCGCTTCAGCCCAAAAATAAAAAGGTAAGTTCCGGCTGTGAAGCATAACACGTGCCATTTCCTGTACGACCCTGTTTTTGCGCTCGACTACACCATTTTGTTGAGGTGTGTAAGGTGCAGAATTCATGTTTAATGCCATTAGAAGTGCAAAAATCAATGAATTTGGAATTTATGAATTCCCCACCTCTATCACTCCTAACTCGAGTAATCCTATCATTCTTTTCAGTCATAATACGATTGCAGATTTCGAGAAAAGAATCAAAGGTATCAGCTTTTTCTTTTAAGAATGCTACCCAAGTATATCTAGAAAATCATCAACCAATAAGAAAATATACCATTTACCTCCCAGAGATGGTTGACGAGTTGGCCCCATTAAGTCCATATGCAAAAGTTCCAAAGGCCGTTTTGTACCTATGTGGTTCAAGTTCTTGTGTGCAGTCCTAGACTGTTTTCCCTTTTGGCAACCGCCACACACAAGGTTTTGTTCAAAAGAAAGTTTCGGAACCCCCTTGACCACATCTTTGTTTGAAATTCTAGCAAGTTCCTTAAAGTTTATGTGACCTAGCCTTTCATGCCAAAGTGTTTCATTTTTCAAAGATGCTAGGTTACATTTTTCAGAAATCTTAGTAGGAACTACATAACAATTGTTTTCTGATCTAACCCCCTTTAAAAAGAAAGCATGGTTCATGTCAGTTACAGTGCATTTATCAGATGAAAAATTAACTGAATAACCACTATCACAAAGTTGACTTATGCTTATGAGGTTAGTCTTAAGGCCATGAACAAATAACACATTATCTAGAACCGGGCCATCTGGAATAGCTACCGTTCCCTTTCCAACAATTTTGGAAGACCGACCATCTCCGAAAACAACAAGTCCTCCGGAGTTTTTCTCAAATGTTTGAAAACAGTTTTTGTCGCCGGTCATATGACGGGAACACCCGCTATCCAGGTACCAAGACGAACTATCATATGCATGCAAGGAAACATTGGTAGCAAGACAAGGGAAAATTTCACCTTTGCGCACCCAAACCCTTTTGGAGTGCGTCGGTAATGATCGTGAAGTTGATCTCCTAGGTGAGAGCGTCTTGCTTGAAGAATTGCTGCTCCTTGATGATGTCGTCTTGAGCGGGTACTACCAAGGCTCTTTTCCTTCAAATGATTTGCAGTTGATTTCGAGGAATAGCCTTTTGGTAGTCATTGCAAGAGGTGCTTGAGGTGTGCGTTTGGCTTCCGTCTTGCAATTTCTCCTTATGTGCCCTGAAATGCCACAACGAAAACATACCTTGATTCTTGTCGATTCCGAGGAGGATGTAGTAGGTTTGTTGTCGTTGCTTGTTGTGAATACCGGTGTCGGAGGAGGAGATACCGACTGAGGCACAAATACTGTACCACTCGAACTTGGAATGTCTCCAGTTTGAGTGTATCCGAGGCCGAACTTATTTCTTTGACCAAGACCAAGAAGTCTGTCCAACTTACTCCTTCCAGAAGAAAATCTCTTTAAGTCATCCTTCAGTTGGCGTATGGTCTCCGTCATTTCCAATTTTTCCTGTCGAGCCTCGCCGTTGAGCTTCAAGAAGTAATTCGCTTTGTTCACCATATCCATATAATTCTTCTCGAGTTGCTCATTGGACTCTTGAAGGGAAACATTTGTTTTAATCAGATTATCCCTTTCCACTTCAAGATCGGTTGAGAGAGAGGTTACCCTTTTTACTTCTTCTTCGAGATCCTGCAATCTCCCTTTCAACCCCTTGTTTTGCTTAGCCAGTTTCTTTGAATCCCTCAAAAGTTGTGGTAGGCTAGAGCAAAATCTTCACCTTCCGAATCATCTGATTCATCGTCCGTTGCAATCTTTTCAACAGTGGAGTTGGACAGTGAATCGGATGTACTTGCCATTAAGCACATGAAGGGTGAAGATGTAGTGGACGCGTGGAAAGCTGTCGCGTTGTCTTCTTCATCACTTGAGGATGACTCATTTGACGTGGAGTTGTCATCCCAAGTAACGACTTGCATCGCTTTCTTCTTAGCCGGATTCTTGTTGGGACATTCCGTTGCAATGTGGCCGTAGCCTCGACATTTGAAGCACTGAACTTGTCCCTCTGAACTTTATCCTTGAGAAGTTCTCTTGCTTCTTGACTTGTAAGTTGAAGAACCCTTGCCTTTCTTCGACTTTCCGAAGGATGGAGTTTGCTTGGATTTCTTGAAACTTCCTTGTCAAGAGAGCGAGCTGCTTTGTCCTCCATAGAAAGGTTCTCGTCGTCGTCCGAGGAGGATGAATCCGCGTCTTCTCGATTTTTTCTTAGAAGAGGATTTCCTGAAGGGTTGCTGTTGTTCCTTCGCAGTTGCGGCGCAGAATTCTTCCTGTCCGAAGAGTTAGCTGTCTTCTCGTAGCGAGCTCCTCTGAAAGTCCTATATAGTTCTCGTCGTCGTCGTCGAGGAGGATGAATCCGCGTCTTCTTCTTTAGTTGATTTCAATAGCGTAACCTAGACTAGACTAGAGAGAGAGAGGATGCCTTTCCAGAAGAATAGTTAGTAGGAAATGTCATTTCATAAGTTTGTAAAGCACCTACTAATTCTTCTACACGCATTTCGTCCGGGTGTTTAATTGTTTCAATGGCTGCGACCTTCGGGCGAAATCGTTCAGGAAGAGTTCTTAGAATTTTTCTTACAACTTTAAATTCTGGAATCTTCTCTCCCAAGTTAGCACATGAGTTCACGATGTCTTGCAATCGTGTGTAATAGTCAGTGAAAGATTCATTCTCTGCCATAGAGATAGAGTCAAACTTGCTCGTGAGCATTTGCAGTTTCTGAATCTTCACTAGGTTAGTTCCCTCATGCGTAACTTGAAGAACATCCCAGATTTCTTTCGCAGTCTCACATGCCGAGACGCGAGAGAACTCAGTTTGTGACAAAGCATTAAATAGAGCATTATTCCCTTGCCATTGTAAGAAGATAAGTCTATCTCTTCCTTGGTCCATTTCGACCTAGGTTTTAAGGTGCGAACATCATCTAAAATTTCAGTTGGATTAGACCATCCTAATTCAATTGATTGCCACACCCTTTCGTCGATGGAAATTAAAAAGGCTTTCATCCGTACTTTCCAGTACGCATAATTTGTTCCATCAAAGAAAGGGGGTCGATTGATGTTTCCACCTTCAACCATTGTTTACAACCCTATTCCCGCTCTGATACCACTTGTTGGGTTTAGGTAAAGGATCTAAATAGGGGAAAAAACACCTAGAGGGGGGTGAATAGGTGTAAACAATAAACACTCAAAAAATCATTGCGCAAAAAACCCAATGCGGAAAAATAAAAGAACACGCAAGATTTTTACGTGGAAAAACTCCAAACCGGAGTAAAAAACCACGGGACCGATAACACGGCGAAATCCACTAGAATTAACACACGTACAAGGTGATATAACGTACTCACAGACGACTCAACCTTTTACCATACGCTCCTAGTAGATCTTCCCGCTCGCTCCACGACGCTTCTCGAATCCACGATCCGCGCCCAACGCTGAATCCACAGCGTCCAACGTCGAGTCCACGACGTCCGACCGAATCCACGGTCTTCACCCAATGGCACGCTTCGAATCCACGAACGTACCTCGCTCCGAATCCACGAGAGCGGTTGCACCTTGAATCCACAAGGCCACGCGAGTCCACGCGCCGATTTTGGGGTAAATCGTTGTTTGTTTGGGTGGTGATGATCCGCCGAATACTTAGATTAAAGATAGATCGGAAATACCATCTAAGTATTCATTGATTTGATTCTACTCAAAATGTGAGTATGGAAAACCTAGAATCAAATCAATCAATATAGATGAAGAAACATAGAATAAATCTATTGATTTCCTTTCTTCTCTATATATGTGGATTTTTTCTTTTCGGCTATTTCTTCTGTAATAGCGGATGCCCTAGAAATGAATACAGGGCTATTTATAGGTTAGAAACCCTAGGAAGAATATACGGATCAAAAACAGCCTTTTCTGGAAAGTTTTACCGACGGCGATCCGGATTGGATTTGGCGATCCGGATTGCAGAAGCAAGAAAGACGGTTTCCAGAAAATTGCCTGTTCGGGATCCGGATCGTAGTCCCCGATCCGGATCGTTCATACAGTTTTACCAAAACATCATGTTCGGGATCCGGATTGCAGTTCCTGATCCGGATCGAGGAAGCAACAGGTAAAACTAATGTTCGGGATCCGGATCAGAGGAGGCTGCGATCCGGATTGAACCAGTGTATGAACGAACACCCTTCGGGATCCGGATTGCGAGCCTCGATCCGGATCCTGAACATGTCCCATGTCCAGTTTTTGATGTTTAAGCAATTAAAACCTCTTCCAGGTGTTTCTACACTATAAGAAGTATTCGGATCATCAAAATTCTTTAGTTAAACGTACCTGATCCTTTTGAATTCTTCTTTCTTGAGATTGAGGTATACGATCCAAAGTTTCTTCATCTTCAATCTTCAAGACTTAATACAATCACGAAATACGCCAACTCAAAATCCGTAACAAGAGGGACGGCGTCGACTGTTGGGTTTAGGTTAATAAGGATCTAATAGGGGAAAAAACACCTAGAGGGGGGTGAATAGGTGTAAACAATAAACACTCAAAAATCTTTGTGCGATAAAACCCAATGCGGAAAAATAAAAGAACACACAAGATTTTTACGTGGAAAACTCCAAACCGGAGTAAAAAACCACGGGACCGATAACACGGCGAAATCCACTAGAGTTAACACACGTACAAGGTGATATAACGTACTCACAGACGACTCAACCTTTTACCATACGCCCCTAGTCGATCTTCTCCGCTCGCTCCGCAACGCTTCTCGAATCCACGATTTGCGCCGCCAACGCTGAATCCACAGCGTCCAACGTCGAATCCACGACGTCCGACCGAATCCACGGTCTTCACCCAATGGTACGCTTCGAATCCACGAACGCACCTCGCTCCGAATCCACGAGAGCGATGACACCTTGAATCCACAAGGCCACGCGAGTCCACGCGCCGATTCTGGGATAAATCGTTGTTTGTTTGGGTGGTGATGATCCGCCGAATACTTAGATCAAGAGTAGATCGGAAATACCATCTAAGTATTCATTAGTTTGATTCAACTCAAGATATGAGTATGAAAATCCTAGAATCAAACTAATCAATATAGATGAAGAACCATAAAGTAGATCTAATGATTTCCGTTCTTCTCTATATGTGGATCTAAGGCCGTATAAAATGATATTTGAAAATGACGGCTCTTTTTCCGATGCCCTAGAAATGAAAGGAAGGGCTATATATAGGTTAGAAAAACCCTAGGAAGAATATTCGGATCAAAAACAAACTTTTCTGGAAAGTTTTACCGACGGCGATCCGGATTGCATAAGCCACGATCCGGATCGCAGACGCACAGAATGCAGTTTCCAGAAAATCGCCTGTTCGGGATCCGGATCATAATCCACGATCCGGATCGTTCATACATTTTCACAAAAAACACCCATTCGGGATCCGGACTGCCCAAGCTATGATCCGGATTGCAGCAATGTATGAACGAACACCTTTCGGGATCCGGATTGAAAGTCCACGATCCGGATCCTGAACATGTCCCATGTTCAGTTTTTGATGAATATGCAATTAAAACCTCTTCCAAGTGTTTCTACACTATAAGAAGTATTCGGATCATCAAAATTATTTAGTTAAACGTACCTGATCCTTTTGAATTCTTCTTTCTTGAGATTGAGGTATATGATCCACAGTTTCTTCATCTTCAATCCTCAAGACTTAAACAATCACGAAATACGCCAACTCAAATTCCGTAACAATCTCCCCCTTTGGCGGTTTCGTGACAAAACACAGATCCACAAAAGAAAATTCAAAAAGATATTTTTGTTGCTATCACCATACAACAAAAATTTACAAAAGAGTTCCAGGAATTAAATACATGAGATAAACTCCTAAGACAGACTCTAGACTTAGACATCTGTAACCTCTGCACACAGAAAACATTCTTGACAAACAAATTCGTTAGATACCTCAAGAATTGGAACATAGAAAAAACCAAGTGCAGAGATAGAGTTTGATCTCACCATGACATTTAAAAGAATCAGATATGTGAAAGAAACATAGTTAAAACCAACATATCTTCTAAGCAGTTGAAAACCAAATGTCAAAGTATGTTAGTCCAACACCAACTTGTTAGTCATATTACATGCCCAAATAGTTAGTCAAATAGTTAGTATAGAAGCATGTCACAATCCACAAAAGAAAACCAAAGTTGAGTTGAGATTCATATTTACTTACCTTACTTACCTTTTACCTTGATATATCATTGTTTTCATTGTTCATTGTTTTCGCTAACTCTCTCCCCCTTTTTGTCACAAAAACAAAGCCAAATAATTACAACAAAAGGAGAGTTAACAACATAAACACACATCATAAACCTGCAAAACAGAACAAAAAGCAAAGTCAGAGGAAAATGATTATAACAAAGATTTACTCCTGAGAGTCGGAGTCATCCGAGGTCGTGCAACCCATTTTCGCAAACAGCTTCTTCACAAGTTTCTTTACTGAAGAAACTGACTTGGTCAAAGTGACTTGAGAAGCTGTGATAATTTCCATCTCGTTTTTCATAACATGAAGATCGCCTTTCATTTCAGAAAATTCAGCGGACATACGTTCTTGTTCATTTGAAAGCCGCTGCTGTTCTTTGTAGATGGATGTCACCGAGGCATCATCGTCCGAAGTAGATGCAGGTGCCTTCTGTTTCGGAGGAACGGGGGCAGTGGAAGAAGTTGCATGAGTTCGAACTCGTTGGCCAATTGGAGGAGAAGGGGGATCATCCTGCTTTGTTGTCAAAGACTTGACAATGGTTGTCTCATTTATTGTCCCCAAACTATACAAATACGAACTCGCGCTCGTATCCACCTTAAATCTCCTAAGGATGCGCATTATAATCATTGGATATGGTAGTCGCTCAGAGGGATGTGAGTGTTCGACATACCGCGTCATCCTATTCCAAATGAGGTAGGGGATGTTCAGGTTTGCTCCCATTGTCGCAGATGGATTTCCAAGAAGATAAAGAAATAGCAACCTATCCCATCGGACGATTTTCGTGTTCATGTTGGGAAGAATGTTGTAGCAAATAATGAAGTTTAAGTACTTGTACTCCTTCTTGAGTTCCCTGGAGTAAACTGAATTTCCGGCAGACGTAGTATCCGGAGAGCAGGTTCCATTTACTACTATTCTCCAAGATTTGGCTGTGAAGACTTGAGTCTTCAAATAATGAACTCCGTCTGAGATGGCTGTCATACCGAGCACCTCTCCAATCAGTTGGGGAGTGACTTTGATCTTGATACCTTTTACAAAGGTATGAAATTCTCGGCGTCCATCAGCTTCATCAATAAGACCTGCTGCATTCTGATAGAAGATCCGAACTGAGTGTGGACAGTACCCAGTTTTCTCAGAAAAATTGCAGATCGGACCAAGACCAACTTGATCAAACAGAGCTCCAAACTCTGCAGATCTATCCCTCATCTGTTGTACATTGACATGTCGTTCTCCTATGCATTCCCTCTTTTCAAAATCTTTGATTCGTGTGGAGCTGACGAATCCCTGAAATGGTGGCAGGTTGTCCATAGGTTCATTGATTGAAATGCCTTGGGCACCACTTCTTTTCCTTGCCGAGGTTTTCACTCTTTTTCCGGTAGGCTCCATTGGCGCCTTTCCTTTCTCAGCTGCAGTAGGAGGAGGTTTAGATTTGGGAGCTTCAGCAGGAGCCTTCCCCTTTGCAGCAGTTGGGACAGCCCCTTCAACTTCAATTGTGTCCCAGTCAATCGATTCAGTTTCCGATTCAGTATCGGAGTCAGCTTTTGCTCTTTTTGTCCTCTTGCTTCTCTTCGGCTTTGCAGAGTCCTTCACATGAACCATGGCAGTGAGCAGGAAAATGATCCAGGTGATCACCATTTTGTCAGTGCTTTGAGTTTTTAGAAAATGTCCTGTGAAGACCAACTCAAGAATATATGAAAAATCGTCAATTTTGAAAAATTTGAAAAATTTGCACCTAGACAATCATAATCATATAGAGAAGCCAAGAATCAAATTAGTTTTCCAAAAAGAATTTTAAAAATAGATCAAATCCATGATTTACAAAAATTCCTCTTTTATGCCCTTATACCGAATTTTTAGAAATCGAAGCCTAAAAACACGTTAAACAAGTGAAATCCCAGCATAAAAGTAAAACTAATTGATCCAGAGTTCTTATTTCAAAAGAAATTTGATCAAAAACCATTCACAAACGAAAAAATCCAACTTTACAACTCACGTTTGATGAAAAAACAGAAAAACTGTGAAAAACCGAGTTTTGATCATGAAAACTTACTTGAATCCAAAGAACTTTGAGTTTTGAAGCACCAGGAAGCAAGAAATCTAGAGAGAGAAACTCTAGAAGCTTGAAAACCAGAAATTAGGGTTAAGAAATCTCGAATCTGAAAGTTTCTATATAGAACCCTAGCCGCGATCCGGATCGGCCGAGAATGTGATCCGGACCGGCCACACGCGGGAAAAAATCCTGCGTTCGGGATCCGGATCACTTGCCACGATCCGGATCGGCTACACCTTTTTCTTCAGAAAAATTAAGAAAAATACAGTAAAATCCAGAAAAAGTATGTAAGCACATTATCATGTCAACTTTAAACAAATGACATCGTTTCACACAACAAGAAATAGATTATGAAAAATCTATCAATAATATCCAAAAATGAAACGAAGATTTACGAAAGTTAAAACACTTAAAGTTGAACAACTTCAATTACATCTATCTTGATCCTATGTGTAATGTCTTTATCAAATCATCAATTTCAGTAAAGAAAATGAAGTACCAAGATCAATAGATGTTTGAAATCCCAGATAAGTTAAATAATATATCTAGACAATCTGTTGAAGGAGTGGCTCTTTGAGCATCTTAAATCAAAAATCCCACCTTATACCAACCATGAAATACGACTGAGTCAAGTATTTCAATATGAGTTTATCAACAATTTTTCAACCAAAAATTTGCTTTTCATTCATGGAGTTTTTTTTTTCTTTCATTTTCTCCATGTGGTGGTAGTTTTCACACTCCTCACTGGGATGTAACTCTTTCCACATCTTTTGAGCATTTCACATTTCATTGACTCCCCCTCAATTGGCTATCAATTATTCAATATATAAAGTATTCAACCAAACCATTGATCTCGAATTCATACTCGACTAAGCAATCAAATATGATAATGACTATACCAAGAGATCATTGAGAGAGAAATTGACTTTGATCACAGAAAGATGGTTTAATTAACGTAAATGATCATTGCAACATTGAAACATTATGACATCAAAAACATAATAAATTTCTAAATGCATAAAAGGATGCAATTAAAGTCAATTATGATATATGCTCAATTAGTGTGCTATGTACAGAACATAAATAAAGAACAAAACAAAAAACACGAACAAAAACAAAACCTAATCTAAGCAAAGGTTTCAAAAAGAGTTTATTTCAAGGAAAGCATACCAATTGCTTTTCGCAAGTGAATGAAACGTTTTTGATCCAACGGTTTTGTTAAGATGTCGGCTAATTGATCTTCAGTTGAAATATATGACAGTTGAAGAATGTTTGATTCAACTAGCTCTCTAAGAAAATGATATCTAAGTTCAATATGTTTTGTTCTAGAGTGCAACACAGGGTTTTAGAAATGTTAATGGCACTAGTGTTGTCACTAAAAATGGTTACCGAAGATGTTGAAATTCGGAAATCACTCAACACGCTCTTCATCAAATCAATTGGGTTGAGCAACTTCCTGCAGAAACTGTACTCCGCTTCGGCAGTCGAGAGTGCTATGCAGTGTTCTGTACTTGTGCCATGACAACAAGGCAGCGGCCTAGATAGAAGCATGCAACCACTGTTAGTAGTGACCCGACCCTTTGGGGCATTTTCGAAACTCACATGTAATCGCTTAGGCCTAGCGGAATAATTATTTAATTTTTGAAAGTCGGCTGGCGAGGTGGGTGTATTTTCTGCGATTAGGGGAGCGAAAAAACGATGACGACGGTTGAGATCGGATTCGAAATCGATATCGGACTCTCCCGGGAACGGGGTCCTTAGCGATGCGGTGTATTAGTCGGCATCGGAAACCGTGCAAATCAACTTGCACCCGGAAATAGATAGGTGGGTCCTCTCGTAAGGATAATTACTAATTAATTAATTAATTATCGGTGACGAAATTAAATCCTCTACGTACGACTACATTGTAGGATTTAAATCGGTGCGGAATTTTATATAATGGATAAGAGCGGGATAAACATAAGGATATTTAATTGAAAAGTATGGGATGTTATCTCATGGATTGGGAAGGGAAACATCAGGATATTTTTTAGTTAAGGATTTGAAATTAAGGGCATTTTATTACGTCTTGAATAGAGATAAAACCGGATATTTAATTGGGGAGTTGGTTTTTTTTTCCCTTGATGATAATAAAGGTGGTTAAATAATCGGTGACCGGGACGCCCGGAGGGGAACGGATATTGAGATTAAATATCCGGGTAATGGCATCAAACTGGGAATTTGATTCCCCAAGATAATTAATAAAGGTGATTAATTAATCGGTGGTCAGATTTAAAGTGAGAAATATCTCGTCAGTGGACTTTCCTTGAGAAACAGACTCGGGGGATTATAGGTCCTACATAAGTACATAAAGAAATTAACGATCAATTTGGGGAATTGACGGGAGGCTAATCATTAAACGATTAATTAAATAGGGTATCGGTGGGGATTAATTAAGGTAGTAAATTACATAATCGGATCGGTAGGGATTAATTAATTGGTAAATAATTAATCGGATCGGTAGGATTAATTACTGGTAAATTAATTAATAGGGTCAAAATACACGAAAGGGCTTTTGACGGTGCGTATGCGAAGGGAAATGCCAAGGATAAATAAATAGGGTATTTATTTCCACGCTTAAGAGCACACCCTTTTTATTTCTCGCCTACCCCAAAACCCTCCTTCCTTGTACGTACCGAGACCAACACAAGAGAAAGAAAAGAAACCTTAACCGGAGAAAGGAAAAGGAAAAGCGGAAGGAGCCCGATCGCCCCAAACGTCGACTCGAAGGCAAGAACGAGACGGGCGACCCTCCCAACAATCCTCGGTGAGCAATAATTTTTAGAAAATATTTGGGGCTTTCCAATATCTTTGTTGTTAGTTTTGGGAGTAGATAAATTAAAAATAAATAAAATAAAATTTAATCGTGCAACGGGGAACGGCGCACGAGTCGCGCGACGCACGGGCGAACCCGCGCGCGGCGCCGCACGGGCGACCCGTGCGGGATGCGCGAGGGGGGCGGCCCGCCGCGCGGGGCGCCGCGTGGGCG